>JAHTLZ010003518.1:18813088-18826492 GCA_023846285.1 Phrynocephalus versicolor
GTGTGTGTGTGTGTGTGTGTGTGTGTGTGTGTGTGTGTGTGTGTGTGCGCGCGCGCGCGTGTATCCGGAAAGAAAGAGACGGCAATAGCCTGAAGGGGAGACAGAGAGATGGAGCGACTTTTTTGCTAACACTTTCTGCCAGCAACTCTTGCCGGCTGGAGGCAGCGCAGTCCTCCTCGCGCGCCCAGGCGCCGGCCCGACTCGGCGGCCCTGTCCGGGCTCGGCTCCTTGGACGACGCGCCGCGCTGCCTCCTTTCCAGGGCCCGCTGGCCACGCTTCGGATCGGGCAGCCCAGAAGGGGAGGACGGCGCGCGCGTGTGCTTTTCTTTGAAGGGGCAACGAAAGGGCGGAGAAAGAGGAGGGGGACCGGCTCCTGTCCCCCCACGCCCCCCCCCGAGGGAGCTTCTTCGCTCACGCCTGACCTCCCCTACCCCGGGCTTCTTCCGCGCAACTCTTGGGAGTCGGAGGGAAAGGCAGGCGGGGGGGGGAGAGAGAAGGGCTGGGGGCTTGGGGGGGGGGGGTCCGCCTGCCTCCCGATCTCCCCCCTGCCCGGTGCCGGCCTCAGCCAGCCCTCCCTCCCTTTCCGTGCGGCGCAGGGAGTGGAGGATCTTTTAAAGCGGCTTCCTCCAAGGGGCGGGGGGAAGCGGCGTGCGGGGCAGAAGGAGGGGAGCAAGCTGAAAGAAGACGCTCCGGCGTGGACGGTCCCTCCCTGCGTGGACGATCGGCACCCCGCCGCCGCCGCCGCCGCCGCGCCTTCCTGGGCAGGAGGATGCGAGGATCCCCGCCTGGCAGGGTAAGGCGAGAGATGCGCCCTTGGGGCGCCATGTGGGCTTCCCCTTACCCGGCTGCGCCCGCCTCTCTCTCTCATGCGCGCTCTTTTGTTTCTTCGTGGCGAGCGAGCCCTTTTTGTGCTTCTGTTATGATGATGGATCTGTAGCCTCTCGGAGGAATCGGGAGGGCGAGGGCCCGGGGTGGTGGTCGGAGAGAACGCGGGTGTCTCCTGATGCTAAAATACAACAAAAGGAGAGAGAGAGCGGGACAGAAAACCCACCAAGGGGGGGGGTTATCCTCTCTTTAAAGGAAGGGACGTCGGCGGAGGGAAAGGCACCCCTCACGGAAGTTTTTTTGCTGGAAGACAAAGTAGCCACGGATTTTATTTGCATCTGCTTTTCAATTGAGATAGATTTTAGCGGAGGGCACGATGCAGCCATTGCTAAGCTCCTTAAAGTCTCGTTGGTTTAAGGGGAGAATTAACCATGTGTTTCTAAAACCTTTTGCACTGAAACGTCTGCGAATGGAAAACAATCCGCTGATTGGCTGATTGGCTGAAGGATCGATGGATCGCCTCTTCTGTATCGGCAGGTTTCCTATTTTGACACAACTCGAGGCATCTCTGAAGTAGGTAGGGTTAACGTTAGGTCTTCATCTTTGGAGCACAGGTCAAAAAGTGAGACCTTAGCATTAATGATGATTCTTCTGTTCAACTACCTTTTGATGATGGAGAAGACCAGGGAGGACTTCTAAACAGAAACGGTTTTGGTGCTGAATGGGGGCTTTTAGGTTAGGAAGAGCTTTATTTAAGCAATATAAAAGCTAGAACGCTTCCTTTTAAAGAGTGGCTGTTTCAGACAAAAGAGTGATCCTTAAAGATGCCTTGCAAAAAAATTGAAAGGAGTGGTCTGGCAGGAGATTCACATTCCTCAGCCACTTTGACATGATGTACTAATGCACCCATTGTTAATTTCAGGGTGGATTACTCTGGAGGTCTTTCCCTTAGGCTTGCACTGACCATTTTCTAAATAAGAATCGATTTGGTGTAGAAGCTTAAATGCGTCTTATAGCCTTCATCATGTATGACAATGGCACACATTTCTACAGTGTCATGTGTACACCTTTACAAAACAGATGCAGGCTGTGCTGCATAGAACTTCGGCATAGAATCAGAAGACTGCCAGATAGACTGAAGTCCAGTAGTAAGTCACAGCTAGAGCAGGCTTGTTGAAGCAACAGAACTTAGGGAAGAGTTGATATATTGCATCTCCACTGATTCAGTTGGCTTCCTGTAGCTGTAGCTTACTACTAGATTTCATCCATAGGATATGCCCTGTCTGTGGAAATGGCAACATGACTTTGGTGGAAGATACTGTTGCCATTTGGTGGAAGATACTGTTGCTGTATTCTTAGTAAGTCTAAGAGGAAGGTACGTGTGATGCCCATTTTGCACACTGAAAGTGTGTATTAGTGACATTGGTTTCAATCATTCAAAAATGTGTGGGACAGTTATTGCTGCATGTTAATAGAGATCTGCCACCCTTCAGAAAGAGACTACTACATACTATGTTTCAATGTTTTCAATATTATCTCCATCCCTCATAATGGAAGTTTTACATTTTTCTTTAATTGCTAGTGTTCTCTTTTAGTTTTAATGTTGCATTGGGTTGTTACCCTGGGTCCTTTTCCAAAGAGAAATGTGGGGTAAATAAATAAATAAATAAATAAATAAATAAATAAATAAATAAATCTCAATTAATGACTTTTCTTCCTGACAGAGAAAATAATTATAATTTGTGACATAAAATTCTTTTCCTGCCCGCCCCCCATGCATTCTAAAGTTGTACATTTTTAGGAGGAGAATCTGGTGTTCTTTTAAGCATCTGTGCCGAGAGATATATAGTAGGCTACTTGAAGTCCAAAGGCTGGCTCTTTAAAGGCATATCTGTGTGCTATGTGCATTCTGCTACCTACAGTGAACTTGCAGTTCCTCTGGTTAGATGTACAGAATACAGTACGTGGGAAGTCTGCATAGTTTCTGGGCGACTGGTATGGATCTGAGATACATTTAGCTGAAACTTAACTAGGATGCAGGTGCACAGGCAGACATGATCTAAATAGCCCACTAGGATACAATGTTGCAAGAATGGAATGAGACCAGCGATAGCCGTTTTCCACAGCAAAGGATCAGTGACCGTGGTACAGTGGTTCTCAACCTGTGTGTCCCCAGATGTTCTTGGACTTCAGCTCCAAGAAGCCTCCACCACTCGCTGTGGTGGAAGGGGTTTCTGGGAGTTGCAGTCCAGGAACATCTGGGGACTCACAAATTGAGAACCACTGCCGTAGTAGTACTCTGTCCAACATACAGTCTTCGATTGCGATGTATCTGTCATGTAGTAATGCCATAACATTATGTGATAATGCAAAGAAGCTTTATTGGAGGAGTGACTCCTAAGAGATTTTTAAAAAAGGCTGATAAGAGTAAATTGAAAGCTCTGTACAAATTCTGCCAGCGTCTCTGAAAGTTACATCAATGGATTGCTAGCAATTTTATCCTACAACTGTTTGACACTTACAGTTTCACCAGATATTCTTCAGCTACCTGCAAGTAGAATTTGGTTTGCGGCAGGCAGAAGCATGTTTATTTTTCTGGCTGAACATTTTAGGAGGTTGAATTTCTGCAGAAAGTGATTATGCGTAGTTATTTTGTGTGGGGCTGGAAATATACTTCAGTACAGACCTGTTGAAATCCATGGGGCTCCGTTTAGTTATAACTAATTTAGCTTCCATTCATTTCAGTTGGTTTGCTCCAAGTATGACAAAGTAGGGTATATGTAACATGCAAAATGGGCATAGCTCGAGTCGTGTATAGTGTGCTTCATACTCTAATGATATGCAGGCACTGGTGGAAGAAGATAAAAGAATAATAAGACACAAAATAAGTGAAAGCAAAACTCGGTAGTTCAGTTGACAAATTTTGTAACAGTTTTGGTAACCTTTGCGGATATATAGGTCTCTAAAACTGTACATCTGAAGTCCTTTGTTTTCAGAGTTTGAAATGCAATTTGTGCAAACTCATGTCTGCTACTAAAGTTTTTCAGATGGAAGTCTGAAAAACAGGAATGCTTCATTAAAACTGAAACCGCATAGTAACATAAATTGCCAGCAGATTTCAATAGAAGCAACATTGATGCGAGCATAAAGCCATGACCAAGCCTTTTGTTTGGACTAGGGAAGTACAACACGCAGTAGGCTTTTGCCAGATGAGTGTCTCTTTAATAATGCCCTTTAATTGACTCAATAGAGAAATACATGCTTTGCAGTGAAAAGGAGGTGCATGCTTTGGAGAGTGACAGAAACAAAGGACAGCCAGGATGTGCCTGTGCTAGTGTCCTCTTTGCATTTCTTGTTATTTCATTTTGGCTATATAATAATCCTTGCACATTTTTGTGTCCACATGTTTCTTCTCTGTAGGACTGTTGACCTTAGATTTTCCCTTTTAAGAAGGTATGTATTTGTACAACGAGAGGTGTGCACCCCCACATATATATGCACACCAGTACATTTTTATTGTGTACAAAAAGGAGTGGAGGAAGCAGAAGGAGTTCTTGTGAAACTATAAGAACATAATCAGGAATAGGTCGATGCCTGCCTGTAGCGATGGCACCATGAATGTGAAAGGTTGGTAGACCTCACTTTTTTCATGTAAATATATTTTAAATTGGAAGGAGGAAGAAAGATAACTGAATACCGAGAAGGTGCGGGGGGGGGGGGAGCAAAGCAACCTGCTGGAATTGGAAAGATGTCAAAACATTTGTTCATACTAATTGTCAGCAGGCAAGTCTGTCAAGTGTTGCTAACTTGCATAGAATATAAAGCACTGGAAGATCTGAAGGAGGTCCCAGGTTTAGCCTGTGCCATTTACAGCATCACGTTCTTCCTCTGAACAAAGGCAGTCAGAATCTTAAGAGTAATAGTAAAATAGTGGATAATTAATCTTGGGAATTCCCAAGGTGTAATAAATTTTGTTTTTCTTATGTGATTCTAATATGTGCACCATACACTGCTACAACATGTATGGGGTTTTCCCTAGTGCCGTGTTGGCGAACCTATGGCACGGGTGGGAATTGCGCAGTACTAACACTCAAGAGTGTTATTTTCAAGTGCTTTCCAGGTTGTATCCTTTTTTTTAGCTTTTATTTTGGAGTGGGGAATATTTTGTGCAATCACCAATGTCAGGGATTTCATGTGAACTTTTATCTGGCATTGCTGTTGCCTCTGTAATATCCCTGTGACTTTTCCCAGATTGTGAAATCCTTTTCTTTCGTCTTGGAAGCCACGGTGAATATTTTGTGTTGGATGTCACTTCTGGGCCAGTGACTTTGGAAATGGATGGAGAAATGGATCTGATTGATCCTAGGTTGGGGTTCCAAAGGAGCCTGGACTACCCACAACACATTCCACAATGTTACCACCTGCTTTGATATCAGTTTACATAACACAGTGTTTCCGTGGCTTGAATTCTGAGCTGCACAAATGCTTATTTCAGAGTGGCAAGTGTTTGTGTCTAATTGCACATGAAAACATAGCCAGCTACAAAGAAACCAAGATAACAGTTTCCAGAACATTTTCTTCATTTGCAACAACCTGCTATTGCATGCACTTGTAATCTGTCTAAGTGTACATGATTATATGACCCCATAGATAATTTGACTCAGATCAGACTATAGCTGTGTTTTAGTCACAAAGCAGCAAAAACACATACATGAAAATCAGAAGCACTCCTACTTAGCCCATTCTGTAGTCTGTGAAGATGAATAGTCCACACCAAACTAGAGCCAAGGGCGGTGTTAAATGAAGTTAGAACCCATACCCTGTGGTTTATTTGGTGGCTTCTGGCACTGAGAGAGAAGGTCTACTCTGTCATTTTGCATTTTTGAAAGGTAAATGCATTGATGTGGTACTGTTCTAGAGGAAAGAGATACACTGGCGGTAATTTGTGAACAAAAGAAAATATTTTTTTACCCAGTGTGTCTGTGGAACTCTCTGCCACAGGATGTGGTGATGGCATCTGACCTGGATGCCTTCAAAAGGGGATTGGACAGATTCCTGGAGGAGAAGTCCATCACAGGTTACAAACCATGATGGAGACATGTAATCTCCAGGCTTAAAACCAGGGTACTTCAAGGGCCAGATGCAGGGGAGTGGTATCAGGAGACAGATATCTAGTCTCGTGCGCTCCCAAACGCATCTGGTGGGGCCACTGTGAGATACAGGAAGCTGGACTAGATGGGCCTTTGGCCTGATCCGGCATGGCTCTTCTTATGTTCTTATGCTAGGTGGATGCACTACCCTTTTGCTATTTAATAGGGAAAAAAGAGTGGAACGTTGCCGCAAAGTGCAAACCATGGAATGATGGCCACAGGAAAAGGTGGGGAAGGGGAATGCCATTAATCGGAAAGGGGGCAAATTGGAGTGATCCAAAGACCTGTCCAGACCCTTCCCACAAGATAAAAAAAAAGTTGATCTGTGTGAACAGAAGGCCTACATGTGTGGCCGATAAAAGAGATCACACTAAAGATAAGAACCTTAGGCCCTAACTGGACTACTCCTGTTTCGCATGTATGGATGCGCCCTAAGTATGAGACTGAGAGCCTTTTCACACGACCCCTAAGATCCGCTGGCCACTTAAATTCGGACCAGTGCGCTCTGCAGAGTCCCTGCTGGCCTTCCGAAAGGCGCTGAAAACCTTCCTTTTTCGCGAGGCCTTTGGCGACAGTTAATTATTATTATTATTATTATTATTATTTTTCTTTTTTCTTCCCGCCATCGTAATTTGTGCTTTACTCGAGGTTTCACTTGATTTTAACAGGGTCTAGGGTGTTTTTAGGTATGTCTGTTTGATTATTTATTGTATTTTGTTGGCTTTATAGCCTTTTTGTTAGCCGCTGAGAGTACCCAGTAGATAAGCGGGATATAAATATAACAAATAAATAAATAAATAAATAAATAAACCAGAGATCTTGGGGGTTCGTTGCTCTTCCTGCGTCCCCACCCCTCCGCACTTCCTTGCTCCTGTCTGCGTGAGAGGAGGGAGAAAAAAGAGAGGAAAAAATGCAGGCTCACCTCCGTCTGCCGGTCCAAGCCGCCCCGAGCCCCGTCGTCGTCCTGATTCCTTCTCTTAAAGGAGCG
This sequence comes from Phrynocephalus versicolor, assembly GCA_023846285.1. Lineage (NCBI taxonomy): Eukaryota > Metazoa > Chordata > Lepidosauria > Squamata > Agamidae > Phrynocephalus > Phrynocephalus versicolor. The sequence continues at coordinate 18,820,052 of JAHTLZ010003518.1, forward strand.
GGAGGCAAAAAAGCAACAACAAACAGAAGCAAGGAGAGCCCAGCACTCTAGGTTATATCCGGATCTGGGATTTTTCACCCTCCGAGAGCAGGTACCTGAAAAGTGCGCTGGGACGTGCTTAGGTGGGCGTGGCCGCACTTAATTTTCTGTAACCTCCGGAGCTGGTGGGGAAACAATTTTAAGCTCCAGAGCTGGGAGCCATTTGCGGCAGAGTTTAGGGGTCGTGTACAAATACCCTGAGACTGCACTCTAAGTCATTGAAATGGCTTCTTGGACTCCATGTTTGTTGCATTTCCCACTTCAGCCTGTAAGTCACCTCTGCCTTTTCCCCCAGTCACATTTGCTACTAAATAACATCAGGTGGCCTTTATATTCTTAACCACACTGCCATCACCCACAATTTCATCTTCTTTCCTCACCCTAATCTCCCTCTTCAAAAATGCTGCACAGGCCTTTCTTTTCCCTTTGGTTCTTTCATATTAAACTCAAGTAGGACCGCTGCTATGGCAGATTTAAGGGAAGGGCAAAATGCACAGCAAGGTTAGAAATACAATGAAAATTTGATTGCAGTCCCCTATTCTCACTCACCTGAAAGTAAACCCCATGGATGTCAGTGAGGCTACAGTTCTGTGCCTGTTTCTTTCTTTGTAAAGGGTGCAGTTCTGTACACACTTCTCTGAGAGTAAGCCCGAATAAACAAAAATGTGACTTACTTTGGAGTGGACCTATCTAGGGTTTTTGTGAATGCTCATGCAGTCCTGAAGAAGAGGCAGGGAAGTCATTCAAAGGATTAAACTGCAGTTGGTGTGCCTAGCTGCAGAGCCTTGTGGATCATGGGAATTTGCTTTTCCTAAAGGTTGGCGCAGTCACATCCTCCTTTATTGGCAGCGGGGGAGGGGGTTCTGAGTCTAGTCCATCTCACAGCATGCTGGGAGAAAGAGCAGTGAAGGTAATCACAGTATAATTGATAGTTGCTTTGGGGCCATATTCTTTCATCCATTCTAGGTTATTTATTTGTCGATAAGGAGCAGGGAGCCACCAAAGTTGGTGGGTTGGGCATTGGACGCCTGATTGTGTGGCTAGCATTTCCGCTGCTGGCTGCACTGCTCATGGTCACCTTTTGGGTTATCTTATGGGTCAGAGACTAGCTAACCTCAGTCCATTCCCATCTTGTCAGAGAAGGGGAGTAGTTTCCATTGCTAGATTTGTAGCCTGTTTTGTGTTTCCTCTCTGCCTCTCCAATTGTGTGAAATACAGGGTGTTATAATTACATACAGTCTGGGTTTGTATATTTCCATCTTGATCAAAGTGAGTATGTCTGCTTGAATTTTGGAGCTCCATCTCACTTGGTACATTTAAGCACGTAACAAATTCTTGCTTTCTCCCCTTGTAATGTGGATACAGGAAGTTATGGACTAGAGATTCTGCACAAGAAGCAGAACAGCATGCATGCACAAAAATCCCACATCATATTCATGTCTTTACAGAGCGCTGCTTCCCACAGTACCCTGTGAGGACATGCTGATAATTGTTGGCTTACAACCTGGGGCAGGATAGTTGAAACAGTTGGTAACTGTATCCTGCCTAAGGGGGATGACAAATGCCATTCTGATTTTATGCTGATATCCAGCCTAACGCCTCTCCGTCAATACATATGCTATTTTAATAAATCCCATGTTTGTTTATTTGTTTATTTATTTATTTGACTTTTATACCACCCCTCTAGCTTTACGGCTGCTCTGGGAGGTTTATAACATAAAATCGTGACCTGTTGTTCTCATCTGTCCAACTTATAGTTTTTCTAGTTCATTAACTAGTTAGCTGTCATGGCTGAAAGCACATAGAACAGGCTACATTAGATGGTATCTGTGTGTTGGAGCTTGAAAGAGTCACTGTCTTTTTTTCTAAAACCTCTTAGCCAACGTGTCTTCTGTATAGGTTCTGGGAGTTACGGGGCAGGGGGGGGGGACTACATGTGTGCTCTCACATATGTGTGTGTACAGTCATGTATTAGCCAGAACCTTTATCAATATTGTCCTGATATGGCTAGCTGAGGCTAACTGATGAGATGTGCGTGTTGGTTGCATAATATTCATAGCTCCTAAAACTGCAGGACTGGAAGGGACCCTATGGATCACTGAGTCCAGCCCCTATCAAGCAGGGACAATGGGGAATTGAACTCCCAACCTCTGGCTTCACAACCAGATACTTCATAAGGGCCCAGTTATGCAGCACAGATGCAGGTCAACACCCCATCAAATAGCTGCGCCTAGCTGCAGCAGGTTACACAGACAGTACATGTACACTGGAACCTTGACTTACATGCTGCTTGACTTGCATCATATTTGACTTGCAGCAAGAAGGGGCCTGTTTGACTTGAGTCGCAGGCTTTGATTTACAGCTCGGAGCTTCGGCACAAGGCACTGGAATCTGGCGGCAGCCACAACCCAGCATTGCAGCTGCTGCCTCCAAACTGCTGCTGCCTTCTTCCTCTCCTCCAGCAGCGGCGGCTTCGGCGAGGCCAGCTCCGAGCACCTGGATCTGGTCCTCGGCCTCACCGAAGCTGCCGCTGCTGCTGGAGGAGAAGAAGGGCTGGGAGCTCGGGGCTGGCCTCGCTGGTTAGACAGTCTGCTCAGTCTTGTAAAAAATCTGGCTGCAGAATTCTGGTCCACAATGGAAGCATTTTAGTTGGGGAGCTGTACAGTTACGGGACTCTAATGGCAAGCATAGGGTTGTTCAGAACTTGGAATGTCAGGTTAAAAATCAGTAAAACTTAAATGTTAGACATTGTTGCTATGAACATTAAAAAGTGGAGGCATATAACTTGTGGAGTATAATTCCACTGCCTCCTCCTCTCTTTGAAGAGACATTTCAATTACATCCCTGGAAGGAATCTCCTGTCCCAGTCAAATTTGTGTTAAATTGCTGTTTTCGACGGTCTTTTTCATCATCTGAAACGGATTAATCCACTTCTCCATTACTTTCTATGGGAAAAGTTCGTTTGACTTAAGTCATGTTTGACTTACATCTAGACCTCTGGAATGGATTAATGACGTAAGTCAAGGTTCCACTGTACTGCACATTGGTAGGATTCTGGCTAGAGATGGGCACAAACCAGCTTGTCTCAGTTCGTGTTGGTTCAAAAGAGCATGCTACTCCCAACCCTTGACTCCTCAGCCAATAAGGGCACTCACCATGCCCAGCTTGCTTGGTTGGTTTTTCTTCCTCCTCGGCTCATCTCCCAGTCACAAGCAAGTGCACAGACTTTCTGTGCCCTTCTCTTTTGTCTGAGTGGGAGATCAGCCAAGAGGGTAGGGCAGCAAAGCTTGAGCTGTTGCTGGAACTGGAAGATCAGCTGGGGAGGTGCAGGAAGCCAGTGCGCTAGTCCTGGTGAGTGGTTGATTGAGTCAAAGAGGGGCAATCTGTGTTCCCCTGCCTGGATGAACTGGGATGAACTGGTTCATGCCCATCTCTAATTCTGGACATTGTGTTCTAAGAGTACATAGACAAATGTTGTGGAGACCCTCTGTGGTTTCATGGATGACTGGATACTGAGATGGGAATGTCATATTGAGTAAACACGAGGATGGATTCTATGCCTAACCCTGTGGGAATATAATATATATTTAAAATGAAAATACCTGTGTTTTACATATGTCTGTAGTAAATACACTTTAAAGTGGAAGCCTCCTGTATGCTAGACTTAACTGTTAACCAAATTCCTTAAAAAGAGTGTGGTGGTTTTTCTTTCAGAGAGAGGGGGGGGGAGAGAGGAAGAGAGAGAGAGAATGAGAGAGAGAGAGAGGACAGGATGTTATTGTTCAGTTAGCTACTGTCTACATTGTGGGCTGGCTAGAGAACAGGGGACTTGCTAAAAATGTCCAGGGATAGCATCATCCACCACACAAACATTTCTCTCTTACTAAGAAGGGTGGAAAGTCTTCCCTCCGTTCTTCCACAAAGTCATTTATCGATGGGTGGCCAGGGTGGGGTGATGGGCCATGAATATGGCATTCCAGATCTGAATGTTCTGTGTTCCTAAGCAGCCTCACCTTCAGGGCTGCTGGCCTAGAGAAGTTCACTTCATCTAAGGTTTCCCCTTCTCTCTCCTCCAGCTTGGACATCAGCCACTGTGACTGGAAGCTCTGACTTCTGTTGACATGGGTTGATGCCTGCAGCCAAAACTTGGGGTGGAGAAACAGACACATTGGTATACTGTATTCTCAGAGAGCATGTGAGGACTTTGGTGGATGATTTCTGTTACTATTCAGAATCAGAAGCATAAATATGCACATAAATCCCTCATTTATCCAAAAGGAGAATAGAGTGTTTTGTTGTATAGGTTAGCTGCCTGTATTTCATCCTTCCAGGGGAAGAAAAGATATATTCTTGCTCCCTTGTGAAATTAATACTGGTTGCCTTTTACCAGCTTATTACTTGGGGAGATTTATGATTCTTAGAGTGGAGGTGGGAAACAGCGTCGTTTTTCATGGTAACTCTTAGGCATCTGATTGGGTGCTTGAGCTGGAAACGGGGCCAGGGTTTCCTGGAAATGTGCTGTGTGTCCAGCCCAGATGCATTCTGGGAAACTTGACTCTGTCCACCAGGAATACGACAATGGATTGATTTACATGAAGGAATTCCTCAAGACTGGTTCTTACCTCCCAAGAGCTGGCAGGGGAGTGGGAGAAAAATTAAGCACACTGCTTGCTTTTAAGATGGCAAAAGAGGCGCAAATGGCAGATTCTGAATTAGCCTGGAAGGAACAGGCTCCCCATTCAGTGGCTGGCTGATCAGAGGCCTTAGTGTAGGGGGAGGGTGGAAGAAGGTTGACAAGTAGGGAAGAAGAATATGGTGCCTCCTCTCCAGTTTCCCATAACAACCAGGGAGCCATCTGTGGGCTCACATTTTACAGTACAGAAGTATTTTATAAAAATAATCTTTAGCAAAAACTGCACAGTGTTTGAAAAGAAAGTATCTGGTCTGTAAAAACAGTTTTATCGAGACAAAGCTGGAGGGCTGTGGTTGAGAACAAGCCCATAAGGCCTAGCAGGAAAGAGTGCAAACACAGCAGCCAACTTTGTATTTTGCTATGGAGCAGCGGGGGGTGGGGGGTGGGGGTGGGGGTTGTTTGAACAGCAGCCAGAAGCATCCATGTTGTCTTTAATGATAGAGCATTTTTAAGGCATAAGGCTATTGTTCAGAGGCTAGCTCTGGCCCAGGCATAGATTTCTCCGCTATTCCTGGCGGTCTGGAAAAAAAAAAGACTTGTAGGTATCATATAAGTAAAAAAGACTTTGTAGATATCATGTGTGTCACTTATTATTACCTATAGGTCTGTGTCTGACATATAATCTTTGAATAATATAGTGCATACGAAGAGCCCCTGAGGATTTACATTAAGAACATAAGAAGAGCCATGCTGGATCAGGCCAAAGGTCCATCTAGTCCAGCTTCCTGTATCTCACAGTGGCCCCACCTCTGGGAGCTCACAAAACTAGATATCTGTTCCTGATACCACTCCCCTGCATCTGCCCCTTGAAGTACCCTGGTTTTAAGCCTAGAGATTACACACCTCCATCATGGTTTGTAACCTGTGATTGACTTTTCCTCCTGGAATCTCTCCAATCCCTTTTTGAAGGCATCCGGGCCAGATGCCATCACCACTTCCTGTGGCAGGGGGTTTCACAGACTAACAACATACTGGGTAAAGAAGTATTTTCTTTTGTTTGTTCTCACTCTTCCAGCCCTCACTTTGAGTGGATGTCCCCTAGTTCTGGTATTTTGTGAGAGGGAGAAGAGTGTCCCTCTATCTACTTTACTTATGCCCTGCATAATTTTGTATGTCTCAATCATAGCCCCCCTCAAGCGCCTTTTTCCAGAATAAAGAGCCCCAGATGTTTTAGCCTTTCCTCATAAGGGAGGTGCCCCAGCCCAGTAATCATTTTAGTCGCTCTCTTCTGCACCTTTTCCAATTCCACTATGTCTTTTTTGAGATGCGGTGGCCAGAATTGTACACAATACTCCAGGTGCAACCTTTCTATCATTTTGTACAATGGCATAATTTAGCAAAAAAAATGCAGTGTTGTTGTTGTATGTTGTTGGACAGGTAACTCTACTCACAGAATGATCTTTGGAGCAACAGGTTTTGTTTAATGCCAGGATGAGCTGAGCTCTGCAACCTCAGTTGTCACTGCAACAATTACAAAGGCAGTAGCCCTCTGGCATGTACTTCAATCAGGTGCTCATCAGGCTGTTTCTTAGAACTTCAAAAAGTTGCTTTTTCAAACTCCCTTTTCTCAGAAATCCTCCAGCAAGCATAGGCAGTAGTTGCTGGAGTATTTGGGGCAGTACAGAAAGGTTTGGGCCATTCCATGCCTACAGATATCATGCAAATAATAATAATAATAATAATAATAATAATAATAATAATAATAATAA
>JAHTLZ010003518.1:18848736-18860307 GCA_023846285.1 Phrynocephalus versicolor
TACAGACCAGAAAATTCAGTAAGAAGATAGGAAAGAAAGTCCATGCAAAGGCAGTTCTCAGTTTCTTGAGGAAACCAAGCTCGTTTCCCTTTCTTCTCTGACTAACATGTCAACCAGAAATCTAACATAGTACACTCCAACGATTCTTCAATAAGCTGCCGCTTGGAACGGCTGTCTGGGCAAATATAAGGCAATTACAAGAGGTCAACTTCTTGTTCTTTGGGGACCAATCAACGTGGCAGGGAACTTTGCTGTCAACTATTTAAATTTATCTGCTGCTACTACTTTCATGGTTTCTCATGAAATTTTGGAAGAAACTTGAGTTTCCACATGCTGTCTTCATTAAGCATTGCAACCTTTCAGGGGAGGGCCCAACTCTTCTTTAAAGCAGTAGGACTTAGCATAGTGGGTTTGGGCCCGCTTTGTTCATTCTGTCTTGATTTTTATCAACTTACCCTGTTGGCTGACTTGGTTCTCTTGCATGGGAGGAAGCCAGAATATATGCCTTTTCAATGACATAAGTAAATACATGAATTGCCGTTATCCTACTTGAGATTTCTTGGCAATAAACATGCAGTCACCAGTTCTTGCCTGGAAGTCCGAAGTAACAGTGCTTTTGTTGATGTCTTAGATGGGGAATTTACAAAGATTTTAGAAGTACTGTAGTGCATGTGACAGAGAGTGAGTGAGAGAGAGAGAGAGAGAGAGAGAGTTGGAATTAGAAGATTTGCTCCACCTTCTTCTGGAGTAGGAAGCAGGCAGCTGAGAGTTAATGCAACACAGAACTTGGAGTGTGCAATGCCGAGTTTTAAATAAGAAACATAACCCTTTATTTGCTATTATTTTGGCTTTCTCATCATGGCATGTGTCAGAGCCCGTGATGCAGGCAGCGGACTTGGAGTACAGCACTTGGGCCTTTTTCGCAAGAGAAACTAATAATGCTTTTTGTTTGTTTGTTTGTTTTTGGCCTTTCAACAGTTTTTTTTTTTTTTGGCAAGATTGTGAAAATTTATGGCCTGACCCAAGTAGAGGTTTTCCTGGGCTGCTGTCTGTTAGTAGACCTGGAAGATCTGACAGCCAAACTATACAGTGCATAAAGGGCGTCATTACCCTTTCTATAAATTCAAGAAAGACTTCTGCTTAGATGTTAGCAGCCCTTGTTGGTCATGTTACCATGTCTTTGCAACAGCTGTCACAATGCTATTGGATCAAAAATATATTAGGCGATTTGGGATCCAAAAGCATTCAAAATTTTGGTTATTGTTTATAGTTGACGGAATATGAAGTGCAAAAACAACTGTAAAGTGTGAGAGAATAGCTTTGAATCACAGTAGTGTTGAGTATTTTTTTTCCAGCTTGGCTAGCCCAAGCTGAAGGCTGCTAGATTCCCCAAGTACCCAATGAAAGAAATCTTGCACGAGAGAGGTCCAGAGAATTACCGGTTTATTGGGCCCAATAAAGAAACAGTAAGGCCAACAAACCCACTGCAAGGCAGTGCGAGATCGTTGGCCCTGAGGAGAAGATGAACACAAATTCTTATACCCCTCTCTTTCCCTCCCACAAGGCACGCACATCCCCTGGGCTGGGCAAGAGGTGGTGCTCGGGGGGGGCATCCAATGGGGACAGTCCAGGGGTCTCCTGGGGGAGGTCTCGAGGCATTCCTGTTGTTCTGAAACTGGATATCCGCTTAACCTGTTTGCCAGGTGTGCCCGGGCCTTCTATGTCCTTTAATGGGTCATTCGAGGTGGGAGAATAGAGGAAGGGGGAAAAGCATTGTTCAAGGGTCCATGCAATTATCAAATCAATGGGTGGCTTGGAGAGTCAACAAGGAATCTTGAGCTGTGAGACGGAACTTCCTGGTGAATGTTGAAATGGGACAATAGGTGGCCTCTTGGCTGAAGATAGTCCATTGTATGTGTAGGAATTCATGTCCTCATCCCATCGACTGTTGGAAGTTGTTCTAGAAGACTCAGTCCTTTACCTGGGGTTGCCATATTGACCTTTTTCTTATGCCATGGTCCCTTTTTCCCGAGGTGGTGGCCCAAGAGAAGTAGGAAACAGTGTAGGAATGTGTCTTTAGGTGGATCCAGAGAGAGTGGGTTTTCAGGAGGAGAAGGAAGAAGGGAGGGAGAGTTTCCAAGGATAAGCAGAACAGAGAGGGAGATAAGGGAACCAGAGGGCCTGGGCCTGGGGGCCTGCCCAGGTATGAAAGCCACAGCTATGTCCTAGATGTGGAGGGCATCCCGAGTACAGGGATCGTTGTTCATGACCATCACCCCATGAACTTATGATCATAGTAAACGTGAACTGTCGACCCAAGGAGAGTTCTACCTGGGGTATGTGTCTGGCTGTTTAAATGTCCAGAAAATGAATCTTTATCTGGCCAGTTAAGGGTTAACCCGATCTGAATTGTCAGAGGCCTGGTCATACTGTGGTGGGAGTGAACAGTGAGCTTCCAGAGGCTTCCGAGGGAATGGTCCCTTTTCGCAAACTTTTTGGAGCGCAATATCTCAGGAACGAATTGTCTTTTTGGACCAGGTCTTTTGTGTTCTGCTTATGACAGTGTGGGGCGCTGGCCGGTAGCTCCGGGGAGCCCCGAAACCCCTCTGACTGTTTTATAATTTTATGTTTTTTTTATTTCCATTGTGACTCTTCAGTAGTTCACCCCTTTCACAGTGACAAACACTTTATATGTTAAAAACCACTCTGGAAAAGAAACCTTATGCAAAAGAAGAAAGCATTTAAAAAGGGGGGGGGGGCTACTTTTGCTTCTCCAACCCTTTGTAGCTAAAATACAACAACTCCATCCCTAATATTGTTATTCATACCAAGCCTGGGAAAACCAAATCCTTCATTTTGTTTGCTAGTTTTGTTCACTTATGTAGCCAAAGAGATTGTTAATTTCAGGGAAGTTTTCCTCAGATGCAAAAACTACTTTATTCCCTTTCCTGATGTACATATATTCAGATTGATACTATTTTATAAATTACTGCAAAAATCCCTTTATAAGTCTAGTAATACACTCACCAGATCACCCCCCCGGCAAATCAGTGTTCACATCTATGGAGTGTATGGTATTCAAAACCGTAACACATCTGGCTTGGGAATGTTTTTCATTTTTTTCTTGGACAAAATATATTGCTTCCCCAGACTTTATGTACAAGTATAGATTTAATTTTTTTAAAAGAAAGAGCAGAGAATCTGTTTATTACATCAAGTTCTGGTTAGAAGTTTCAGTGACAGTCATGTGATTTTTCACTCAAATCCAAATACGAGCTGAATGTATTTTGGAAGTGTTTTTCAGTAACACTGCACCCCTGCTAAAGTCTGGTGAATAAGTATGTTGTTGTTTCTGAAACACTAGAGGAGACTTGAGTACAGGGAAGTTAACCAGAGCTTGGGATGTTATTGGTGTTTTTTACTAAAACATGAAGCATTGCTTTTTTCAGAGTAACTTGTCAATTACACAGCATTGTTGCATTTTAAAGTTAGATTTTTTTAAAAAGAATGACTGTTATACAAATTCCAAAAGTTTGGCCCAACCCCACCACAAAATTCCCCATCAGTGTTTAGTAGCAAACATTACTTTTTTTTTTACAAAACAATGTGCTATCAGTTATTTTTATGAAATAAATATGTTACTATGTTGTTGCTGTTAAAGTAATGCATTATAGGTTACACAATATTACTTGAAGATTACAGTACTGTACTTTCAAGTTCTGATGGTAACTAAAACATTGCAATAACAGGTGTTCTTTCATTCAATGGCAGAACTGTGTTTAAAAGCTTCTGTAGTAATTGAAACCCGGGTGACTGATCCCATTCACTGTGTTATTAAAATCTGTTTACAATTTCTTAATGCCTTTGTGTAGACTTATGATTCCTCTGAGGTTGCAGTCATTCATAACTTTACATGGAACTTTACTCCCCTTTAACTGCTCACGTTCTCTTGTAGCTTTAATGTAATGTCTATTAATGCTGTAAGATGTCCCTCAGTTTCTTGTTCTCAATACTTGAACATGTCTTAATTGTACTGGACTATATATTATCCATCATTCTGTAAGCCACCTTGGGTCTTTTTTCCAAGGAGAAAGGTGGGGTAAAAAATACTCTAAAATAAATAAATAATAATAATTTGGTGTTAAATTCATTTCAAATGCATCTTCATTTGCATGCAGACAGAGGCTGAAGACAAGTGATTATTTAAAAAAATGAAGTGGTTTAAACCAAACCCACCCCACCTCCCCCCAAAAGCAAAGCAAAGCATCCTGCTTAAATACTGCCCCATAGCACTTAAAGCACTCTCTGGTCTGTGTACAAGTTAATTATTCAGGCTATGCATTGCCCTGCCCACGTGAGCTGGGTATGCATTTTACTGACCTTGGAAGGATGGAAGGATGAGTCAACCAGGAGCAGGGTGCCTGGGATTGAACCCCAGGTTGTGAGTTCAGTTTTGGCTGCAGCACAGCAATTTAACCATTGCGCTACAAGGATCCATTTAAGTGTGAGAGGGGTATCATTTCTCTTTATTTATTTATATTATTTATTTTATTTTGAATATTTTTACCCCACCTTCCCCTTGGAAAAGGACCCAGGGCTGCTTACAATAATGAAAGACAATATACAGCCCAGAACAATAATGCATGGTAATCCATCTAAAAGTCGCATCATAGGTAGTTCCTCATTCAGGGAAAGCTTGCCTGAAGAGGAAGGTCTTTGCCTGTTTCCGGAAAGACATCAGAGATGGGTCAGTCCTGGCTTCCAGTGGGAGGGAGTTGCAAAGTCTGGGAGCAGCAACAGAGAAGGCCCTTTCATGTGTTCTTAGGAGACGCACCTGGGAAGGTGGTGGGATGGAGAGAAAGGCCTCTCCTGGTGACCTCAGCACCCAAGCCGGTTCATACTGCGAGATTTGATCTTTGAGGTACAGTAGCTTGAACCCTTAATGTCCACTTGTATTTTTGTTGTTGTTGTACTGTCACCTTCACTTTCTCATATAAAAACCCAGTACGTTTGCTTATTGAAAGCAGACATGGGAAAGGCATACGAACCCTCCCCCTTAAAAATTCCTTCTTTCTTAAGTCCCTTGAGGAAAAAAGTATTTTTCTCCAGGCTGAGACACCTGCTGTAGACTCCAAATATCTACAACTGATCTCTCATCATTGCACAAAATAGCTTAAATCTCAAATGGTGTACACAGTGGATAGTTTTGTTATAGGAGAGATAAAGAGAAAGTAAGAGGGGGTAGATTATGTCTCCTCTTTTGTCATTAGTTATTAATTGCATTGCCAGCAAGTCAATTCTGACTGAAGGCAACCCTTTCCAGGGTTTTCTAGACACATAATACTCAGAAGAAGTTTACTCTTCCATTCTTACAAAGGGTACCCTGGGCTTTGAAGGTTTCACAGGCTGGCTTAGAAAGCTGCATATTATTATTGTTAAAAGAATGGCATTCCGATGTTTAAAAACGACTGCCATTTGTAGAATATCAAGATACAGAGATGCCTCAATTTGCGAATTTAATCTGTTCTGGATGCATGCTCTTAAGTCGAACTACTCTCAAGTCAGGGTGCCTATCTAAAAAAATGAAAAAAAATAAGTTAAAAAATCTAAAAAATGAAAAACAATATTTGTAAGTCGAACAGACCATATCTAAAAATTGTAGAGCAGCAGTTAAAACATCAACAGTTTTCCGCTCTTAAGTTGAGCTGCTCTTAAGTCAGGGTACTACTGTATGTGTAAAACCATCATAAGAACCCTCAAATACTAAATATACAATACATCGTCTAAAAAAATCCCAGTAACAACATCAGGAAAGCAGATGCAAGCTATCCCAGCCCTCAACAAGCAGTAGTCAAGCCTATATAAACAGATAAAAGAGCCCAGCTGGCAGCAGTGAAGAAACCCTGCTGGGTGGGAACAGATTTTGCTTTGCAGGGAAATCAGTAGGCTGGAGGCTAGTATTGAGAAGGCGTCCCATTCTTTCCCCTCCCAGTGCAGTGTTTCAGCCCGCCAGGAAGTGCAAAGAGATTTTACTTGGAAAAGAATATGGTCCTGCACTGTAGAATCGAATGGATCGGGTGCTGTTCTAAATGAAATGTTCTCAAACAGCCCCCTCCATGCAAAGTAGCCACGATTGGTGGTTTCCCTTTTCAAGGCATGGTTTAGCCACAGTCCCCGACCCTCTCACTTGCAGGTGAGAGCCTTGTGCTTGGATTTCCGCAAACAAATCTCGATTTGGAGGGATACCAGGTGCTTGTGGAATGTAGACAGTTGTGGCCTTTCAGAGCTGGGAGCACAAGAATCTGGACAGAGGGAGGGCTTCTGCTAGAAGGGAAGTGGCAGCCAGGGGTCTTTGGGGAAGATTTATTTTCAGAACAGACAGACAGCAAGGGCCAGAGGCTGATGGATGCTCTCCGCAGCTGCTTCTCCTGGGCAGGATGGGGGATGCAAAGAGGAGGAGGCCCCCTGCCTGTTCCCCACATTGCGTTCCTAGTCTGATGGAGCCTTATTCATACAGCAACACAGAATAGCCTTCAACCCCTTGATGTAAACACCAGGTCTCCATATGCTAAGAGTCCCAGATGTTTCCTCCGTTTAGAGGAGGGAGCCCACTCAAAAGACTACCCGAACAATGCAGTATTTTCCCAGGGTGCAATCAGATGTAAAAGTATCCTGTTCACAATAATAAATCCCGCTGTGCACAAGTTTGCACACAACTTGACAGTGAAACTACATACAATAGGATAAATGCTGTTCCCAATTCATTTCTCCTTAATAACACTATGGTGGTGGGGAGTTGACATAGAACCAGAGGGTAGGAAGGAATGCTTGATTCTTCCCTCACCAGTTGATCCTACTTCCTGCAAAGCTTTGCCAGATTGTTGTTTTCAATGGCCGTTTTCCAAAACGGGGAAAGAAAGTCAGCTGGGAGAGCAAGGGGTGTCTGACAGTCATGGAAATGATTGAGCCTTATCTCCATCCCTCCCATTATTTTTATATCAACCCCCATGAGCATGCCTCACCTCTGCACGTCAGGTATTTCTGGGATGAAAATGGATCTGGTCTTCAGCATAAAGATCAGATCCATTGGAGGCTCCTTATCAGCTATAAACTAGGAATTGTCTATAAAGTACTGTAATCAGCAGCACTTGGGGTTCTGTCTAATTTGGTTTGTGATTGTACAATATTTTCAGGCTTCTATTAAAATGGTGGCGTTTGCAGAAGCTTCGGCCTTCTGATAATCTAGTGCAGTGATGGCGAACCTATGGCACAGGTGCCAAAGGTGGCACTCAGAGCCCTTTCTGTGGGCACCCGGCATCGCCCCTTCATAGCTACCTGTATACAGGTTAAATTGCTGCATTGGCACTTTGCAAAAAAATTACTGAGTTTTGAATTGCAGTTTGGGCACTCGTTCTCTAAAAGGTTCGCCATCACTGATCTAGTGGTTCATTTCATCACAAGTGGGACATAAATATAGTCTAGAGATAGTACAAATGAGTTTCATAAAAATCACTACAGATTTACCCCCATGCAGCCTTCTCATGTAACATGTACCATTTCCTCCTTACCCTATTTACTACATATTCATCTCCCTTTGATCTCTTAACATGTTTATGTTTTCTACCAACCCTCTATTTCCTCTGACCATCAACTAACCTGAATGATAATTACAACAACAAAGTGCCTCTACACATACTAACATCGTCCTTTGCAAAATCAGACTTCTCATTGCTTTCCATCGTGGTTTTTTTTTTTTTTTTGCATGCAGTATAGGATTTTAAAGGTGGAATCAAGACTCAGGGATTTCGGACTTCACCTCCCAGAATCCCCAGGCAGTATGGCCAGGAATCAGGGATCCTGGAAGTTGAAGTCCAAAAAATCTAGGAAGCTCACAACTGAGAACCATTATTTGTAAAGCGGTTTGCAGATTGTTAAAGACTGTTTCTTTCCTTCTCCAAAAACCTGGGGGATCGGGAGGGATACATTTAAAGTGGAACTGGGAAGCATAAAGACTCAAACTCAGAGAACTGATTCTGGAAGAAAGGTAGTTACCAGGTTTAGTGCACTGCATCAGCAAGTAAATACTTATTTTTAAAGGTTTTCTGGAGGTTGATGTTAGCTTTTTTAGCTTTGTACATCAGATTGGCTTTTGTTCTTGCAGCTTTATTCTCACTACTGTTGCTTACACTTGAATTTGTTTTTAAACTACGACAAAAAACGCACTACCATTTGGATTTTTTTTTCCTTGTGTGTGTGTGTGTGTGTGTGCGTGCGTGCGTGCGTGCGTGCGTGCATTATTTTGAATGTAGTACATTGCAATCCAGTTTTATACTTGGATATTAAGATGTGATTTTAAGTTTGCTGTGTAGGAGACTATATTGTTTGGAGGACTTCAGTTATGGGGAGTCAAGTGGGTGCACAGGTACAACTTACACTGCATCTTCTGAAAGGCTCATCCCTTCCTTACCTCATCACACCTGCATCACACCTTGGAACACCAAGCAGATTAGAAGGACTCAGGCTTGGTCCTCCCTGCCACCATCCTTCCCCTTCCTTCCCCACACTGCTCGTTATTAACATCTCCCATGATGAAGGCAAAGCATTTCTGAAAGCTTGTGCAGTTTATGTCTCATTGTGCACCTTTTTGTACATTTTTGTTGGCTTATAAAACTACCACCTCTGTAGGAAGTTTCAAATTTATACCAAGAGCATATCACTTCAAGTCCTCGCAGAAAAATACCACGAGAAACAAGTATGATGAAGTGTAAGTCCATCAATTCCTGTTGACCAACAGGAGTGACTTTCCCTTTTACTGCAGTTGTTGTATAAGATGTCTGTGAAGATTCTCAGTCATCCAGGTGAGGTTACTTTCTACTTTGTGAGAAAGTAACATCTAGCCCAGAGTAGCCTTTGTGTTAGATGGTTGTGGTATATATAAATCTAATAAATAAATAAATCCAGGTGAGGTTGTCCAAAAATTGAGTCACGGCAACTGGACTTCTTTTCTTGTGAGTTCTCTAAACGTTTCACTGCTCATCCAAGCAGCTTGTCAGTTGTATTAGATGTTTTCCAGGTTTAAAGGCTGGGCCAGTTTTACTCCCAGAGAACAATGTAGTACAGTATTAGTTTCCTGGAAAGCTGGTACACAGATCTTTTGTTCATTCCAAATTGTTTTTGTCTTGCTGCCTGTAAAACGGTGTCAAATAAACAAGCAGGCTAACTAACAATGTAGACTGCTGTTTAGCACCCAAACAAAAAATATACTTCAGGTGTAATGAGAAGGCAGAGGATGAATACAGAGAAAGTTAAAGAGATAAGCCGCTCTGACAGCCATAAAGGAAGAACTCTAGCCACAGACCAAGAACACACAATCTGCAGAATCTTTTCATTTCATTATATGTTGCATACCTCTTATTCAGGGCTGTTTGTGATCCTGACAGATACCTGCCCCCCCAAGCCCTTCCTGTGCCAGAAATTACAAATGAAATATGGTATGTCTGATGGGCTAGCACTGAGCTTCTTAATATACTGGTTTTCTGTACTCAAAATGTTTTGTTAAAATGAGAGGATTTTTCAAATATACATTTCTCCTACTTGCTGTTAGAAATAGCACTTTCCTAGCATTCTGGTACTTAGAATAACCCTGTGTGATCTTCTGGTGATCATATTGTTTGGTCCTGAGGGGAAAGGGGTCAAACAACTTCTGGCCTGGTGCCCTGCCAGCGTTTTGGATCACCATCCTTGAGCCCTGATGGCTGACACTACATGGAGTAGTTGTGCAAAGCCTGCAGAGGGCACTACTTAGGTAAATACTACTCTGGAATCAGAGAAAACCCTCTACTAGCATTCCACAATGATCTGTCTAGGAACGCAATTCAAAATATTAGCTTGACGTAAACTCCTAAAGAATTTGTGTCTGAGCTATTTGAGTGATTATATTAATATTTATTTAATATTGTAAACTGTCTTGGGTCCTCTTGAAGGGAAAAGAGGGTTATACATATTTTGTATGAATGAATGAATGAATGAATGAATGAATGAATGAATGAATGAATGAATGAGTCAGTCAGTCAATCAATCGATGAAAATTTTCTGTATGAGTCTACCTGAGTCCCAGGGCATTTCACATTGTGAGACTTACAAACAATCCAGTGGTTGGGAAGAGGTGTAAAAACTGTTAGTCTAAAGATTGACATGTAAAACAAATTATTCATAGAATGTATTATAGTCATGTTATCACTGGCTGAGCTGAAATTCCCCATGAGATGTCTGTGAAGATTTTTAGTCATTCAGGTGAGGTTATCTGGAAGTGGAGTCATGGAAACTGGACTTCTTGTGAGACTGATTCTTGTGATCAATCTCACAAGAGAAAAAGTCCAGTTGTCATGACTCACCTTCCCTGTGAGATGAAGCCTGGGCCAAATGGTCCTGCTGCCCATCCCTGAAGGACCTGCAGGTACTCTTGACATGGTCTCAAGGGAGGGCCTTCTTGTGGTGGTTGCCTGATTGTGGAGTTCCCTCCCAGAGTTGATTAGGCTCCCTCTTCACTGCAGGTGCAGATTTCTTTTTAGACAGCTTTTAACAAGTAGGTTGCTCCTAAGGAAACTCTGAAAAGGGATGCTCTAAGACAGCACATGATTATTATTACAAATAAAGTTTTTTGATGAGGGAGTTGGGGTTTTAAAAATATTTTAAGCATGCTTTTAAATGGCGTTAAAGGGGTTTTATCCAGTACCTCTTAATGAGCAATATTATAACTGCTCATAATATTGGTTTTGTTTTGCTTTGTTTAATTTTCAGTTCTTACATTTTACATTTCTTTGTAAACCAACTTGTGTCTTCCTGCCAAAATAAAGGTAGGGCATCGATTAAACAATTAAATAAGTAACATAATGAAACAATCCCTTATTATGACCTCGGCAGTATTTTGCTGGAGCCAGGGTACTGTCGTTCTTGGGTTGAAATTGGCTCCCTATCCTCAGAATCTCTATCCCAAAGTCCAAATAAGACAAATGCTTGATACAGAACTCAAGGTGTAGGAAAACAAATGAATCTTATGTGCAAGTGAATGCAGGAGGCAAACACAAACAAACTTAAATATTTCTTTAATCTAAATATGGATATAAAAAGCTCACTAATATGCCATTTCTCTCTCCCCTCCCACTTCTCTCTGTAGGGCAGTTGGAGATCACCCTTGGTAGCATTGCACAAGACTTCCTACTAGATAGTAGAAGAACGGCAGGGGGATATTTAAAAAGACTTTTTGCTCCCTCCATGAACAGAAGGGCCTTTTCTTTGGCAAGCTCTTGGAACACGACATCTTCTCTCCATGGATAAAGGGCACATGTTACCTCAAGACTTCTGGGAGATGCTTCACTGCCTCAGGATGAGGACCAAGTACGCCATCTTCCTGGTGTTTGTGGTAGCCCTTGTTATAATTGAAAAGGAGAACAACATCATATCAAGGTAGGAGGAAAGGAGAAGTTCAGTGGAAGAAAAGCTTTCTCTACATCTTGGGGTAAATAATAATAATAATAATAATAATAATAATAATAATAATAATAATAATAA
>JAHTLZ010003518.1:18860317-18925047 GCA_023846285.1 Phrynocephalus versicolor
AATAATAATAATAATAATAATAATAATAATAATAATAATAATAATAATAAGTGTGCCATCTACTTCTTTTTCAAAGTAGGGCAACCCTTTCCATGGTTTGTTAAGTTTACTCTGAGGTAATTTACCATTTCTTTTTTCTGGGAGGTGTTGTGGGGCTGTGTAGCTTGCCCAAAGCCACACAGGCTGGCTCTCCCTCCTGTTGGAGGCAAAATTGGAATCACAGACAGGTACCCATCTCACTGTCCTTCCACTATATATCATACCAGCCTTTCAGGGTTCAACATCACTATTAGCCTTTTGGAACAAGGCAGATTATCAACTGTTCCCGGTCAAAATTAAGATTTTTTTAAAAAAATCTAGGAGTGCAGCCAGATTCCTTTGATTTTTGTTTTTTTAAAAACAACACCTTCAACTCAATACACACAGAGCTGCAAGTCACGGTTAGTGTGCTAAATCAGCCAAATACAGATTTATTACATTTTTTAAAAAGAATATTTAAGAAACCCAAGAAGTTTCAGTAAATTCCACCTTTCCCCCTCCTTTTACAACAAGGTGCATTTCCCCCACAGCTTTATTGATATTACAGTGATATTATGCCACCAAGCATAACGGAGATTGAAAAGTTCTGTGTAGTGTTGTACACCAAAATGCATTTCTATTCTGAAAAAGACTCTTCTTTCCTGCCATAAGGAGTAGCCTTGTATAGGCAGCAGGTGAGTACAAATAATTATGTGGAAGAGGCAGCAAGAGGTTCTCCTGGGCAGGAGGGGGATGCAGAGGAAGAGGCCCCCTGCCATTTCCCCACATTGCGCTCATAGCCCAATGGAGCCTTATTCATACAGCGACACAGGGCGTTTATACACGACCCCTAAACTCCGGGGCAAATGGCTCCCAGCTCCGGAGCTTAAAAATGTTTCCCCACCAGCTCGGGAGTTTAGAGGAAATTAAGTGCGACCCCGCCCACTTAAGTGCGACCCAGCACACTTTTCTTGTACCTGCTCTTCCGGGGTGAAAATTGCTTGATGCGGTGTAAGGATAGTGAGTGTGGGGCTCTCCTCGCTTTTGTTTGTTGTTTTTTTGGCTCCCGCCCCTTTAAGAGCTACTTTACAGAGACAGGAATGTTGCCGCGGCAAGAACGGAGGCAGAACGAGGTGAGCCACGATCTTTTCTTCCTTTTTTTTATCCCTCCCCTCACGCAGCCAGCAGCCAGGGTGGGGACACAGGACGAGCGACAAGCCCCTAAGATCTCTGGTCCGAATTTAAGTGGCCAGCGGATCTTAGGGGTCATGTAAAAGCGCCCACAAATAGCCTTCAACCCCTTGATGTAAACACCAGGTCTCCATATGCTAAGAGTCCCAGATGTGTCCTCAGTTTAGAGGGAGGAGCCCACTCAAAAGACTACCCGAACGATGCAGTATTTTCCTAGTGTGCAATCAGATGTAAAAATATCAGACTAGGGATATTACAAAAAGCTGCCCCAGAATGATCACCCAGACTACCAGTAACTAATGACCAAAATTGCTTAGCATTATTACTCAAAGATGAATCAATCTATTAACATCTCCCAGTGCTTCCTTATCATCAATTTCTTTTTTTGTACCAAAAGTTCACAATAAAGAAGTGTGTTCTTGCCATGCACAGGTTTGCACAAAACTTCCCTGACAGTGAAACTACATAGAATAGGGGAAATGCAATTCCTAAATCATTTCTCGCCAATAGCTCTGGTCGTGACAGAGGGGGGTGAGGGTGGGGGCAGAAACCTGTCATAGAACCAGAGGGTAGGAAGGAACGCTTGATTCTTCCCTCACCAGTTGATCCTACTTCCTGCAAAGCTTTGCCAGATTGCTGTTTTCAATGGCTGGTTTCCAAAACTGGGAAAGAAAGTCAGCTGGGAGAGCATTTGCAAGGGGATGGTCGACCGTCATGGTCTTTCCTGCCATAAGGAGCACCCTTTCATAGGCAGCAGTATAAAGTAGCAAATAGCAGGTGGATACAAATAATTATATGGAAGTAACGGATTATTATTCAATTTGTGTTTTAGAAAAACAGGTAAGGAGAGAGTGCAGGGGGAAAGGTAAAAGTAGTAGAAGCCAACTCTCTTCTTCACTGTTCTTGAAAGCTGGCAATAAGTGAAACCATCATCTTCTTGTTACAATTTACAGTTTGTTGTAATTCTTGTGTTGTCCCCCTGTTCTCTTTGCAGATCTCCATAGGGCAGTGATGGCAAACCTATGACACGGGTGCCAAAGGTGGCACTCGGAGCCGTTTCTGTGGGCACCCAACATCGCCCCTTCATAGCCACCTGTATACAGGTTAAATTACTGTATTGGCACCTTCCAAAAAAAAAATTACTGGGTTTTGAATTGCAGTTTGGGCAGTCGGTCTCTAAAAGGTTCGCTATCACTGCCACAGGGCAACATTCCCCAAAACTGATGACAGGATTCATAGGCTAAAATCCTAGTGCTTAGGGTAGTAAGTCACACTAGAGTAGGCCCACTGAATTACTTGGGATTTGGTGAGTCAAATCCTCCATAGGTTCAAACGGTTCTCCTCTAGTTGTGACGTGCTTTTGAAACAAAGGAACTTACAGAGGAGTTGACTCGCCAATTCCCCACTTAATTCAGTTTCATTTATTATGCTAAGCCAGATATTAAAAACATAGGAGCAGCCTTAAATTGTATCACATCACTGGTCCGTGTAGCCCATTCTTCTCAACTGACTAGCAGTGTCTCTCTAGCTATTCTGGCAGGATTCTTTTCTAGCTAGAGATCCCTCATATTCTATGATAGTCTGTCATCCAAGTCCTAACCAGTTGGATTCACGTTTTGGGTGATACAGAGATATAGATTTGGGGCCATTGGATTTTAGACTGTATTCTGGAAAAACATTGGGGTTATTTTGAAAATTGGGGGTTCCATTTTAAATATCAAAATTTGCAAGCACATATTCTTTTTTTTTAATCTGAGTGTTCTTGCCTTCCCTTGAATATGTAAACATAAGTTTATATTCCTGGGCAATGTCATATTTCAAGGTTACAGCTGCTAGAACCCCTTGGCCAGAAGTGAGGGACTCTGTGAGTTGTGGTTTCAGAAGCTATTATTCTGGGCCATGTTTTTGATTCTTTAACATGATGAGCCAACATGGAAGACCAGCATGCTTAGTGGTTGTGTCATCCACAGCTTGTTCCTTACAATATGCAATGTGTTCTTTTGTAACCTATATGTTTCTATGTCAGTGGATTGACAGGCAACTCAGAGTGGTGGGGGGAGCACTTCATTAGGGAATAGGTGAAAAACACTGAGGTGTTATTTCTCTGTGAGGAGTAGCAGCTGCTTTCTAAAACTAGGCACAATCTCAGAACCACAGCTATGATCTCTCTTTTACTCACCTTGACGATTTTGCTCTTTTCCTTTCCAGGGTGTCAGACAAACTCAAGCAGTCTCCCCAGTCCTCGATGGAAGCTAATAGCACAGACTCTAGCTTAGAGCTCACAGAAAATGGTTCCCTCTTATCCCTCAGTGAGCTGGACTTGGCTTTTTCCCAGCTCAAGAGCCGCCTTCAGAATGTCACTTTGCAGCTTGGAGGGATGAGAGAGCCTTTGCCGAGACCCGTTCAAGGGGCACGGAAACATGTCCTCCTGATGGCCACCACTCGCACGGGTTCTTCCTTCGTTGGGGAATTCTTCAACCAACACGGCAGCATCTTCTACCTCTTTGAGCCTCTGTGGCACATTGAAAGGACGGTCTCTTTTGAGCCAGGTGGTGCTAATGCTGTGGGGTCCGCCCTTGTCTACAGAGATGTTCTGAAGCAACTTTTCCTCTGCGACCTGTACATTCTGGAGAACTTTATCATCCCCTTCCCCGAGGATCACCTGACTCCATTTATGTTCCGCCGGGGTTCAAGCCGCTCTCTCTGTGAGGAGCCTGTCTGCACCCCTTTCGTCAAGAAAGTCTTTGAGAAGTACCACTGCAAGAACCGCCGCTGTGGCCCTCTCAATGTGACCCTGGCAGCAGAGGCCTGCCTGCACAAGGAACACATGGCACTTAAGGCAGTCCGGATCCGGCAGCTGGAGTTCTTGCGCCCCTTGGTCGAAGATCCTCGCCTGGACTTGAGGATCATTCAGCTGGTACGGGACCCTCGGGCCGTGTTGGCTTCTCGCATGGTTGCTTTCTCCGGTAAGTACGAAACCTGGAAGAAATGGGCGACTGAAGGCGCAGCCACCCTCAACGAGGAAGAGGTGCAGAGGCTGAGGGGGAACTGTGAGAACATCCGGCTCTCGGCCGAACTTGGTCTGAGGCAACCGGCGTGGCTGCGGGGGCGCTACATGCTGGTCCGGTATGAGGACATCGCCAGGTCGCCCCTCCAAAAGGCCAAGGAGATGTACAAATTCACGGGCATTGCCATCACCCCACAGGTCGAAGACTGGATTCGGAAGAACACTCAGGCACCTCAGGACAGCAACGGCATCTACTCCACCCAGAAAAACTCCTCTGAACAGTTTGAGAAATGGCGCTTTAGCATCCCGTTCAAACTTGCCCAGGTGGTGCAGGATGTCTGCAGTCCGGCCATGAACCTGTTTGGCTACAAGCTAGCCAGCAACGCTGAGACTCTCACAAACAGATCCTTCAGCTTGCTAGAAGAGAGGAGAACCTTCTGGGTCACGTAAAGGTCGACTGTGCTGGTGTTGTTGTTGTTGTTTTTCTCCCCTACATCATAGCATTCTGTGGAACTGGAAAACAGACAGAACACAAGAAATGGCTGGGGAAGGAACATGTAGCAGAAGAACTTGAGGGAGAAGCTGTCCGTGGCTAGCTTGCCTTATGCTTCTGCTGGTTCTGTGCTCTTGGTTTACACAAGGCCCTTTCTGCTTAATCTGGGAGTAGATATTGTTTACTGACCTATCTGAGGCTTCCTCATGGATTATGATCGGGCCCAACGTTGACATGAAAGAAGACTTTGGAAGTTGACGCAGCGTGGAGCGTGAATAATGGGTTCTAGTTTCTCTACCTCTTGTCAACATCTTCCTTAGGGGAAGGAGGCATGGTCCATTCATCGGGAAAATGTCCAAAGAAAGAGAATAGTATATTTTTCAAGATACATTTTACCTTAAAACATTGCCGTTTCATCCTGCTGAGAAGATGTTAGAAAAGCAGAGTGTTGCACTGATATATTGCCTAAGGCAGCTTAAAACAAACAAACAGTTACCATGCTGATATTTGGGAAAGAAAGGAAAAGTATGGTGAAGAAAGAAGAAGAGCAACTGTTTAATGGAACAGCCACAGAGGAATCTGTCTGCTTTGTCACTTAGAAATAGGACACTTTGTACGTGTTGGTGCTTCAAATCCTCAGATAAATGTATGCCTTGTTTCAATGAGAGAAGATGTGACTGGTTCACACAAATATCCAGGAAGGAAGTACATGAACAGAAGCCAAAGGTGGTGACTCTACCCATAATAATTGGGGTATTTCAGGCTACACCACAGTTTCATGCCATTACTGTGTTTTGTTTTGCTTTGCACCTAAGCCCTTGAATGAGTGTCTTTTTTATTATTATTTTAAGCAAGCTATGAAAACATTGTTCAAAGAGGGAGAGAATAGTACTGTATAGTATTAATCCTCTGTCCCTAGAGACCAGCTTTCCTCAGTGCCATCAATCTACTCTAGTTAGTCAGTCTCCACCACCACCATCTCTCTCTCTCTTTTTTTTAAACTTTGCTTTCTGGCTTTCTCACTTGCCTCTGAATCAATTTTTACAGAATCTCATCCATTGCCAAGAAGTAGTTAAGAGATAATAGCTGCTCTCTGATCCACTGATAGAAGGCTGTGATTTTTAATTATATTCACCTGCCCCACCACTACCCAGTAATTGTTTCTTTGTTCTCCCAGGTGCTGGTTGGAAACTGCCAATAATTCTTCTCTGAAATTTGAGATGGATTTTGCTTTGTATATAGCCCAAGCTATTGGAGCATAAAGAGGATGAAATGAACGGCCAATACAGACAAGGCAATACAGCTGTTTTAGTGATACAGTACAGTCAGTGGAAATGATGTCTGCACCAGGAAGAACTAAGGACATTGGTGGCAAACCTTCGGCACTCCAGATGTTTTGGACCACAACTCCCACAGTCCTTTGTCACTGGCAATCTAGGCTTGGAATTCTGGGAGTTGTAGTCCAAAACTTCTGGAGTGCCAAAGGTTTGCCACCACTGAACTAGGGTCTCTGTTTGCAGTTTAGGGATCCTTCTTATCCCTTTCTGGTTGAAGAGTTTGGGGTGGGGGTGGGGGGTTGCTTCAAGGGCATGCAACCCAGAAGCAAGCACTTAATGAATCTTTAGCACACTTCTGTCACTGCTATTCCTCTGAAGCACTCATTAACGTACTTACACTGCCTGGAATATGTGGTGGAGACAGAGATTTGGAATTACATCCCTTAAGAATTAATGCTAGCGGAGGAGCTGCCTTGGTTTGTGATTCAAGAAACAAAGAAGAGTTTTGTGGCACCTTAAATATAGAAAATATATACAATGGCATAGGTTTTGACAGGCACGTCAACTCGGATGGGTACAGAAAAGAAAGTTTGCTAACACTGGTCCGTGGTGTCTAAAAAGGTACTGTAGCACAAAGTCTCTCATTTCTGTGCCGAGTGATCCATTAATAGCATCAGTCACTGGTGACACTGACAGCCTTTCTTGCACAGTTAATTTCACATCTAAAAGGGGGCAATTTTTTCAGGCATTGGGAAGGATCACGCCCAATCTTAATGGGCTATGTTAAGTGTGTTGAATCCTGTATTATTTTAAGGAGGACACTTCATCTGGCTTTGCTTGTCTTTAAAAAGTCGTTCAGACAGAAGCTGTGAGCAGCTAGGGCTTATAAAGCCATTTTCACGGGGTAGGGAGGTGACAGAAGTGGTTAAACAAGAGACCACATTTATTTAAAGCCACTCAAAACAATGAAGAACAGCACACATCATGTTCCTGTTTCCTGCCATAGAGTGAGCAGTAGGGAACTGAAAATAATACATTGCACACTCATGGTCGGAAGGACTGTGTCATCCAGCACGTCTCCAAAAGGACTTGGTTCATCTTCAAAAGAAAAAATTATGCGATGTAAATATAGAGTCTGTTCCTGGATAACAATAAAATAGATCATGTTGCTGCTGGGATACAGTAAACATTTTCCCAAATGCCATTCAAAGTTAAGGCATTAAGGCTCGAGCAGTATAATCTGTGCTTACCAGGGGGTAGGTGCCATGAAACCAGGCAAGGCATACTGCTGACTAATGCATACACGTGTGTCCGTGTCTATGTTGGTATTATTAGCTAGATTTTCTGCAGAAAGCATTAGGGCGGGTCAAGACCAGTGGTGGCAAACCTTCAGCACTCCAGATGTTTTGGACCACAACTCCCAGAATTCCGAGCCTAGATTGCCATTGACAAAAGACTGCGGGAGTTTCGGTCCAGAGCATCTGGAGTGCAGAAGGTTTGCCACCACTGGTCTACATCAAAGGTGATCAGTTGTGGGCAAAGTGTAGCCCTCTGAATGATGGACTGTAACTGCCATTATCCCCTGTTATACTCCACACCAACTAAAGCTGGTGGGCATTGCAATCACAACATCTCTTGGACTGCATTTTGTCCATCCTGGTTTGTGTGATTTAAAACTAATTTTAACCCATTTGTTACTAGCTGGTATAGAAATGATTTAACGGTTTAACACATTATTTCTTGTATGTACCGTAGAGCAGCACAAATAAGTCTCTTTTATTACCTTCTATTGTGGATTCAGAATGGCTGTTTGTTTGAATGATGAGTGATGACTGATCCTCACAGGTTCACATGTCCAAGTTATCAAGTATTTATGGCAGCTACTAAGTGATTCATTCATACAATGTGTGAAGCATTTAAATCTGTTTAGACATTCCTTTCCCTGATGGATGAGACTCCCATGAAGATTGCTTGCCTAGTTCACAGGGAATTTGAGCATTAGTTCTCTGTATCTCTGAATATTAAGACAACATCCTAAAACAATAATAGAAGTGACTGGGGAAGGAAGTTAAGTCAATGGTGATTTAACACTAATAAAAATCATGTGAGCCTTCACTGTAAGAACGTGTTCATACTGCATTGTCTTGCTATGCAATGGTGCACATTGATGTGCACCTGAAAATATTCCAGATCACTTGAAGTTCTCTTTCATTGTCTAGATCAGTGCTTCTCAACCTGTGGGTCCCCAGATGTTCCTGGACTGCAACTCCCAGAAATCCTGGCCAGCTCAGCTAGTGATGAAGACTTCTGGGAGTTGCAGTCCAGGGACATCTGAGGACCCACAGTTTGAGAACCACTGGTCTAGAGAAACGTGACAGCCAAGCTCTGGTTCTGCCTGCACCGCTCCCTATTTGCAACTTCTGTTCACATCACAAAGATTAGTTTTGTTATCCTGTTCAGTGCTAGTGACATAACATTACTCCTTGACCAAAGAGTGTTCATCTGATTTACTGTAACTATGCAATCCTTTTCCTCTGCTCTGATGGGCTCATGCCTTCAGGGGCAAAATGATGAAGATGGGGTCCTGTTTCCTTTTCTGGAAAGTGTTTCAAAAATTACTAATGGTGGGGTTGGAGCAGTTCCCCTCTGCTCCCTGGAGACATAAAGGGAAACAAAGGAAAAGTGTGGCTTCTCCTTGCTTTCCGAATTGTCAGAGGAGGCTTAGAATGCTTGGTTGCTTACTCATTTCCACAGGTAGCGGAGTCTGAAAAATCATACAGCTTGGGCATGTTACCAGATTTCATAAATTGCAACATGTCACTGTTTGCAAGATACTGAACCTTGGTGGAAAACCGGGTGCATTGTCTGTGATGTTACCTGTGGAAAACTGAGGGGTATATATGTCAAAACAAGCACAAGTTACTGACCCTACCCTCGATGGTGTGTGTTACACTCTTCTGCCTTCCTTGAGCGTGGAGGACTTGAAGTCTACCAGATGTTGTTGGATTGGAGCTCACATCAGTCCTGTCAGCCAGTAGTGAGAGACGTTGAGAACGGCCATTCAGTAACTTCTGGAGAGCCACAAACTTCTCTCCCCTCTCCCCCTCCACATGGCGAGCTGTATTCATAATATTAGCCATGAATAATAAAAAGTTTCATATAAAAAGACACCTCACCCATCTCTTGTATGTCACTCCAGAGAGAGATAAGACCAATGTTGCCCATTCCAAAGGACGCTGCATTAGTATTATGTGATTACATGAGAGACTATGCCCCAAAAAGAACTAAGGATGAGTTTTGCTTCTAAAACAAGATGTTTGGAACAGATTAGCACTCCAAATTTGCAGATAACTTGCTTTACTCGAAACAAATTATTCTTTCTGGCTTGTGAAAATTTTGGATCAGCACTGTGCTTACTACGTGACAATTTATTGTCTCTGCCGTTTAGGTTTGTTTGTGCTTTTCTATTCTGTTATGTGTTTTCAAATTCTCTCTTCATTTTTAAAGTTATGCACAACAGCTGTGGCCTTTTATAAGTGGGCCCACTATGTCTTCTTGACATCACACTCTTTTTGTTTTGAAGGTTTCTGTCTTATTTGTTAAAAAGAGTTGTAAACTGTGCAGAGAGTTTATTTATTGTATGGAAACAGATGAAAATACTTTATTAGAACAGTCAGAACTGCACAAGAAGTAATGAAAACAGAATGTTTCCCAAGAAACAGAGATATAGAGATGCAATTAAATTAAGACTGGTTAAAATAAAACATGCTGTTTCTTTTCTTGTCTCTGTAAGAATCTTTCAAAGGGGAGGGGGGATGCTGTTTAAAGGAAGATACTGGGTAGGAAACAATAATATTTCTGCCTTCATAATCTTGGGAGTTGTGAATAGGACTAATATCCTAGTACAGTAGGACCCCAGTATCCGCTGGGGATTGGTTCCAAGCCTTCCCGTGGATAATGAAAAACGTGGATAAGAGAGAACGCCAGAATGTCCCCAAAACTGCTGCTTTGTGGTAGTAACTTGCTTTACAGCTGCTCTTTGTGACAATAGTTTGCTTTACGGCAGCTGTTTGATGACAGCTTGCATTACAGCTGCTCTTTGTGACAGTAGCTTGCTTTGCGGCTGCTGAATTCTTTATTTATTTTTCCTTTGCCAACCATGGATAACTGAATCAGTGGATAATGAATCAGGGGATACGAGGGTCCTACTGTACCTGATAATGGGAGCCTCTCTTCTTCTTACAGTATACTGTATACTGTTTCCACAGATCAACACTATATTTTCTTTTGCAGTTGATGAACACACTAGCTTGTTTCATTTTCCCAGTGGAAAACAGAAAAAAATGTGGTTGCAATCACCTTAAATGTTAGGAAGAGGATACAGGAGTGATACATTTTACTAAACCGGAAAACACATCAGACATACCGTAATTTATTTCCTACTTATATAGGGCTAAGACTTTTGAAACCAAATCGTGCCTGCATACACGCTAGTTGGGGACTATATTTACTCTTCCCACATGAATGGCTGGATGTTCTCCAATCAAATTAATATGTCTTCTAAATATTTTGGTAGGTGGCAAAGAAGTCCTGATGCCAATTTGCAATGTAGAGTTTCTCCATAAATATTTTATAATGCATCATGGAAGGTTGTTTTTGGGCTTCCCTATTGCACCCCACTGTTAAGCGCCCCCCCCCCGCCGCCGCTAATATGCTTCACTAAAACTAGAAGAGGCAGCAGTCTCTTTCAGTTAAAATCAAGACTAGATTTCCGGATGACAAATTAAGCAATAGTGCAATGTGTGAGCTTAATTCCCTAAGAGAGTCCTTACTTTTATTTTTTGGCAGATGAGGAAGTTCCAAGTCTTGTGAAGATGCAGATATTTTTATAGATCTATTATTTTTTTGTTTTATATTGACACTGTGCAGGCATATCGGATGCATCACTCTACACTTTTGCTCAGCAGAAACCCTGGCAATCTCTTAATAGAGCAAATGGGAATGAAGTCCAGCCTTAACAGTGAACTCCCAGTCCTACTGAAGGAGCAGACCCATGGATTGGGAGGGGAAAATTCAGCAGCAGATGTTCTTGTGGCTGGGAACACATAGGCTCCCCCACCCACCCACACCCATGGAGTTAGCCTGGGGACAGACAGAGCCCGCTCTCTCCACAGTCAATCATTTGACCTTCACGAGCACAAGGGTGTCATTCAGGAGTAGTATATTTATTTAAGGAAGGGTAGGAGGTTTTTTTGCTTATTTTTTTAAAACAAAATATAACACATCATCAGTCTGAAAGAGAGTCAGATGGCCACTGAGCTTTCTAAATTGAACAAGACAGTCTACATTACAAGGGAGACAAAAAGGAAAGAAAGAAAGAAAGAAAGAAAGAGGGGAAGGAATGGAAAAGAAAGAAAACCAACCACGCAGGCTGCTTCCAACGTCTTCTGCCCACAGGATGAAAATCCATGTGTTCTGTCACTCAGTGTGCCAGCTGTGTGGTAAGACAGCAGCTCTCAACAAGTCATACAGGGGTGGCTGATGGGATGCAAAAGTGGCCTAGGGTAAATTCAGGGTTTTCTTAATAGTTTCTAAGAATCCATTTTCCTTAAACCCTTGCTTTCTGTTGCACGTTTCTTACCAACCCTGCCTGTCATGATTGTCCATCCGTAACCTTCTGGCATATTAAGTAACATTTGACACTCGATGGCAAAAATCTTGTTTATGGACAGTACCTCAGATGACATTTTGGCTTGGGGAAGCATGTGGGGAACTTCAGGATTGGAAGAAAGCCATAAATCTCTCTCTCTCTCTCTCTCTCTCTCTCTCTCTGCTGGATCAAGACTGAAACATTTCCCAAGGGCAAAAAGAAGCCCTTAGGTAGCCTCAGAATCCAAAATGGGTATATAAGAAGCATTCAATTAATTTCCATTAAATGTTACCAGTGGGCGCTGATCAGCTTTCATTGTGTAAAGTTACATGAAAGGGATTGGACCAGTGTTGCTCTTAATGCCTCCATTCCATCTGCCTAGCAACTAAATCATAAAGGATAAATATGTTGACAGCATTCTGCTAGCTTATCTGTCATTTTCACAAGAAACATGTAAAGTGTAATTAGGTTGAGAACCACTGTTTAAAGGGATGGGCCATGGAGTTGGGCCAAAACAATACTGTAATGCATAAAATCAGTTTCTGTATCCTATGCAAGTTTCATTCAGAGAATGGTCACACTCAATCACCTGTTAGATGGTTAAGTCAATATTTAATGTCAGTCCCATCAGTCTAATCTATTTGGGACCAGTAATAGGATACTGGCCACTGGCATGTTTTCTGTGTAGCATCCTAAAACCAGTTCTGAGAGGGTACAAAAGCATCTTTCAAGACAGTTTTAGAAGTATGTTTTTTATTGGTGCTGTTTACAACGAATGAAGGCCCCACCTAGACATTCCCTTAGTAGCATTAAAAAGGCACTGCAGTAAGACCATTTCTGAGTCCTAAATCAATCCCTTTTATACTGCACGGGGAGCAGTAGGATACACATGCTTTGGATTACAAATCCCATGTGTATCAGAGAGGATGGACAGTGGTAAGGTATTATGGCATGTGTAGTCTAAAACATCTTGAGGGCATTGGTCATATTATAGTAATGCAGATGCGTCTTGAAAGCAGGGATGTAATGGGGCATATGGTGCAGTGGACAGACACACGAGATCTGGGTTCAAAGCTCTCCTTGACCATGGATCATTTTGGGCTGGCACTGGTAAAACCATGCCTTAAAATATCCTATACACAACTGTTTACAGCACACACTGTATCTTGAAGCTGTTGGGTTTCTCCACACTGGGATGAGGACCTTCAAAACTAGAGACTTGGAAGACCAGTCACATGGAATGGCAGGACAATGTGCCAGATCCCTTTCTTTGGGCAACAAGGAGAGAGCTGTGAGACGCTTCCCCTAAAACTTCCCTTTTTGTTTATTTACTTATATGTGGAGACAGTCTGTGTTGCAGGCTAGGAACTCTCCCAAAAATAACTGGACATCTAAACCAACGTGCAAATATTTTCTCACTGGTCCTGTGTGCTGTTATGGATATATATTTTTATTTAGCTGAAATGTCTGCCTAGTATGAAAGCAAAAAGTGTTATGTCGGTATTTCAAACTTGTTTTGGTCCTTGGCTTGCTAAGCAGTGAGTGGGTGCTGTCACAAAGACACCTTCTGTGCATGGAACTTTATTTGGGATTTCGTTTCACACTCCCTCTTCATCAAGGACTGGGAAACTCGGATCAGACTTTGCTTCCTTTCAAAGCTTTCTTTGGAAACGAAAATGCGTGAGACCTGAAGTATTCTTGCGATGATCTGTTTCTTTACAAAGATGAAGGAACAAGCATACCACCCATCAGTATTTCATCCCAAGAAGCATTGAGAAAGCAGAGACATCTCTCTCAGTTTTTGTGGAAACTAGAGTCACCTACCTACTGAAGCTGAATGGTAAGAGAACCTAGGCTGTTATCCCACCACAACTGTTATAATGCACTGCAAATTTTCATGCAGAGTTTCCCCCAGAGCGGTCACGTGGTACAAGTCGCAGTTCCTGTGTTCCCACATACTAAGACCTTTTTAATTAAAAAAAAATCAATGACAGACACCAAAATGGGAGCGGAGCAGGGCCAGATTCGGCGCACAGAGTAATTCATGGAGGTTAGGACCATCAAAGTCTATTAGTCAGGATAAATATCTACTGTACCACTTGCAGTATTAAAGGCAGTGCATTTCTGACTATTAGTTGCTGTGAAGGGTACTACTGCTAATTTTTGTTCCTATTGAGCTTCATGTAGACAACTGCTTGCCCCCACTGCTCACTGGTTGGGCCTGTGATCTGATCCATCAGAGTTCTTTTAATTTCTTAAGTATTGTTGGCCCTCTCAACATTCCAGTCTGCTGCTTTTCAATTTCCCTTGTGTTCTCTCTGGATCTGCTCACAAGCTAGGAAGAGGATCCAGCTTGCTTTTGAGCCACGTGGAAGAGTCAAGTGGCTGCCCTTTAAAGATGAATTGTGTAAGTGGTCAAGGATCACCCTCTAATCATCTCACATAAAAATGATTGTGTGGAAGTGCCAGAAGATGGTTTGTGGATTTAACTTAATTATGATGGTTTCACAAGAAATAATACTACACCTAAAAACCTACCTAATATTATTCTCTACTATATTCACTCAGTTGTTCTTCTGATAACACGAGAAGTGTAGGAACAAAGGACTGAATATTCAAAAATTGGTAAGAGACTGCTCTCTGAATTTGCTCATTTTCCTTGAACTCAGTCTCACAAAGCTCATTGGGACTTACTTCTGAGTGAATATGTCCAGCAGTGGTTCCACACCTTGGGTAACCCAGGTGTTCTTGGACATCAGCACAGCTGGTAGTGAAAGCTTCTAGGAATGTCATTCCAAGAACACCTGGGATACCTGAGGATGGAACCACTGCTGTACTGGATTGTGCTCTAAGTGTGAGACCAAGTTTCTGCATTCACACTTTTTAAGGTGCTCTGAAAAGTACATAAGTACAAAAGTGGAGCCCGGAAAATGAAGTGAGAAGAATTCACACTTCACTTCAGTTGAGAAGATTCCCAAAGTGAACAAGGAGAAGTTTCTACATTATTGATTGGCCCAATATCCTGTTCTTCACTGATATTTCACCATTCCTGAGCTGCAGAGGTAAAAGAAGATTTAAAGACGACAAACACCCTGTGTTCAGTTTAGTGAAATGGAATCAATAGAATGCCAAGCAATCCAAGGGTTCCTGGCTCAACGTGGACTACTGTGACTCTTCAAATTTTTTCGACTTTAACACCATGTATACCTTACCACTGATCATGGTGGCTGATGGTGGTGTGGGCCATAGGCTACCAGACATTTGGAGGGCGACAGCTGCCCATTCCTGCTCTAATACATGGATCCTGAAGCAGTGATTCGGTGATAAAATGGACTACTCTCTGCACATGACCAAACATGTGTTTACATTTACAGTATCTCCATCCACCTACAGATACCCAGTGATGGAAGTGTGTTGTTTTTATTTATGTTAAGAACACAAAAGCAGCCCTGCTGGACTAAACTGAAGGCTCATCTAGTCAAACATCCATCTAGTCACAAGTTATGACTAGAACAGTGGTTCTCAAGCAGTGGGTCCCCAGATGTTCCTGGACTGCAACTCCCAGAAGTCTTCAACACTAGATGAGCTGACCAGGATTTCTGGGAGTTGCAGTCCAGAAACATCTGGGGACCCACAGGTTGAGAACCACTGGACTAGAACATAAGATCTCTTGATGCAGCTGATCTTGCTACAAATATGTATCATGATTAGTAGGCAATATATAAATGTATACTGTGCATATATACATTTCTACAACTTGAAATGCAAACCTTTGCATGACAATTCCAATGTAAGTTATGTTAAGGACTCCCTCAGAAATACATGTGTGTAGGACTGCAGCCCGAGTAGCATTTTTCTGAGCTTATAACACAGCACTCACTTTTTCAGCTTCACGTTTGAAAGAAAAAGAATTGCCGTAGTTCTGCCACATGCAACAATAGCTGTGGGTTTCATTCAGTTCTATTAATATCCTTTCCACCAAGACAGGCTTTCGAAGCCAAGTTCAAAATTAGCTGGGCGCAGACTAGAAATAGCAACCAATTTGCTCTCCGTCTCGTCTGCCCCCTTTCCCATGCCACTTCACCTCATTAATCGGGCCTAAATGCAACCCTGGAGTTTGTTGAGAGAATAAACAAGGAGTAAAATGTCAGCACGACAGGAATACCCGAGTGGGAGTGCAGGGGAGAGGCTAAAAACAAGCAGGCCTTTTCCAGTGACACTGAGGAGCAAAGAGTGATGGTGGAGTCTGTTTGCAGTTGATGTAGAATAGGTTGTGGGAGGACTGGCAAGCGAAAGGAAAGCATCCGTGGGCTTCTGCCAGTGGCCACCACTACTCTCTGCTTCTCAGTCAGGAAGAACATCACAGAAATGGGAAGACAAATGAAGCTGCCCGGTTTCCTGGCCTAAGAAATGGGCGTCCGAAAATGATCACAACCTTATCTTGTGGTTCAGCAAACTTTTTTGGCTATACAGGAACTGAATATAAACAACTGTTAGAGGAAAAGCCAGACTAGAGAGCAGAACCAGTAAACACAGACTGATATGTACTTGAGAAAGCAAAGCAAAGCAAAGTGGTCTGCTTATATACCGCCCCATACCACTTCAAGTAGTCTCTGGGCGGTTTACAGTTTTTAATTACAGTATGCAGGCTACACATTGCGCCCCCCCCCCCAGCAAGCTGGATACTCATTTTACCGACCTCGGAAGAATAGAGCCTGCTACCTGAGACTGAACACCAGGTTGTGAGCACAATTTTACCTGCAGTACAGGCATTTAACCACTGCGCCACGGGGCACTTTTAATCTAGAATTTTCAGTTCTAGTAGCAACATAAACGATAACATACACAACTTTGTTTTTTTTACTCTGGACGGACTCCCAAACTTTTTTGGAGTCTGTTGCCAGACTAGATGTTATTGAATACAGAAGCAGATCTTGTTAACTACCCACTCCTTCATTATATACATTTTCCCAGACTCTGTCTTGCCTTCTGCAACCTCCTGGCACAAAAGTAGAATTTCTACTTAAGGATAAAATCAATTGGACCTAGACTCAGAGCAAATCCACTGAAATCAATGGAAGGTAAGATTTCATTGGATCTAGCTTAAGCATGAAAACTCCTGGATCTAAGGCAACATATGCACAACCACAAGCAAGCATCAAGCAAGGGCACTTGAATTTAGTGGAAGATTTGGTTTGCTTTATGGCTGCACCACCTGTACCTCTCCACATATTGTGGCCTGCAACCCCTGCAGGCTCTAATCAGAACAACAAATGCTGGCAGTTGCAATCCAATAACTTTTTGACAACCACAAGTTGCTGACCACTGCTTTAGAAGGTTTTCAGCAGCTGAGGACCGAAGGGTGGCCTATTGGGCAGAGAACCAGAATTACAGCTGTGTTCGTGTGTCCCCCCCCCCCCAACATTCAAGATTACAGGCCAGGCCAGTAGTTTTTATACTCTGCACCATGCCTGGAAATGATAGTGAAACCAATTGTACAGATGTTAATGACCTGATTGCAATCTTGACTGCGCTGCCTCAAGTCTAATTGTAATCCTCTATACAGTATAGGTCTATTCAGAAGTTTACTTTCAGAACGATCAGTTTCTTCAGATGACACAGTGGTTTCATTGCTGCCTTAAAGATGTGAGGGGAAGATACATGGTTATTCTCAAGTGTTGCTGCTGGTACCAAAAAGGCCTTTCTGACTTCAGGGATTCAGGGGCTGCCTCCTGTGATACAACATGGCAAATAAAATAAAAGAAGGAAACAGAGTCAAGCCATTTGAGGATTGATAAAAATATGTCGTCGTCGTCATCATCATCATCATCATCACCATCATAATGGAGGAGTCGTGTGGCCATTACAAAATACAAATGCAAGACTAAACTCCAGGCAATACCTTTATAGGCCACTAATAAAAATAAATAAATTATTGCAAGGTTCCATGGATAACATCCCCTACTTCAAAGTAAGCAAGCCGCCCCGAGCCCCGTCGTCGTCCTGATTCCTTCTCTTAAAGGGGCGGGAGGCAAAAACAACAACAACAACAAACAGAAGCGAGGAGAGCCCGGCACTCTAGGTTACATCCGGATCTGGGATTTTTCACCCTCCGAGAGCAGGTACCTGAAAAGTGCGCTGGGACGCGCTTAGGTGGGCGTGGTCGCACTTAATTTTCTGTAAACTCCGGAGCTGGTGGGGAAACAATTTTAAGCTCCGGAGCTGGGAGCCATTTGCAGCGGAGTTTAGGGGTCGTGTACAAATACCCTTGGTCTCCCAGTTTCGTAACACATATGAAAGTTTCGATAGGAATAAATGGGAAACCAATTAATTTGTTCCGAAGCCTAGAAAAAGACAGAAACACCCATTTTTTTGTTTAAAAAACCCTCTTTATAAAGTGCACTTTAAAGACATTAACACAGTGCAAGGACATTATTAATCAAGAATAAATATCCCAAACATCACACATTAATTTTTAAAACATGCTACAGTACAGTACAGTAACCCCCCACCCTTTCGTGGTTCATATACTGCAGTCCCACTATATCACGGGACCACAGTACTGTATATCAGGGCTGCCCAACAGGTAGACTGTGGGCTACCAGTAGCCTCCAAAGGGTTCAAAAGTAGCCCACCGGCCATCAATTAAAAAAGTGAGGGGATAAGTTCTCCACCCCTCCCTCCCCAATCCCAAGGACCACCACTGCCTCATCAAAGTTCTGGGTCTGCCAGCCCACTGTCTCAGCAGAGCAGGGCAGCTCAAGGGCCATGGTGCAGTCCCCTGTTTCCCCCCCCCCACCGGCCAGATGATTGGTGTGCCACTGTCTCGTGATCAGCTGAGTTGCTGGTGCGAAGTGGAGGGAGGAGAGGGGCGAGAGGTGGGGTTGCAAGTGTGCCCATCTCCTTTGTGCAGTGACATCTCTCTTCTTCTCCCCCCCCCGGAGAATTCCCTCCATAATGGATTAATTGATTTTCAATGCATTCCTATGGGAAACCGCTGCTCTACTTACAAATTTTTACTTATGACCATGTGCTCAGAAGGAATTGATAAAATTCATAAGTAGAGCTTTTAGTGTAGTAGCCCTCAGACACTTTGAGATGGAAAAAGTAGACCTCAGCCTGTTCAAAGCTGGGCAGCCCTGCTGTATATGAAGAAAGGCCCCCCCCTGGGGTAACTTATTCCAGGACTGGCGCTGCCCCGAACAGTCCTGCGAGGGCCTTCCCGGTCCTGTCAGAGGCCCCAAAAGGGCTTCTGCATGAACAGGAAGTGACTTCCGGTAAACTGGAAGTGACCTCCAGATCACTGAAAAGCATTCCTCAGAGGGCTTTTCTAGGCCTGTTGGAGACTGGAGACTGTGGTCCAAAGCATCTGCAAGAAGAAAGGGTTTGGTCACAAAACACAGTTCCTGGCTTGTTTTTTCCCCATAGGAAGTAGTGGAAAGCATCCTAAGACCACCTCCAGAAAGCGAGAAAATGAGAGGCTTTAAAAGGGCAATGCAGACAGTTGCCTTTCAGGACTAATCTGAAATTTTGTTTTAAACAGTTTTAAAAATCTATTTGTTAAAAGGATGGTACATCCCCAGTCTAAATCAGTCACCTTCTCACTACTTCCTATAGGAAAAAATAACCCAGGAACTGTGTTTTGTAACCAAAGCCTATAATGGTTTATAGGTTATCCTTTCATCTTATTGTTGACAAGCTGAGGCTCTTACCTGTTAGGGCAGTAGAACTAGGTAGTTTGACACAGGAAAAAAAAAACACTAGACAGTACAGAAACTTATAAAACATGTTACATATCCATCTAATGTCTTCCATTACTGTGTTTAGCCTCTTCTGCACCCCGAAGGCTAAATGTGTAACTTTGCAATAGTTCATTGAAAGAAAACAAGCAGGGCTCTGAAGCAGTTTCCCTGTTACTCAGGGAACCTATTTGTAGATGATGGAAGGAAAAAAAAACATCATAAGAGGGGTATGCAACAATATTTGTAAAGCATTTTTAAAAAAAATATTTGAAGGAAGCAAAGAAAATGGCTTGTTTGATCATCCTGGCTCCTTTTGCATCCCAAGTCACTTTCCACTTGCTTATGGTAATTTGCTGTTCAGTGCTTCCCCTTCCTTTCATAGCACTTTATTTTACTTCAACTGTTTTATTTTGGCATATTTTGAAACAACACTACTAGCCAAGTAACTCTCTATTTGTCTGGGTCCAGACTTGAAATAAATTAGCTTTTAAAAATGTGCTATGAGTAAACAGAAGCTCGTCTTTTCCAGGTAGGGAAACTTTAGCAGGCCCCAAATGTGGCAGCCAGATTGATTTCTGGGACTAGTAAATTCAGTCATATATCCCTAGTCTTGGTGTGCCTTCATTGGCTCTTTGTTTGTTTCTGGGCTGAATTGAAGGTTATGACCTATAAAGCCCTTAAAGGTTTAGGACCTTGGTACTCATTGGAATGCCTCTTTCAGAAACCAGCTACCTGTATCGCTCCTTTCAGTCCATGATGCTAAAAGTGGCCACATTGAGAGAGGCCAACAAGTTGATGACAAGGAATCAGGACTTTTTGGTGGTGGCTCCCATCCTCTGGCAGCTGCCTAGATGCCAAGAGCACATCCGATCTTGCCTGATTTCGGAACCTAAGCAGGGTCAGGCCTGGTTAGTACTTGGATGGGAGACCACCAGGGAATACCAGGTGCTGTAGGCACCTGGAGTAGGAATTGGCAAGCCACTCCAGTATTCCTGCCAAGAAAACTCCATGGACATGGGGTCATGAAGAGTCGGTCATGACTGTAATGACACCTACCCTCTTTATGTTCAGAAAATGAGTGAAAACATAATTATTCAAAGCTACCTTCAACAACTGATTCTCCTGGATGGTATTAATTTTAATCAATTTTAATCAATTTAATGCTGTACAGTCTACACTGTTAGATTGCCGTTTTGTTGAGTGACCTTTATTATATAAGGGTTTCGTGGATTTATGTTTTAATTTGCAAACCGCCCAGAATAGTGCTTGTACTTTCGGGTAGTATATAAATTAAGTTGGTCTTTGAATGGGACCTTAAGGCATGTTTTATACAGAAGCACAGGGAGAAATTAGCCTTGTATCCTTAAGGCACCTTAGCCTCAAAATAACAACACCATAATCAAAACAATTTTATCCTATGATATTGGTAGGCGAATGCTGCAATGAGGTAAAGCAATTCTGAAGTAACATAATGGATGTGCTAATGTAACACATTGTCCTTATAAATAGGCATGGTGAAATCACCACCTCAAGTTGCAGGGCTGGAGTATTCTGAAAAAGTAGCAATTTGCTAATTATTTACTTTATTGTTTTTGTCTCTGTACACAAATTGTTTGTTGTGGCATCTTTATCACCAGGGAAAACAGTGTGACAAAATACCTTGGGTCTGTTTGGTACCGTGTGCTCTGACTGAAGTGGCAGGGAGGGTATGCCATCTGTCATTTCACTTCAGGCAGCGAAATGTCTTGGGTCAAACCTGTAATGTATTCTTAACATGGATGCATCTTAATTCACTGTATATGAAAAATAAATAGATCTATTCCTGAAGAGAAATGACACTTTGAAGCAAGTACTGTACTGTAATTATGAATTACTCTATAAGTCTCTCTCTCTCTCTCTCTCTCTCTCTCTCTCTCTCTCTCTCTCTCTCTCTCTCTCTCTCTGTGTGTGTGTGTGTGTGTGTGTGTGTGTGTGTGTGTGTGTGTGTGTGTGTGTGTGTGTGTGTGTGTGTACTCAAGCACACTTCAGTCACTTCCCTGCTCCAAACTCAAAGGTAGTGCAAACACAAAGGTGGAATCACAGCTGGGAATTAAACTAAGGTAAATTACCTCAGAAATTCATACTCCCAGTCCCTTCTTTCCATTCAAGCCCTTCCTGGGTTCTCAGTCGAAAGCATCTGTGAGGGATTAGAGAATTGAATTATGTATGAAAGAGGAAGTGGGGGCTGCCTGGAGAGTGAGGAAATCATCCAACACCATGTTGGGATCCTATGTTAATGTAAGGAAAGCTTAAAAAGAAACATTTTTGTGCCTTCCTAGAGAATTCTCACAGCCTCCATCCCATCTGTGGA
Organism: Phrynocephalus versicolor; assembly: GCA_023846285.1. NCBI lineage: Eukaryota > Metazoa > Chordata > Lepidosauria > Squamata > Agamidae > Phrynocephalus > Phrynocephalus versicolor. Next base: position 18,882,046 of record JAHTLZ010003518.1, read on the forward strand.
AGCTGAGAAAATGATACCAAAACATCTATTAAATTTTATTCCTGCTTACAATATGCTCATTAGCAGAGCTGCTGAAAAAGAACCACATACACACAAGGTTTTCTACAGTAAATGGTAAAATATTGGATTTTAAATATAAGTATTTTCCAGTTTATAAATTTGCTGATATTAAAGAACACACATGGAAATCATAATCAAAATACACACATCTGAGGAATTAGAGTAATCATCACAACCCTGAAACACGGCTTTGTTTGTGTTAGCTTTATCTTTTTTTTAAAGAAAGTTTATTGATAAATTAAAAGTCAATACAGCCAATACTGGCTACCTGACGGAGCGGATCGACCAGCGATCAACTTCGGCCCGTCCGACTAGGTTGTCGCGGGCGCACATGCTGCACGTGGCCATGCCCAGGGAGGCTCGGAGAACCTCCACCCCCTCCACCCGTACCCGAGCCTTCTCTGTGGCTGGCCCGACTCTATGGAATCACCTTCCAGCAGAAGTGCGCCTAGCAGAGTCCCTGCCTGCCTTCCGGAAGGCGTTGAAAACCCTTCTCTTCCGGGAGGCGTTTGGGTGGCCCGAATAGAGTTCCCCCCCCCCAATCCCGCCATCCACTGCTGCTGTTTTGTCTGTAATTTTTTTCCCCTAGCTTATTAGTTTAGTTATTATTTATTTTAGTTGTCATTTTAATTTGCTGTTTTGTACATTCACTGTAAACCGCCCGGAGTTCCTTCCAGGAAGACGGGCGGTATATAAACTGTATAAATAAATAAATAAATAAAATATTATACAGTATAAAATAACATAATAGTCCATCCTATTTCCTGTTTTCAAAGAAAACTTTGCTTCTGTTTAACTTCCTTTGTATTAATTTTCATTTGCTATTTTCTTTGCTCATATAATAATGCCTTTGTTTAATCTGTTTTTTAACCTGCCTAACATTTACAATTCTTTTTAATAAGAAGAATAAATCATTATAAATTATATCATATATACATAACTGAGAATAATTCTTGTGCTTAATAACATTCCATTGATTTCAAATTTTAATTTCTTTTCCCCATCTTACTTCTAACTTAGACCAAAAAATCATACAATCAAGCTCTCCTTATCTATCCACACATACACCCCTGGACTGCATTTTGTCTTCCCCCATTGTTCAGGAGGGGCTCTCATGATTCAGGGAGATTTCTCAGGGGGTCACAGTTTAAAAATTAATGTTTTTATTTTTTGGCATGCTACTGCTATATGGGAAGCCAAGTAGGTGAAGAAATTTTGAAATAGATTCCCGTCTACAACAAAACAAAGGATGGGAAAGTCATCTTCTTTGAACTGCATCTGGAGGCAGTGCAGTGGGTTTTAAGTTTAGTTCTCATGATAAGTGAATGTCTATCAACACAGTGAGGCCAAAGGGGACCGAAATGCTGGAAATATAGACTGCCAGTAATGCCCTTTTGCATCCTACATGGGACAGACAGGTCAGTTTCTGTGCAAAATAAATAGACAGCATATTTTACGGGAAGTGCAAAATAGGGGCTCTGTTGTGTTTTGGCAGGCAATGAATCTAGTTCCTTAACACCTCCTGGTAGCTGTAACACAACAGTTCTTTTCTGGCCACCCTGCAGCTGATCCAATGCATATCTATTTGTAAGTTTCCTGTAATTTCAGTGACGCTTAACAACAGAAAAGTTTTTCTTTTGATTGTGTTATTGTCTGCCACATTTATATTTATATTTTCCCCCTCTTTCTTTGCAAAGTAGGATACACTTGCAGATGGAAAGTCTCCTCCTGAATGCAGAGAACTAGCCATTCTAGCCATTTATTGGGTTCTTGGACTGGCAGATTCCTGGCCCCCAGTTTTAGAAGGAGTACAAAATTTCTTCTACCCAAACATTAATAGGCCCCATCTACTGGCTCTGGGCTACAGACAAGGCTACCATTAGGCAAAGTAAGGCAACTGCCTCAGGCAGATGATTGGGGAGGAAGGCACCCACATCCCAGCTGTCTCCCTGGACTGGACAACAAAACTGTATAGGCCATAGAACTGCTGGATAGCTCAGTGGTTTAGTCATCTGACCATGGAGCCAGAGGATGGGGGTTCAATTCCCCACTGGGTCTCCTTGACAGAGGCTGGACTCAATAATCCATAGGGTCCCTCCCAGCTCAGCAGTTCTATGGCGATTATACAATGACTTTTGGGACCATTAAACAACCTCTGGTTCATGATGAAATGTCCCATCCCATCATGCATGCCACTTCTGCCATGTTCTGCATGAGTACTGAGGAGAAGGCGCCATCAGGTCCAGCAACAAGCTATGCTTTGCTTCTTCCTTCAGAGTCTGAAATGAAGTCATAAGAACATAAGAAGAGCCATGCTGGATCAGGCCAAAGGCCCATCTAGTCCAGCTTCCTGTATCTCATAGTGGCCCCACCAGATGCGACCGGGACCGCAAAATACTAGATATCTGTCTCCTGATACCAATCCCCCGCATCTGGCCCTTGAAGTACCCTGTTTTTGAACCTGGAGATTACTCATCTCCATCATTGTTTGTAACCTGTGATGGACTTTTCCTCCAGGAATCTGTCCAATCACCTTTTGAAGGCATCCAGGCCAGATGCCATTACCACCTCCTGTGGCAGGGAGTTCCACAGACTAACATACTGGGTAAAAAAAATTCTTTTGTCTGTTCTCACTCTCCCAACCCTCAGTTTGAGTGGATGTCCCCTAGTTCTGGTATTTTGTGTGTGAGAGAAGAGCATCTATTTATCTACTTTACTCATGCTCTGCATAATTTTGTATGTCTCAATCATATCTCTGCGCAGGTGCCTTTTTTCCAGACTAAAGAGCCCCAAATGTTTTAGGCCTTTCCTCATAAGGAAGGTCCCACAGCTCAGTAATCATTTTAGGGCTCTATCACACGTCCTTTAAAATGCTGATTAAATTTCAAGATAAAGCGTTTCCAAAGATATTGTCCCCACAGCCACTAGGCTTTAAAAAAAAACCTGGTTATGCCCCCTTTAGTGAGTTTTCCATGACCTACCAGAGAAGTTGGGAATTTTTTGCTCCATTAAAAAATGTGAGCCAGGAGTCTGTGGGAGCTCGCATATGATCTGGTTTTCTGCTTCTCCCCACCCCCCCAGCCCTGACCAGCTCTCCTGGGGCTGGTCAGTGCTTTTTAATTTTTTTAAAAAATTCTCCTCCTTCCAGCGCTGATCAGCTGGCCTTTGGGCTGTCAGCGCTGTTTTTGTTTGTTTGTTTGTTTTCATTTTTTCCCTAGCTCCACCAGCTCCTGGGGCTGGTTGGCGCTTTTAAATTTAAAAACATCCCCTCCCCCCAGCACTGATCAGCTGGCCTTTGGACTGTCAGTGCTGGTTTTTGTTGTTGTTGTTTTTGGTTGTTTGTTTGTTTTCATTTTTTTCCTAGCCCTACCAGCTCCTGGGGTTGGTCAGTGCTTTTTTTTTTTAATTTTCCCTCCCCCCAGTGCTGATCAGCCGGCCTTCGGGTTATCAGGGCTGTTTTTTTATTTATTTTTCATTTGTTTTCCTATCACCGCCTGCTGGCCATGGGGCTGAACGGTGCTTTTTTAAAAAAAATGATCTTTGTACGTGGGAACAGAGATACCGCATGTTCAGTCATGTGACGAAGAAAGAATAAAAGCTGGACTTTCACAATATCCGGATCTTGAGATATTGGTGAGATAGCAGCCTTAGTCGCTCTCTTCTGCACCTTTTCCAGTTCCACTATGTCTTTTTTGAGATGCGGTGACTAGAATTGTACACAATACTCCAGGTGCGACCTTCCCATACAGCAGTAGCATGCAAAAAAGTCACAAGATGTTATTTATCCTTCATTCTGCCCCTCCCTCACCTCAGCATGATAACATCTCGAAACTCCCTAGTAGGGCATGAGGGATGCCAAAGCCCTTGTATAACGTGTTTTACAGTATTCCTATACCTTTCACTTATGCAAACTCACCTCATATTTTTAAAGGAGGGTGGAGATTTATTTAGAGCAGTCCCGCCTAATATTGGATGAGGAATCATTTCAATATGATGCTTTTAGTTTACTGCACTAAGTATATGATATGTAAATGACAGCCCTCGGTAAGCTAATTATCAAGCAACAAGAGATACTTCATGAGTGCAGGTATGTCCATGCCCCCCCAAAAAAAACTCCCTTTGTATGAAATGCTAGGTGGTCAGGGAGATGAGTGAAGGGCCAGAACTGGGCTCTCTGCTCCTGTAACTAGGAACTAGAAGTCAAGGACGTAGATGCAGGCAATGAAGGAAGGCTGCCAAGTGCAGGGGAAGACTGCATTTTTTTTAGCTGGGAGATGACTTACTGGCTGCAACCCCAGACAATAATGTTATTCGATGTGTAGACAAGGGCCAGATTTAGCCCAGTCTTAATCAGGCCTCCGACAGTAACAAAAAACTCATTTTCCTCCAGGGTAAACTGCAGGTTACTCACCTGTGGTTGGAGTTCTTCGAGTGGACATCTGTGAATACACACATAGGGTAGTTGCGCGCCTGCGCGACGATTGCCGGTCCTTCCAAGCTGAAAAGGTAACGCCCCTCCCCTTCAGTGCGCATGCTCCTCGCGCTTCCCGCCCGGAGCTCAGTTCCCCTCAAAGCCGCCGCTGACCATACTAGGTATTGGCCATGACGGTTCGAGGGGAGGCGGGCGGGAAGTGTGTATTCACAGATGTCCACTCGAAGAACTCCAACCACAGGTGAGTAACCTGCAGTTCTTCTTCGTGGACTCTGTGAATCCACACATAGGGTGATTAACAAGCAGACTTACCGGAGGAGGGTAGTCATGGCAGCGTGGCAGACAGGACAGCTCGTCCAAAGGCAGCTGGTCTCGTGGAGCGGACGTCCATCCGGTAGTGTTTGAGGAAAGTAGATGGACGGGACCAAGTCACTGCTCTGCAGATGTCCTCTAGGGGAACTCCTTTTAGGAAGGCAGTGGAGGACGATATAGCCCTGGTTGAATGGGCTTTAGGAGCAGAAGGAAGAGGGGCATGCGCGATCTCATATGCTAGCTTGATGGCTGACATTATCCATCTGGAGATGGATTGGGAGGAAACAGCGGACCCCATAGCGGGGTCGCAGGTTCTGACAAAAAGCCGTTGTGTCTTTCTTATAGGAGCCGTTCGATGGGTGTAATAAAGAAGGGCTCTCCGGACATCAAGGGAATGCATCCGCCGTTCAAGGTGAGTACTGGGGTTTGGGAAGAAGGTTGGGAGGGTGATGGGTTGTGAGACATGGAAAGAAGAGACCACCTTTGGCAAAAAGGAGATATCGGTGTGTAGCTCCACTCGATCTTGATGAAACTTTAAGAAGGGTGGATCAGCCCTGAGAGCTGCAAGTTCAGAAGCTCTTCTGGCGGAGGTGATGGCGACCAGGAAGGCAGTTTTAATGGTAAGTAAGAGTAGAGAGGAGGTTGCCAGGGGTTCAAAAGGAGGTCCTGTGAGCGCATGAAGGACGATCGAAAGCGACCACTGCGGTGTCGGGTGTAAAGTGCAGGGACGAATATTAGAGAGTCCTTTGAAGAATTGTTTGACGGTACGGTGTTGGAAAAACTCAGCCGAGTCGGAATCGGGTGGTTGATGCGCGACTATGGCGGCGAGGTAGACTCTTAGGGTGGATATCGAGAGACCTCTGTTAGAAAGAAGCAACAGGTAGTCCAGAACTAGCTGAAGATCAGCAGGCTGGTAAGGACGTGTACGGCCGTTGGCGAAAGAGACAAAGGAGGCCCATTTGCGGGCATAAAGGTTTCTAGTGGAGGGTTTCCTGGAACTGGCAAGGACTTGATCTATTGTAAATTGATGAACCAGGCTGTGAGATGGAGGGATTGGAGCCCTGGATGACGAACTTGGCCGCGGTCTCGTGTCAGGAGATCTGGGTGCGTCGGGAGGCGAACGAGGTCGTGAGCCATTGCACGGAGAAGAGGGAACCACGGTTGCCTGGGCCACCACGGTGCGACTAGTATAATTTTGGGCTTGACATGTCTGATTTTGAGAAGTGTTTTCAGTATTAACGGCACTGGTGGAAAAGCATAAAGAAGGCCCTTCGGCCATCGGGCTGAAAGGGCGTCCCCCATGGAATTGTTGCCGATGCCCGCTCAGGAAAAGAAAGAAGGGCACTTGGTGTTGGACGGCGTCGCAAACAGGTCGGTTTGCGGGATGCCCCATCTGGTGCAGAGCTGGTGAAAAACGAGGGATGATAGGGACCACTCGTGGGTGTCGCGTTTGAGGCGACTGAGGCGGTCCGCTATGACATTGTCGGTGGAGGAGATGTGGACTGCAACAGGATAGATTTGACGAGGGATGCACCACGTCCACAACTTGATTGCTAGGCGGAGTAGGGAGGCAGATCGAGTGCCCCCTTGTTTGTTGAGGTAGTATAAGGCCACGGTGTTGTCTGTGGTCACTTGTACCATGCGGTTGGATAGCAGGACCTCGAAAGCCTTGAGTGCTCTGAAGATAGCCAAGAGCTCTAAGTAGTTTATATGACGTGCTGCCTCCTGGGGGGTCCACCTGTGGTGTACAGACAGGTGGTTGCAAGTGGCCCCCCAACCGATTTTGCTGGCATCTGTAGTAATGTTGATTGAGGGGTAGCGCTGTTTGAAGCGTCGGCCCACAATGAGATTGTGAGGGGAGTCCCACCATCGAAGGCTGGTCCTGAGTGAGGAGGTAACATGAAGGAGTTTGCAGGGAGGGTCCCTGTGAGGACGGAAACTGTGGAGAAGCCAGGCTTGAAGTGGACGCAGTCTGAGGCGAGCATACGGGAGGATGTAGGTGGTTGAGGCCATGAGCCCGAGCAGATGCTGGGCATGGTGAGCAGTGACCGTTGTGTCGGAGAAGAAAGGGCGGAGGGCGTTTCTGATTTTTGTGACACGGTCGGGTGCTAGGAAGGCTCTGGCCTTTGAGGAGTCCAGCACAGCTCCTATGTACTGCACCTTGCGAGAGGGAATCAGAACAGATTTGCTGATGTTGAGCTGGAGTCCGAGATTGGTGAGGACATTGATTGTGAAATTTTTGTGATGTTCTGCTTGTTGTTTTGAAGGGGCGACCAGGAGCCAATCGTCGAGATATGGGAAAATTTGGATATTTCGAAGACGCAGAAAGGCAGCTATGGGAGCCATGCATTTTGTAAAGACCCTCGGGGCGGTGGAGAGCCCGAAGGGCAGGGCTTTGAACTGGTAAGCCGAATTTCCTACTTTGAATCTGAGGAATTTGCGATCCTGGGGGGCGATGGAGATGTGAAAGTAGGCGTCCTGGAGATCCAGGACGACGAACCAATTTCCCTTTTGTAGAATGGGGATGATGGTGTCCAACGTTGCCATTCGAAACTTGCTGGTGGTAATGAAGGAGTTTAAGTTCCTGAGGTCGAGGATTGGTCGGAGCCCACCATCTTTCTTGGGTACGGTGAAGTATCGGGAGTAAAACCCGAGATGATCCCCCGGGGGGACAGACTCGATCGCACCTTTTTGAAGGAGGTCTGAGATTTCCTTCAGGAGCGGTGGGGAGGGAGGTGTTATGATGACGTTCCCCAACGGAGGTCTGTGATGGAATTGTATATGGTAGCCGTTTCCGATAATTGACAGTACCCAAGAGTCCGTAGTCAGTCGTTGCCAAGCGCGCCAGAAAGGTTTGAGTCGAATGTCCTCGAGTGCAGAGGAGAGGTCAGGAAAATTGCTTTTGCTTGCGGTCGTAGCGCCTAGCAGATTGCTGTTGTCGTTGTCTGGAGGGCTGAGACGAACGCTGATAAGGATGCCGAGCGTACGGGGAACGGTATCGTGGTTGTGGAGGTTGTCTGACAGGCGTGTATTGTCGTCTCCAAGGCTGCTGGAGCGGTCTGGAGGAAGATTGGGTGGAGGTAGGTTGATAAGTATAAGAGCGAGCCGCCTTACGCATCTTCTGTATGTTATCAAGCGATGCGTCGGTAGAAGTCGCAAAGAGGCCTTCTCCATCGAAGGGCGCATCTTCAATACGGTTCCTAGCATCTTCAGTAATATTGGAAGTTCTTAGCCAGGCATGCCTGCGGAGATGAATAGCCGCTGTGAGCTGTTTGGAAGCGGCGTCGGTGAGGTGAAGTGAGGTAATCATTTGATAGTCCACCAAAGATAAAGTTTCAGCAAAATTCGCCTGGGCCTGAGCTTTGTGGTCGTCAGGAAGCATGTCAATGAAGGTTGGAAAAGTTAGTAAAAGGTGGCGGATGTAGGCTTCAGTGGCACAAAGATAATTAAGTGCCCTGAGAGAAAAAGAGGCCAAGGAATAATGGCGTCTGCCAATTAAGTCCAATTTTCGAGCCTCCTTATTGCTTGGAGTAGTGGTAGAGTGGGATCTGCCTCTATTTTGGTTAGCATCTACAATAACCGAGTTTGGGAGTGGATGCTTAGCAAGAAACTCGGTGCCTTCTCCATGAGTTTTGTACAAATTATCTATTCTACGTGGGATAAGCGGGTTGGAAGACGGTTTCGCCCAGGCTTCCTTAGCTCTATCGAGCATTGAAGGAATGAAGCCCATTCGTAAGGGGGGCGATCTGGATTTATGTAGGTGTCCAAAAAATTTACAAGATTCACTGGTGCTCGGAAGTTGGACTTGTAAGCCCATCACTTGGGCGATCTTGTGAACCATTTGAGCATATTGCTTAAAATCTTCCGAGGGTGTGATGTGGTGATCGGCAGTATCAGCCTCTGATTGTTTTGACTTGGATGCCGTGGAACGGTGAGAGAGTTGAGATTCCGCCTCCATGTCCGATTCCTCTGACAGTGGACGGTCCATAGTAGCAGGAGAGTCAGGAGTCTGGGAGCGCTGTGTCTGCGAAGTGTGATGAGGGTGATCTGAGAGGGCCGATTGGACTTGAGATGAGATGTTATGAGAAAAGTCCTGTGCTCAATCTGGAGGTGAAGGGCGTTTAGCCCTGCGGCGTCTATGGCGAGCAGATGATGCCGAGGAAGCGGAGGAGTCCATAGATGTTGATGAGTCCGAGGAAACGTGGCGATGGCGTCGTTTGCCAGAGCGTTTGCCTCTACGATGTTTAGAAGGGGAAGATGAGGCGGAGGAGCTATGGCGTCGACGTCGCTTGTTTTTACGGTGCCGAGATCGATGGCGTCTATTACCCGACGATGCGGAAGATGAAGTATCCGGGGTATCCATGCGTACCCGCTTTTTGTCTCGGCCGCGCGCTCTTTGGAGTGGTAGCGCCGATGCGGAGCGGCAGGGATCGGTGTCAGCTTGATCCCGGGAGGCAGCAGAAGCTAGGGCGGGTTGGAGAGTTTCTCTCGAGTGGGTAGGCACCAAACGTCCGGCGTCATCGTCTGTGAGCCGGGGTTGCACGGGCTGCGCAGGTGGATTTTGTAAGGCCTGCATACGCGCCAGGGGATCATAAGCCAATGTGGCAAGATCCGTCTCGAGGGTTATCTGGCTGGATGGAAGGCCAGATGACATCAGTGGACTGGGAGGCTGATCGGTAGCAGAGACGGAGTGGGCTAGATGAGATGCCCAGTGATCCTGATGCCGAACACCCCGTGGAACCATGTCGGTATGGGTGGAGACTAGGGCGCGTTCCGCACCATGGGAGTCAGGTGCCGCAAGCGATGTTTGTTGCGGAGCCGGGGGTGTCGGTTTGGGGGAGAAGGAAGTGCTCGACCCCACGCCTCTATCCTGGTGTTTATTGGAAGAGGATAAGTCCACTGGCAGCTTTTTCTTTTTCTGCTTGTCTTTGGATTTGGTGGAGACTTTAGACGAATTAGAGGGCATAGAAGCCTCGGAGTTATTCGGGTTATCCATGGGCTTTAAAGATTTTTCCCAGAGAAATACTTTCAGCCGGCCGAGACGATGTTTTAATGCCGGCTTGGTCAGTTTTTTACAGTGCACGCAGGTAGCGGTTTGATGTGTCTCTCCAAGACAGTAGAGACAAAGGCTGTGTCCGTCTGCAATAGGTATTTTATTCGGACACGCCGTGCACCTTTTAAAAACGGCCGCAGAGGCCATAAACTAGCGGCAGGGCCGTTAGCGAAGGGGCCTCCGCCCCCGAAGGGGGGGGGGAAACCGAAAGAAACAAAAACTGAAAGGGAACCAAAACTTCAGTGATGATAAAGGTAGCGGGGAGGGGGAACTGGGAGGATACTAAGAAAATAATAAAGAAATAAATTTAGTAAGCAAGAACACTTCCCTTTGTATTTGCAGGAGCAAGAAGGACGCGTGCTATCGCAGCGGCGGCAAAAAGGAACTGAGCTCCGGGCGGGAAGCGCGAGGAGCATGCGCACTGAAGGGGAGGGGCGTTACCTTTTCAGCTTGGAAGGACCGGCAATCGTCGCGCAGGCGCGCAACTACCCTATGTGTGGATTCACAGAGTCCACGAAGAAGAATTAATGGCTCCCACTGACCTCCACTTCATTTTAATGAAACATTACATGAGGCATTTCTTGAGCAGATCACATTTTCAAAAGATATAAAACAACACATGACCGAGCGACTGTCTCTCAAACAGCAAAATGTCTAATATCTGATCATTTCCATGTTGTGTGGGTGGGGGTGGGGGTGGGTGGAAGACCTTCATTCACTTGCATTTCTACCAGAAGCAAACATGCTGACTGTTGGGTTATGGGAGCTGTGGCCCCCCAAAACCTACCCCTTTTCACCTCTGAAATTTCCTGTGCAAGGAAATCCTGCAGTTACTATCTTCACATTTTGCCATTTTGTGGCAGCTCCTGTTTATTTAATAGCAGCATGACATCCAAAATTTAATAGGAGAAGCTTGTCAAATGCTCTTCTTGGAAAGTGCCACCTAACAGAGTTTTCACCTGCAGTTCCAGGCATACAAATAGAGCTCATTAAAAGGTGGCAACCCCAGTGATAAACAAGGAAATTATTACTTTTTCCCCATTCTATTTACATCCTGGGATTTTTTTTCAACTAATGTAAAATAATCCAAGGTCCCCCTCCTCCCCAATTTACCTGCCTCTGCTCTTGAGTAGATTAGGCTGAGAGAGGGAAGAGAGAGAGAAAGACTAACGCATGGTAAACTTAATGACCAAGCTGGTATTTGAACCCATATATGCCATGTTCTGGTACCTGTGTGACACAGTGCGTAGAGTGACAAATTAGGATTTAGGAGATTTAGGTTTGAATCTTGGTTTGGCTATGGAAACTCACCAGTGGTGTGTGGAAATGATAAACCCAGTCCTTTAAATGTCTCACTTACTTTGGACGCCTTGTTAGGGTCACTATAAGGTAAAGCAATTCCATCTTGATAGCATATAATGTCTACAATACCAGTGTCCAGCCCAAAATGTAAGTCCCTGGTTCTCAACAGAGGCCACATTGCACTGATCTTGGCCTTTATCAAGGAAACCTACCCACCCCCAAAGTCATGTATGTGAAGAACAGTTTGGAAATGTGTGGGTAATACTGTAAAATGCACATTGGTAAATGGTCAAGGACATACAACTAAGGTGTCTTGCACATCCTTATTCCCTGCAATCTGCAAAAATGGAATAAATTATGTAGTTTAAATAAATATCGTTATAGTGCAGAGATGTTCTTGGTGCAGAATATGGGTTACTCTAACCGTAACCCTAACTCATGGGCGTCGGGGATGTAAACCCAGGTCTCTTGAGTCCACGCCCGAAGTAATACTCTTCCACGGGGGCAATTTATTTCTCAGTCAAGATTCCTAGCTAGCACCTAAACGGGTCCTTTGCTCTGCGTTGGCTGAGCCTGCCATCTTGGCCAGGCGTCGCTAGGTGGCAGAAGGAGACATGATTTGCGCGTCCTCCAAGTGTCTTCCGGGTTTGCCACCCGGGAGGGCGTCCTGCTGAGTCAGGACGGGGGCAGGTCCCGTCCTGTTTACTGCTCTATGGGAAATAATAAAGAGGCGTGAAATCCGCACCTTTCTCTGGGTCGTTTGTAGGAGTGATCTTGCGCAGCGGCAGGGTCCTGGGGAGCGGACGGAGTCGCCAGGAACAAATTGGAGCCAGCTGTGGCGGGTTCGTGCGGGTGTAACTCCCTCTTGCTTTCATTCCTACTACTGTATTAAAATCCTTTCCTGTAGGATTTCGTAGACCGGCCGTAGGTGTGTTTGAATAGCTCGGTTTCTCCTGCGTTGTTTTCTTATATTCCAGTAAGTATTGCTTAAATTAAGGGGAAAACTTGTGGGCTTTCAGGATCTTGTTGGGCTGTATCTCCCAGCAGCCCGGCGACCTTGAGGAGGGGTGGGAAGGCATCCTACGTGTGGAGCGAAATCATATATTACCCTATAAGGATTTCCCTTAAACGCTTCAATAATATGCTCAAAAAACAAGAATGGTGGACCCCACCTCCAAGTGGGACAAACGCTAAGAAAAAGAAGACGACGCTTCAATAATATGCCCACTAAGTATTGCAGTGCGGGAAACCGCCTTAAGTCCCTCTCCAGGGCTGACTGAATAATTCAGGTTTTCTTTCTGCAATTTCCCCCTTTCCCTTCTTAATCGTCTCTGCTAAAGTAATTCTGTTTTTCAGTTTTTTTAAACCATGGGCTCCAGGCTGTCGGTGGATGATTCCGTGCGTGTGGTCATAGTTGGAGGAGGCTTTGGTGGGATTGAGGCAGCCTTACAGCTGCAGTATTGGCAGGTCCCCTTCGTTCTTGTGGACATGAGAGACGCTTTCCATCACAACGTGGCCAGCCTCCGTGCCTCTGTCCAGAGTGGTAAGGGCTCCTTGGCCATGAGCTTGCATTTTTGCCATCCTCTTTCTCCTACCTGCCCTGGCCCAGGTGTGCTGGCGAGACTGCCTGGAATTAACCAAAGACAGGAACAGGTGGTATCTTTGTTGGGCATTTAAGAAAATAAAGCAACCCCCTCCCCCAATGAATAACCCTTGTCTTCAATGCCTTTGGAAGGTAAGAGGTGACAAGAGGTGTTCTGGATCCCTTCTGGGTGTTGGTGCCCTAATTTTCATTCATTAGGCTTGGAAGTTCTTAAACTTGGGGTGTTGATGAATGAACGGCGGATGAAAGCAGAGCCCCTAGTGAATTTTTCCTCTGCTGCAGGGGCCTGGTTTTGTAACTGAAAATATGGGCACGCCTTCTAGTGCCAGTGATCTGTGCAGTTTGGGTGGTGGTTTGCCATTTTTTCTGTACTCCTCCCTCTCCTGTTAAAGTAGAGCAAAGACCTGCTTGTGTGTGTGTGTGTGTGTGTGTGTGTGTGTAGCAACTTTTTCATCCAAAGAAGACAGAGATTTGAAGAAAATTCTCTCTTGCAAAATTGATAGGTACTATTCTAAATTTTGAAACAATTACTGCAGTCTAAATAAAAAATACAGCCCATATTTCCATAGTTGGAAGGACTGTGAGCAGGTTTGCCTACTCATTTGAGTTGACATTTTAGGAGGCACCATATTAATCATTGATAGGCAGCTTCTAGGCCCCTGGTTTGCTTTATATTTACCTTTAAAGCAGATATGGAGTGAATGGCAAAGCTTTCAAAGGCCTCTCCTTTTTAAATTAGAATATATGGCCACCTTAGGATCTCACACTCCTCCTGTTATTTGACATCTCTCATATTTGGTTGAAAAAGAAAATTAAACATATTTGCTTAAAATGTGGTGAAACTTTGTGACTGTGAAGCCTAAAGCTTGTGGGTTGCTCTGAGAACTGCCTTGGGCAGTAAGACAGGTGAGGCAAGTGCCTTCAATAATGGAACCCTGGAAGTGGTGAATCTACCACCACTGCTGCTGTCCTCCATCTTACAGTACCTGGCTTCTTAAGGAAACCTGCTGTCCATTTGAATAAGGCCTGGCTCTGATGGAGTCTATGGAGACAAGGTACTGAGGGAAGGGGTAGCCTATGGCATGTTCTTTTTTAGAACAACCCCCCCCCCCCCCAAATAATGCCTTTGTGCCAAGGCATCAATTAGAGCCATATGTTTCTTCTATAGTTGGTCAGCCATTTGAATACCAGAACTAGGGGACATCCACTCAAATTGAGGGCTGGGAGAGTAAGAACAGACAAAAGAAAATATTTTTTCACCCAGCGCGTTGTTAGTCTATGGAACTCCCTGCCACAGGATGTGGTGATGGCATCTGGGTTGGATGCCTTCAAAAGGGGATTGGACAGATTCCTGGACAAAAAGTCCATCACAGGTTACAAACCATGATGGAGATGTGTAATCTCCAGGCTTAAAACCAGGGTACTTCAAGGGCCAGATGCAGGGGAGTGGTATCAGGAGACAGATATCTAGTCTCATGCGCTCCCAAACGCATCTGGCGGGGCCACTGCGAGATACAGGAAGCTGGACTAGATGGACTTTTGTCCTGATCCAGCATGGCTCTTCTTATGTTCTTATGAAGCAACCATTTATTACAGAATACTCAAAATGTGACCTGCACTCCTGCATTCAGAATGGTATGGTCAAGAGACCCTCTAAAGTGCACAGGGCCATGCATGCCTCTGGCACCCACCACCCAGGGCTTTTCCACCCCGGTCACATCCATTTTTGTTCCAGTTGTGATGGAACCCAGGGGGGTGGGGAGAGGTGTGGGTGCATGGAATAGACGCCTGTGCAGTGGGGACCAAAAATCAGAGGGTATTTTGGGTATGATCCATTTTAGTGCCAGTGACATGACTGTTTCTTACTTCTCCTGCTCCAGCTCTCTTAAGTATTATTTACGTCTCACATTTTCAACAATGTAATTTTGCAGGATTTGCCAAGAAAACCTTCATCTCCTTTTCCGTGACCTTTAAAGACAGCTTCCGGCAGGGCAAAGTAGTTGGAATTGACCTGGAGAAAAAATGTGTGTTGTTGAACGATGGTGAAGTGAGTGTCTCACCAATATCTAAAAATTAGTGGTGACAAGTGGGCAGTAGCTGCTAGAGAGGCCAAGCTTCTGATCCTTTTATATTTTATATTTGGTTCCAGGAAATTTGCTTTTCTCATCTGATCCTTGCCACAGGAAGTGATGGGCCTTTCCCTGGGAAATTTAACAGACTCATTGACATGGAGGCTGCTATTCAGACCTATGAGGACATGGTGAAAGAGGTGATACAGTGGTACCTTGTATAAAGGAATTAATTCGTTCCGAATGAAATTATGTTAATCAAATTTTCCTTTATACAAATTTCCCATAGAAGTGTATTGAAAACAGAGTAATCCCTAATCGTGAGCATTTTTCTGTTGTACGGTTTCACCCCATAGACGATTTACCCTATCTCCAGAATTGTTTATGTTGTACAGGTTTTATGTTATACAAACCATTTGTTATACTAGGGTCCACTGTACTAATATTTGTTTCACTGGGGAAAGGGGGTTCATTTGTCACTAGCCATTTCATATTGTGTATGAATAGTCTTAGACTGAAAAAACAAGGGGGCGTCTATTTGAGTTAGGACAGTGGCCAGATGAGTCCAGTTGTTCATTTTGATATATTCATACAGTTCAGTGCAAGTTGTGAATTGCGATGCCTTGGGTTTTGATCACGCTGCCTTGAACTAGCAGGGTTTAGGCAAAGAGGCTCATCTCTTGTATTTAGCCTATCTACCATCTTATCTACTATAAGTGGTTAATGACTTTCAGCCTTTTTATATAACATGTGAAAATAGCCCTTAAGGAGCATCCATTGTGGGAAAAAGATATCACACACATTTGTTTACTTAAAAGTAAGTTGATTGAATTCAACATAGCTTATTTTATTCCTTAGAAGAGACAGATGTGTTAACATGTGTTAGCATGTCAGGTAAAACAAAGCAAAACAAAAGGACAAAATCATTATACTGTTAACACCTAAAAGAGTAACTGCTATATTTTAATGTGAGCTTTCATGAACAAATCTGAAGTGGATTTGTCCACAACAGATCACATTATAGTATAGCAGTTAGTCTTTAAGTTGCCACAGCATTTTTGTCTTCCTTATTTCTTAGGGCACCCTTTTGCTAGCTTAACATTCTCTAGATAAGTTGGCCTACAAATAGAGATGGGCACAAACCCATTTCAGAGGTTCATGCTGGGTTTTTTGGTGCAACACCACAGGTGCTAGGTGTTCCCTTCTCCTGACCCTCCCCCAGCTCCTCCACTCACCAGCTGGTGCATGCTGCTCTTTCCCTCCACTTCATACAGTTGCCTGGCCACAGCAGGAGTGCAGCTCCCCTCCTCCAGTAGCTGCTTACTCAAAGGAAGTGCTGCAGGAATCCTTGTCCCACCTCTTCTAAGTGGATGAGCACTGGAGGAGGTGGAGGAAGGAAGCACATGTTCCTGCTGCAATCGGATGATTGCTTGTAGAAGAAGGAGATGTGAGTGGAGGAGCTAGCTGCGTGGCAGGAGGGCACAAATGGCACCCGTGGTGCTGTGTCGGTGGACCACCACAAACATGCCCATTTCCAACTACAACTCCTGCCACATCAGCTGTAGTGCCATGGCAGAAAGGCAGTAGTCCAGGAGCAATTGGAGAACGCTGGCTTAGGGAGGAGTTTCCTAGTAACTGTCTAGATTGTAGCACACACAGAAAAAGTTACTGTGAGGTAGAGACTGGAACAGGAGTGGGTGCCCCTGGCTTCCCATTTGTTAGTGGTCTACACATCCCATCACTGCAAGGCTCTTGAGCCAATAGTGAAAGGCAATGGAGAGTTAAAATCCAAAAATACTTTTAAAGACTAGGATTGCCAACTCCTCACCTGGAGTCTTGGATTTAAACCACAGAGATCATAGTCCAAATCCTCATATACATAAAAACTTGTGCAGATGGCAGGACTGTACTTGCATGTCCAGTACACTGTGAGTTGGACTGGACATGAGTGTTTTCACAGAACTAGTAAGGCTTACATCTGAATAAGTGTAAGTCATATAGTACCATGGGTGTTTCTGGGCTAGTTGCATCTATTTCTTGCAGCCAAACCTGTCTTGCAAAGTGGGATTTGGTTCCCGGAGGGACATTGTGTTTGCATATGTCAGAGTATTGTGAATTTACTCTGAATTCCTGCAAGTTAGAGTAAGATAGTCGAGTCTTAGACAAAAAGATGCCTAGGATTTAATCTTGGGCAAACCGGCTGGGTTGAGGTTGCTTAGGGCGTTCCAAATGGAATCTAGAAGAAATTTAAATGGCCCATACTGCCTGTCCAACCCCCACATCCCCAGGTTTCAGTCCTCTTTTAAGAGGAGTTGAGCATTTCCAGTAGAGGACATGGTTCCCTCTGAAACTGGAGGACGAATGTGAGCCTGCCAGTCCAATGCTATGTATTCAGAGTCAATCCCAAGGAAGGCACTGTATGACTTAGGAAGGAAGGAAGTTGAAGTGGTTAAACGATAACATATGATGCCTTTCTGTTCTTCCTTTTGCCATTAAAAGGTTCAAAAAGCTCCTCGCATAGTAATTGTGGGCGGTGGTTCTGCTGGTGTTGAAATGGCTGCAGAAGTGAAGACCATGTATCCCACCAAAGAGGTATGCTGTAAAACTTAACCACTTATCACTTCCTTCTTCTGGTGGCTTTCAATTCTTTGTTGTTCACTGGAGTCAGAATGGGTGAATAAACAGAAGTCACAGAAGCATTCAGCTGATGCAGAAGACGGCTTAGAGTGCCGTAAATAGAATATCTATTTTTGGAATATATTTTTGGACTATATCTGAACTTAAACCTATATTGCCCCAATCCATCTATCCCTTTGTGTGTGTGTGTGTGTGTGTGTGTGTTGCGTCATTACAGTCGTGACCGACCCTTCGTGACCCCATGTCCATGGAGTTTTCTTGGCGGGTCCCTCAAACACACTTATAATTTTTGTGTTGGGGAAGGTGGTTCTGACAGTTCTTTTAAAGACTTTGAATCTCCTTTATCTGAATTTGGGGTGTGCAGACTTGTAGGATCTACTTTTTCCCCCTAGGTCACATTAATTCACTCAAAAAATGCATTGGCAGATGTAGAACTCCTCCCCAGAGTCCGACAGGAAGTGAAGGAGACCCTTATACAGGAAGGAGTACATCTTGTGTTGGGTAGGTACAAAGCTGACTTTGTTGCAAGTCTGCCATATTTCAGCAAGAATGCTGGTTTTCTTCCAAATGAGGAAGGCTCAAAATGGCTGTTGCAGGACTGCATTTCTGTAGATGTTTCAGGACTAAAGGCTGCTTTGACTGAGAATTAATTTACTCAAACAAGTCCAGCCCCCAATACTCTGCACATCGAAGGAATTTAACCATTGTTTTCTGTACAAGTAGCAAAATGGTGACAGACTCAGCACTTGTCTGTATGTTTTAAGGGGACATGTAATTTAAAAGGCAGGCCCACTTCAAATTGAGGCATGTAGTGTATATATTGTGCATGTTCTTCCCTTGGAATGTTACATTTCGAGTAAAACAAAGACCCATTTAGAGGTTTAGATGCTATGCTAAACATGGCTTATTCATCTCTTTTATCTTAGATTGTAGGAGCACAGGATAGGGCAGGCTTCTCTCTCCAGTGGCATTGTGGTTAGTTGCTTCACAGGCAGAAGTCCTGACAAGCCTCCCTTTTTTCAGGTGCAGAAACATCTGCTGCCCTTGCAGTCTACTATTAGTAACAACATAAGGGGGCATGGCAGGGGTTAAATTTAATCAATTGGTTCAATAACCTATTCTCCCAATTTGCCTGACACAATGGAGGTAAAGATGGGCTATTCGTTTCAGAAACTACTGGTTCCGAAATGACACGCATGAGCCCAGATGTTGTTTGGAAGCTTCTAAAATGCAATCAGCCAATCCCTTAGTTTGCTCTGCCCCTGCATGGGGCTGAGCTCTGAGGAAGAAGTCTCTGACATCATCGTTCCTTCTCTCTTGTGTTGGCCAATCAGACAGGGAGGCGGGATTATGTATTTCCCTGCACAGGTCCTGATTGGCCAGTGCCAGGGAGAAGGAAAGATGACTTCGGAGGCTTCTTCCTCATTGGAGCTCAGTCCCGTGTGGGCACAGAGCAAGGTAAGGGATTGGCTTGCACATGTCATTTCGGAACAGGCAGCTTCTGAAACAAATAGTGCATTGTTTTTATCTTTAGGCGTCCTGTCTCACAACACTGAAGGACGGTATTTAAGGTTGAAGACAATGAGTAGACAATGGTTATTAACAACATAAAAGACAATATTTAAAGCTAGGAACAATGAGGGTGAAGTGACAACATTTAAAAACTCAATATTAAAGTGAAGAAGAAGAAGTAAATAAATACTGACAAAAATGCAAATCTGAGAAATTGAAAACACAACACGTGGAAAACACAAGCAAGTACAACAAATGCAGTCCAAGCAGTAATGTATAACAGTCCATCTTAAAAAAATCATCTAATAGGTTGCTAGTTATTGAAGGAAGGCTTGTCTGAAGACAACAGTCTTTGCCTGCTTGCAGAAGGACAGAAAAGATGGGGCCAGTCTGGCCTCTGGTGACAGGGAGTTCCAAAGCCTGGAAGCAATAACAGAGACGGACATCTATTGTGTCACCATCAGACAGACCTGTGAAGGTGGCAGAACTGAAAGGCCTCTGTTGTTGATCTTGTTTGCTGGGCTGACTCATAATAGGAGATACTATCTCAGAGAGTTTAGATCCAAGCCATTGATGACTTTATAGGTTAAAACCAGCAGTGTGAATTGTGAAACTGATTGGCAGCCAGTGGACCTGCTGTAACAAGGGTGTTACGCGATCCTTGTAACTTGCCCCAGTCAGCCATTTGGCTGCTGCATTTTGGACTCATGGACGTTTCCTGACACTTTGCATTGGTAGCCCCACAGAGCATGCCATAGTAATCAAGTGGGGAAGTAACTAGGTAGGTTGTGCATCAGAGTGGCGCTTTCAAGAAACAGATGCAGCTGGCACACTAGTTTTAATTGTGCAAGTACATTCCTGGCCCCTGCAGAGATCTGGGCATCCAGGCTCAAGGATGAATCTAGCAGCACCCCTAAACTGTGTACCTTTTTTCAATGGGAGAGTAGTCTCATCCAATATAGGCTGCTTCCCTATTCCGTGATTTCGTTTTTGATTGAACAGAAGCACCTGTCTTGTCTGGATTAGGTTTCAGTTTGTTCACTCGCATCCAGTCCATTACTAATACCAAATACTGACCTAAAGTTGAAGTAGCTTCCTTGGGTTTAAAAAATTTCAAAGTCCTATTCCAGATAAACAGGTCAGGATATTGTGGTTAGTAGTACTAAGAGCTGCTGTGAGGTCCAGTAAAACTGACAGGGATACAGATCCCCTATCCACCTCATCTACCAAAGTGACCAAAGCCATCTCATTCCCATAGCTAGGCCTGAAGCCAGGTTGAAATGGATCTAGATAATCTGTTGCATCCAGAAACCTTGAGGAGTTGAGAGGCCATAACCTACTCTTGCCCCTTCCCCAAGAATATTAGTCACTGGGATATTAGACACTGATAGGTAATTATTCTGTGTAATTCTGTGTAATCTGGAAGATTCGATATGTCTTCTGAAAAACTAGAATTGAAGATGTGAAAATAGATGCAATTCTAAATAATTAAATGTAAATGGCATTCTTTCAAGTGGTAGACTGAAGCATAGCAGACTGGAATACCATGCTCTTGGAGGTTCAGTGAGGTGTGTTTGTTTTTTGTTTGCTGCCTATAACAGGAGAGAGAGTTGCTAACCTGGACATGCTGACTTTACACCAGTTCAAGGAGAACATGGTTGTGAGGACTGATAAAGGCACGGAGATTGCAACTGACATGGTGATTCTTTGCACTGGAATAAAAGTCAATTCAGCAGCATACAGCAGTGCGTTTAGTAAGTTATTTTTCAGTCTACTTTCTTTACTCTGACTTTTGAGGAAATGAACATCACATCCTACTATTTCTGGTATTTCAAACCTTATTTGGCATTGGATATCAGGTTTGTCAAAAGCTTGCAAATGTTTTTTGTATTCATGTTTTATATCGTATAACACAATGCTGTTTTATTTAAATCCTCTTGTTTCTGTACTCCTTGGGGTGGGTTTTCCTATTATGCATGCACAAAGAGCCCCTGTTGCTCACTTCTGCATGTTCCTCCATATCCACCTTTGGAAGATTGAGTTTGGCCCTTTGGACCCAAGCATTAGCCCAACTCAAAGAGGCCTAAATGAGGCACGCTGGGAATGCCAATGCCCAAGTTAACAGCAGGATTGAAATGTTGCTGCTGTGGCAACCGTGGCAATACCTTTCATTCTGCCTTCGTCTCCCGTTCTTCTGGGTGCAATGCTGGCAGCACAGTGAAGGCAGAGGGGATCAGGACAGGGAGATGCCTCTAGGCCAGTGGTGGCGAACCTTCAGCACTCCAGATGTTTTGGACCACAACTCCCAGAATTCAAAGCCTAGACTGCCAATGACAAAGGACTGTGGGAGTTGTGGTCCAAAACATCTGGAGTGCCGAAGCTTGGCCACCACTGCTCTAGGCTCTCTGCCTGAGCCACGGAAGAGGAAGGCAAAAGAGGCAAAAAGGTGGGGGAGGAGAACCGGAGAGAGGATGGAGCACATGGTGGAGTCCTTGGAAGGTGTTTGTTTGTGCTCAAGGGGGGAGAGGCTCTTCACTTAAGGAGCTTTTTTGGTGGGAAGGCAGCCAAACAGGATCATGTTTACCTCCAAAAAAGTAAATCAGTCCCAGTAGATAGAGGTTTTTCCCTTCTCATATTTTCTGGTAGAAGTGGATTTGCAGCTTCCCCCATAATTATGTATTATTATATTAATATTATAAGGTTAGAATTATATTCTGAAAAATCTATTTTCAATGTGTGCACTCTATTAAAATGCCTTTTTATGCAAATAATTGTGATTGAGTTTATAGGATAATTGGCTATTATAGAAAGGGGTCACAACTCAAAAAAGGTTAATGCTTTAGACAGAAGCAGGGCAGTTCTGACATATCACTTAAAAAACCTGTAAAAGATATTGGGAAACATATTTTCCCCTGCCCATCACAAAATGTGGAGAAACGTGCTGTTATTTCACTCCTTCCTCTGCTCCATTTCAGGTAACAAGCTGGCAAGTAATGGTGCTTTGAAAGTGAATGAGCATCTTCAGGTAGAAGGCTATGATAACATCTATGCCATTGGCGACTGTGCTGATGTGAGTGAACCAAAGATGGCATATCATGCTGGGCTCCATGCAGGTGTTGCAGTGACCAACATTATCAACAGCTTAACACAGAAACCTCTGAAAATCTACCAGCCAGGTCAGTCCGTTTGTTTTAAGTCAAATCAAGTACATTCTGTCAACGCACATTTGAAAATTAACATGAGCCAGCATTTACAGAATCACATTTTACAGCCTCTTCTACAATTACATTGGAATTTTGAAGCTATTGCACTGAAGAATAGTACTTCTGTGAACTAGCTGTCATCTGGGTATGTGTAAGAATAATGGGTGGCTGGAGACTTTCTGACTCCTTATATTGTGTAGTTACTTCTTTTTCCCATGGAATTTTGGGGAAAATTCAGAAAACACTGTGTGGCATTTGCAACCCTCCTCTGTTCACACACAAATTCTGCTTTTTGCTTCCCTCTGGTAATTGGCTAAATAAGGAAAGATGGGGGAATTATATTTTGTCTTTTGGTACTACCAAAAGTTGTCTGCCACGATGCATCCTTGGCTGCAGCGAACATTTGTTCTAATACTCCAGAAAGTTAAAAATGTGTACCCAACCCAAGTAATGCTTCTAGATGATTTTGTAAATTTTTGTGTCTCCATTTTAGGATCACTTACTTTTTTGATCTCAATGGGAAGAAATGATGGAGTGGGTCAGATCAATGGATGGTATGTGGGACATTCCTTAGTGACATTTGTCAAAAGCAAAAATCTTTTTGTCTCACAAAGCTGGAAGAAGATGCACCAGTGTATGCCACCTTAGGCCGAAGAGAGGGGAGCTGGTGATAAAAGATTCAGGTATGATACCACTAGTGCCAATAAAAAATACATCTCCAGTGAACTAACTTTTCTTGAGAGATTGAAATGTTCTACTCATCCGAACAGCTTCATCAGTCTGAGGAAAGGAAGTTGTGAGTCCTCCATTTTATAATTCACTTTGACCTCATGTCACCCTGGTCTGAAACAGGCTCATTAGGTAGACAATAGTCTGGATAGGCTTATTGGGTGGACAATAGCCTAAGGTGCTGAAACCCATAAAGTATGGGTCGTTAGCCATGGCCTTGGTGGTGGAGGTGTGAAGTATTTTTGATTTGTCTGGGGATTATTGAAACCACTGCCTGATGAGTAGCAGATAAAAACTGTGCCTGAGCCCCTCACCTGAGACCCAGAGCCAACAGAAGAACCTGGTCATTCCCTACATGGCTGGAGTGTCTGAAAAGCTTAAAACAGATTTTTTGGCAAACACCACATACTGTACTTGTTTACTTCAAACCCACAAACACACTAAGGCAGAGACTTGTCCACCCAAAGGACCCAACACCAAAACACAAGGAGCAATATAGTATAGTGGTCCAATGCAGTGAGGAATGTGCAGACCTCTATATTGGGAGAAAATAAACAGCCATTAAACAGAAGGATGGCCGGGGCAACAGCTCAGGGCCAGAATCAGTAGTACATCTCCACTTGAAGGACAAAGGGCACTCATTCAAAGATGAGGATGTACACATATTAGACAAAGAAGGTGGTTTGAGAGTGGGGTCAGGGAAGCCATTCATGTATTGAAAACCCCTCTCTCAACAGAGGTGGGGGTCTCAGGCACAGTCTATCTGCTACTTATCAGGCAGTGATTTCTGGAGTCCAAAGACAAATCAAAAATACTTTACAGCTCCACCACCAAGGGCGTAGCTAACAACCCATACTTTATGGGTTTCAGCACTTTAGGCCATTGCCCATCTAATGGCCTATTGAGACTATTGTGCACCTAAGAAACCTATTCAGGCAACTGTTCATCTTATGAGCCTATTTCAGACCAGGGTGATATGAGGTCAAAGTGAACTATAAAGTGAGGACTCACAACTAGCTTTCCTCAGACTGATGAAGCTGTTTGGATGAGCAGTGAAACTTTTCAGTCTCTCAAAAAAAGTCGAGATGCTATGACTCAACTTCCAAACTCACCTGAATGACTGAGAATCTTCAGACTCCAGTGAACTACTAGAGTTCTCTCGCAGATTAAAACTGACCATTATTTTTAGTAAAATAAATTCTATGCAATGTTTGATAGATTTTTGTAGATGTATTTTCATATAGCACAGTCTTTTTACTGTCTAATTTTCAAGCTAACTTCAATTTGGTAAAACTTGGGTGTTGTTGAATTAAAAAGAACAGCAAGCTGTGTGGCCTGTAAAAGTGATATTCATTCCTCACCATGTATATGACATATGTTCCTTGTTATGGTTGTGGTCACCCTTGTTTCTGTATTACTTTGCATTGTATGCTGGTGTTATGGTTTATGACTTCCATCCTGATGACCGTTTCTGTTATTTCCTCTGTACAAATGAATGGTGGTAATTGTACTTTCTGTCAGCTTTTTAATTACACCTATTATTCACTGATACTACAGTTCTACCTCTCAATCCTATTTCTCATTGTCCCTTTTATTGAAAGAAACAATGTGGTAATTATAGGGGGAAATTGTCCCTCCCCAAGCAGGAACAGTTGTTAGTCAAACATAATTGGAAGTATTTTTGGAGAAAATTTTGAAGTAACATGCCAATATTCTGGAGGCAGATCTATAAATTACATGTAGTAAATAGGAGTTGGAGACCCACTGTAGAATCATAGAATTGGAAGAGACCTCAAGGGCCATCTAGTCCAACCCCCTGCCATGCAGGAACCCCCATCACAGGACGCCTGAAAGATAGCCATCCAGCCTTTGCTTAAAAACCTCCAAAGGAGGAGATTTCACCACCCTCTGTGGCAGCATATTCCATCACCGAACAGCTCTGTCATGAAATTCTTCCTAAGGTTTAAATTGAATCTCTTTTCCTGTGGTTCGAGACCATTGCCCTGCGTCCTAGTTTCTGAAGCCATGGAAAATAAACCAGTCCCTTCTTCAATGTGACATCCTTTCAAATATTTAAACATAGCTATTATATCCCCCCTTGGCCTTCTTTTTGTAAGGCTAAACATTTCCAGCTGTATGGTGGATTGAGTAACAGACTAGGGCTTGGGAATATTAGGTTCAAATCCCCACTTGGCTATGGAAACTCACCAGGGATGTGGAACAGGGAAGGGCACTTCCTAAATTTCTCACTTGCTTTGAAAATCTAGGGTTACTGCAAGATGACAATAGACTTAAATAGCCACATCCTTTCATTTGTGAATGGATGCAGTCTCTTTGGAGATCCAGCTAGAATTACTAGAGAGAAGCTGGTGAAAATTATAAGACAGTACAAAATAATATTTTTGTCCAAAATATTATTTGCTATGCTTTGTTTATGTGGTAGCTTTTTTTTTGTTTACCTTAAATTATTTAGCAACATTGTCTCTTCTCAACATATCAGTGTTTCAAAATAGAGGGAATACCCTAAACTGCAAAAGGTTACAGATGAAGCTATACCCTAAAAAGCAAGGAAATGCAAACCATAGGCTACTCCTATGTAGCTTTTACAATTCTCTTCAAATTGATTTATTGTTGGGGGAATTAACCCTTATTTCTGTTTAATAGCTTTAAGGCGTAGAAGAAATAAGCTTTCCCTCCTAAAAGCATCCAAGAATGGAGCTCATGCCTTGTGCTTTACATGGGGTGGAAGTAGTGGGGGTTTTTTGGGGGGGGGGGGATATAGCGTCAACATTTGCTTTAACAGTACTTCAAATGATTATCATAGGATGTGAGAGGGCAAAATGTGGCTCATTGGCTGCAAGCAGCCCCCTGAACACCCATAGGCCGGAAGTCAAATTACAAAAATGTAATTTTCTGTTTGTGGAAATTTCTGGAAGCCGTTATTTTTGTGTAAAACAAACTGGGGAGATTTCTCCAAATCTCTCCCAACAAAATCTGGAAGTGGTCACTGAAGTTACAGTGCTATAATTCTGGTTTTGATTAAAATGTTCAAAACATCTTTTGACATTTTTTATTCTAGCACAAGCCCACCACCATGGATAGTGGCCGTCAGTACTAAAAAAACCCCACCAACTTCTATTATAGAAAAAGTGGTACCCCAGGTTACAAATGCTTCGGTTTACATAATTTTCAGTTTCTGAAAGAAAAGCCACTGAAAATAATGCCTCTGTTTATGAATTTCTTTACCCAAAAAACTTGCCTTACCTGTATTTTTTGAAAAAGAGCAATCCTCTGTGAACTTTGGTTAGACCACTGATGAGATTTATTTTATAATGTTTGGGGAATTGTTTAGTCTTTATTTGTGTACTTCTTTTGTTTTAATGCCATTAAAGGTTTATGGAATGAAAGTACACCTTGGCTTATGATTTTTTTTTCCAAAGGACTTCCTTTCACGGGATGCATTGCATGCACCCCCTCCATTTCCAGTTTACGAAATTTCTGCATTACAGAACATCCTGGAGGACACATTAATTTCGTGAGGTACCTCTGTATACATGTAATTGGACTACAAATTGGTTTAATCTTATGTGTTAAGGTAACTGAAGACCATGCAATCCCAAACATTGCCCCCAGCTCACACCCCCTTCTTCAAACAGAGGAACATGGGTCATAAACCGCCCCCACTGAGGGCAGTGTATGACCCATGTTCCTCTGTTTGAAGAATGGAGGTGTGAAACCCCATACTTAAGAAGCAGTTTTTGCAACTGCCCATCCTGCCTCTTTCAAGACTTCTGTCCTGGCTGCACCACTATCTACAGTAGCCATGGATTTTAAGAACATCTAAAAGTTACATCCTAGTAAAGCACATATTTTACCATGTCTGAACTTCTGGGACCTGCTTTGAAGAAGAGTTATTTAAACTTGAAAGCTTGCAAATTTCCTTGTTTTTTTTATTTTTAATTGTGGCCTGTAAAGTTATCACCTGTAACCTAGTTTTACATTTTGGAGGTCACTTTAGGTTCTGGGTCACAACAGTAACAAAATTAAGATGGTCTGAAGGCATAAATTAACTTTTTTCAACTTCTGGGTCCATAAAGGAACACAAGAGCCTATGTATTGTTCTGGCAATAAGTAGGACTTTGCAGAGGTGGTTGCATCTTATCTATCTTAAAACAACTCCTGTTACAATATTCCAAGAATAAAAGTTAAATTTCTCCCTTCATTCATAATCTTATAATTCTTTTTTCTTATATGAGAATAGGATTTTTAGGTGACTATTTCCCCCTAATTTTTGGAAAACACATACATTTATGAATTTACCAAAATTGCCATCCCCCCTGCAAACTACTGGTTTTTGGGATTCTTGTACTGAATATTAGATTAGGCAAGTTTTACTTTTTAGCAAGGCTTTTTTTGTATTAAGCAAAAATATATAAGTAAGGTCATTGAAAGATATGTGTGAAGCAGTACTAAAACCCAATGTAAATTAAATGTGTCTACGGGCCACACATATTTTAGTTTAAAAATAAGTAAAGAAAAGACTGTTTGTAGTCTCCCCCCCCCCTCGAAAAACCACAGGACTGAAAAAGGCTAAATAAAATGTACATGTAGGCTCTTACTGTATGTGCAGAGGTAGGGAACTGTGTTTTACTTCAAAATAAACCATAGCATATACTAGCTAGAACTATCCAAAGTAAGTGCTTAAAACTCTCCACATGAAGCCAGCCTTTAAAAACCAAAACATATCCTGAATTATACAGTAGATCCTCTTTGCATGAAAAAAACAACAGAAAAGCTACTTTTAGGGATGTGCAATTTACGAAAAATGAAAGTTTCGTTGTTTCGTAAGCTTATGAAACAAAATGGGAAACAGCATTTCACTACGAAACACTTTTTTCCCTTGGATAATGAAACGTTTCATTACTCTGTAAAATGAGTCCCTTACCCGCCAAATTTGGTGCCTCTAGGACCCAAGGGAGTGATTTTATAGAGTAACATTTTTTCATTACTGTTTCATTTCGTTACGAACTTTTTTTAAAAAAAAATCATTTTAAAATGTAACAAAACGCAGGAGAAAACGAAATGAAACACTATTTTTCCACTTTGTGCCCATCCCCTAGCTACTATCCATGGGGATTTTCAGTGCATGTTATTCCCTGTTGCAGCTGTTTCAACTTGGTGACCAGAATAACTGGTGTCTACCATCAGTGGTTTTAGTAAACCGCAGTATAGTTTTGCAAATCCATAGGTGTCCCAGTAACAAGCAACAATAGCCTGACACAACTTAAACAAAATCATCTTCTTGTTCCAAGCGATTCATCTCTCTACCTTTAAATTTGAATGTGAGGTGTCTTTCCTGATTTAGGAAACAAAGCATGACTAGAAAAGCTCAAGTTTAAAGTTTTAAAAAAGCATGACGCCATTTTTTTTATAAAAACAAGTAAGATGAAATATTCTCAGCAATTACAGACCATTCTGGGATAAAACAGTAAAGCACCAAGTGAGTTTCCTTTGAAATTACTTTCTCCAACATGAAACAAAGA
This sequence comes from Phrynocephalus versicolor, assembly GCA_023846285.1. Lineage (NCBI taxonomy): Eukaryota > Metazoa > Chordata > Lepidosauria > Squamata > Agamidae > Phrynocephalus > Phrynocephalus versicolor. Next base: position 18,910,501 of record JAHTLZ010003518.1, read on the forward strand.
TACATAAGGTTTCCTAACCACTAGTGGGAAAAGAAAGGGAAGCAAACAATTCATTTTTCCCCAACCATTCCTTGTGTTGAATTGTTTGCTACTCTAAAATGAGATTAATATTAAGAAGGTCTAAACTAAAATAACTTGAGACATACTAAAATGTAGAGAGGTGGCAACATAAATTCTTAGGGGGTGATATAAAATGGTAGAGGGTTTATCTAAAGCATGGTATAATTGCAGATCAAACTCTCCCAAACAATTTCCCTCTTCTTTTCCATAACAAAAGCCCTCCCTCCACCCATGACAAAAACTTCAAATCTACTCACATACTCCGTTCTCACAATATTTTAAAAATAAAACCCAATTCTAATTCTCATTCCTACTCATCATATTCATGTTGAAAAATAAAATTTCATTTTGGCTTCTCTTGCTACTTTGCATCTAGTTTTGCCATCTCCTGCACGTAGATGCCAATGCTCTCACTGTCAAAAAGGAGGAAGTATATGTTCTTCAAAGAAGAGGGGCTGGAGTCATCAAAATGGGAAGAAATAGCCTTAAGAGTCACCTGGGCGGCAGTTTGTTTTGGGAAGCAATTTCTAGACATAAGGGAGAGAGATCAGAGTTAAAGTACAGACATTAGCCTTAAACTCATGAGCTAAATGATATATCCTGTACCCACTCTCTGCAATGTGTCAGCGTTAGGCAGCCTTGTTATAAAAGTACTTCACTGGGTCCCTGCTTCCATATAACCATTTTAAGCTTAGCTGCATGTAAGATGTGACTGGCAGGAAGCAAGGAGAGGAAGCAGTCAAATAATCTAGTGAATCCAAACAAAATAGGAGGTATAGTATAATTAGAAATACTAGTCTCAAGATGACAGGATATTAGCTTACTAAAGATACAGAAAGAACGTTGCAGGTCAGAAGTCAAGATGAGTGGCAGTTTGCTTATACTGCTTTGGAAACATAATGACAAAACAAAAATGTTGTGCTGAAGTTTAACAAATGGGACCATGCCGCATATGCTATGAAGCTGCACAGAAGTAAAAAAAGAACTGCAAATTGGCGGGGAGAAGTACTGTATCTTAATATTCTGCACAACGTACTTGTATTCCTAGACAGTCCTAAACATTTCATAGCCAAAGTTAGGTAATTATCAGAAGAGCAGCTAATTGTTTTTTCCCCTTAAGCTCTTATTAATAATTTGGCCGTAGTACAAAATCTAGGAATGAAAGAATGGAATGACCGGAATTGTTTCCCCTGCTAAATTTTTAAGATCACACAGCTGAGATACTAAAATTCTGAAGGGATAAATACATGCTGGTAATGCTTCAAGTGACTGTTATATATATCGTAAAACAAATGCAAGTATTAGCTTTTTATGTACAAGATGTCAATAGATTCATAGTTAAAGTCATGAATGTCTTGAATGGTAGGATTTAATAGGAAAAAACACGGATATATACCTGCCACTGGGGAAAGGTGGGAAAGCCACCGACTTCAGTTTCTTATCTTCAGCAGCTGTTAAACAATTCTTTATGGTCTCCTCCAATTGTTCTTCACACTTGTCTGAACCCCACTGTGGGATGTGACAGTGAATGACAAACTTTGCTGCTAGGCCAGCGGACTGGCTGAGAGCAGCTGAAAGAAAAGGGTGTGGGGGTAGGAAGGGCAAGAAAAAGAACATGAAAGCATAGTTCCCAGTTAAGCACCTCACCTGTTGCTGGCCTTCCCAGTTTTAAAATAGAAAAGCCACTGAACAGAGGGTTCTTGGTTTGGTCCACTACTTAATAAATAACTTTGGAGATGAGGACAAGGTAGGGATTACCACAGAAATGCCGGGAAAATCTAGCCTCAAAGTGATAAGTGAAGCTCTTTGTCACACTTAGTGAAAGAGATCCCTGCATTTAACAAAATGATCATGGAGGAAGGGGTAATTTCAAGTTTCTCTACATTTTCCAAACCAAAAGAATTTCACTTATAATCCTTACAGTCTTCTGACATGCAGCAATCATCCTACAGTACAGTCTCTTACATGTTTTCTCTGAAGTAAGTGACTGGAGGTCAATGAAACATACTCCCAAGAAAGTGTATATAGGATTACAGCTTTAGTGCCTTAAGGTTTACATGAAATTGTTGCATCTGATCATGTTCATTATCCCAAAAATCAGACAGTTTTGGTCATTTATATGTAAAGGCTTCCTTTCTGGTGAGAAAAATAAAATTATATTTTAAAAATCCTGTCTTATTGGGAAACTGGAGGAATAGATATTCTCCACACCAATAGTGTAGGTAAGCTGTAATTTCTTACTCAAATAACTGAACACAAGTCCCATGGAATTCAGTAGAGTTTATTTTTAGGTAAACAGGTATAGGATTGCACTTTTTATTTCCTAACAAAATATATTAACCATAGTTATGATCAAACAATTCAGTATATCTTATTTGTGAGAAACAGTTGTTCTTAAAGGCAGTAATCACAATGGAACACAGTGGAACTGACTTCTGGAGAGATGTACAGTATATGATTGCTGACTAGGGAGGGGCACGAAACGAAAAATTATGTTTCATTTTGTTTCCCTCCCCCCCCCCGTATTTTTGTTTCGTTTACTATGAATTGTTTCCAAAAAAAATCATATGAAACAAAACATTAACAAAATAGTTTGTGTGTGGGGGGGGGCTGTAAAGTGGCAGAAAGGGGAAATTATTTGTAAAAAAAAAAAAGCCCTGGGGCTGTGGTGGGGAAAATTTTCCCTACCCTAGCGCTGATCAGATGACAGGTGGGGCTTGGAGGTGCAGAAGATTTTTTTTAAAGCCCCAGGCTTTTTAAAAAACCCTCCCCCCCCCAAGCCCTGCCTGCCAGCTGATAGGCGCTGGGGTGGGGAAAAGGTTTTTCCCTTCTCAAGCCCTGCCTGCCATCTGATTGGTGCTAGGGTGGGGGTAAGAGGTTTTTCCCCCTCCACCCCAGCACCGATCAGCTGGCAGACGGGGCTTGGGGACAGAGAAAAAGTTTTTTTAAAAAAGCCCTGGGCTTTTTTTAAAAAAATCCCCTCTCCAAGCCCTGATCAGCACTGGGGTGGGGGCAAAAACCTTTTTTCCACCCTAGCCCTCATCAGCTGGTGCAGTGGGTTGGGGGAGGGGGAAAGATTTTTTTTAAAAGCCCGGAGCTTTTTAAAAAAATGGTTTTCCCTCTCCCAAGTGCCTTACGAAGGAACGGAATGGTTCATTTCAACAACAACATTTCATCTGTAATTAAATGCTGCTTTGTGTCGTTTCGTTACACAACAACACGATGAAACAGCATTTCATTTTTCGTTTGTGCTTATCCCTATTGCTGACTGAGTTATTTCATGGGGAAAGCAAGATCTGGTGTGTAGCAAAAAAACTACATCATCATCATATACACAGTCTTGTATTTTTAATCTTACTGTATTTTTAATCTTTAAAACGTTTAGAGTATCAACAAAGGATGTAAAAAGCTAATTTTTTTCGGGGGGGGAGAGGATTAAAGGGTTGCTACAAGATATGGCAATAAAAAGAAGATAATACCTTCTGTCACTTCCAAAGGTCCTTGTGATTTTCGGAGTTCCTTTACTGTTTCTAAGAATTCTTTACCTCCAGCCTTTTCCAGTGCTTTACCTGAAAAATTATATAAAAGCAAAACATGTCTTTATTATAATGTTGGATAGAGCACTCACATAAGATTTTAAAGCCAAGGTCATGCAGTTATAGTTCTGAATCTAGTGCCCTAAGGTGAGGGATCCCTTTATAGCTGACAAAATGGAACTACCTCTTTCACAGAGGAAAGGTTTCCATTTAAAAGATGAATACTGGTATGCTACTGGGTCTAAATAGAAAATGGAAAATGCTATCCGAAGACGTGCTTCTATATATGCTTACTAAAAGCTAATATCAATTACTTTCAGTGGAATTACTACCCAGTAAGGATGCACAGAGTCCAGCTTTCATCTGAATAGCAAACTGCAGTCATCAAATGTATATAATTCTTGGTCAGTTTGTATTCCTGTTTGGTTGACATTAGGAAAGTATTGATTATCTGTAAGATGTAAGTTGTCCACAGCAATTCAGATCTAGTTTTGATATCTTGTGAAAACCCTGAAGATGACTGGGTTCAGTAGTCCTTTTGGGAACCTTACTATTTAGACATGCTGTCTAATATTACAGCCTTAAAAACAAAAGAAAAGGAAGACAAACAAAAACAAGTAGTAGACCTACCTACTTCTTCCTTGAGGTCTATTTCACCAGTAGTTGGGTGCACAATGCCTTCGACTTTCATAGAACCAATATGGCTGATGTCACTCTGTGTCAGAGCCAGCTGAAAGGTGCAATACATCAAAATCTTTAAAAAGTCTTAACACTTTTGGCTGAATCAGACTTAAGAGCTATAACATCCAGAATATGGTTTCAAAAAGAAAACAGCCAGATGTCTTCAGGAATGGGATTCTAGAACTATGCTCATTTGCTCATGACAAATGCAATTGATTAACCTCCATGAACTTGTCTAACCTAGAAATAAAATTCATACAGTACTTGCAATTTTAAAACTATTTTGATCTCTCTTAACATACAGTATGTTGTCTCATAACGCCTCTCTTTTTCCATTCTGAAGCCACTATTATTGTGTTTATAATAATGATACGTATTATTACAGCATAGTTTCTAAACCTTGTTCTGTTCCCTGTGAAGTTACAACCTGAAGAACCAGATAAAATAAAGGGACTAAAGGAAAGGAAAGGAAAGGAAAAGTATCCCTATATACCCTTTATAACTTCAAAAACATCCCTAACCATCCTGACTTTTCTTTTCCTCTGCAAAACAAAAAAACTAGTTTGAAAAATAAGCCACAATAATTTTCTATCCATTTTGCACTAGGCAAATATAAAGTGAAGTGGCCAGCCATGGACAATATAAAAATAGAGCTATATACAGTGGTAACCCGATGTAAAAGCAGCTCAACTTAAGAGCAGAAAACTGTTGGCGTTTTAACTGGCGCCTTACAAATTTTAGATATGGTCTGCTCGACTTAAATATTTTTTTCATTTTTTTATTTTTAAACTTTTTTTCAACTTTTTAGATTGGTACCCCGACTTAAGAGTAGTTCGACTTAGGAGCATCCACTCGGAACAGATTAAATTCGTAAGTTGAGGTACCACTATATACTAAAGGTGAACCATGACTACACCACAGAGTAATGTTACACAGAGTAATGAGTTACATTATGATACTGAAAGCTTTATTTTCAGTCTGTTTTCAAACAGTTCCCAAAACCAAGTTTGCCACTTTAGTTTATAAGGGTATATTGTTGATACATTCTGTAAGGTGACTAATGTGTTAAAAAGTAACAAAAAATTTTGGGGGGGAGGGGGTAACAAAGAGTGCAACTATTATCTTTTTGGAAAATAGCAGGTCGTTTCTTTGTTATGTATATTCTTAATGCATTTTCTTTACTTTCAGGGTAAACACGTTTTGAGGATGGGATATTTTCAGATTTTAGATTTTTTTCGTGATTTTCACAAGGAACTAAAAGTAGTGGGGAAGTAATGCTTACTATGGCTACTTACTAATTGCATGTGTAAGAGAGATCTGGGCTTTGCAATAATGTGCACAACAAACTGCTTTTTAAAAACAACTTTTCAAACTCTGGCTATCAATCATGAAACTAAGACCTCTTTATAACTGAAGCACATACAAATTTAAAACTTTTTTTTGCTCACTAACCATGGAAAATCATCTTCATATCAGACTACCAAAGCAGGAAGTGGACAAATCTTACTTCCTTTTTTAAGCTGCCAAGTTGCTATCAGATTGTTAGGAGTTTACTTTCAAACTAGGAGTACTAGGAGCTCACTTTCCAAAGAAAGCCTTTAAATATATGATGGCCACATGCTCTCTCTCTTCCACTCAGGAACCCTGTCTGATTCATTCTACAAAGTGAATAAGATGATAGCAGAATTAACTCTTTATTGTATATCAGCCAACATAAAAGTGCTTTTGAAAGTTACCAGTGTTGTGTCTAAAAACAGACACCCATGCCAAATTAACTGTTTTGATGACCAAGAAGACAGAAGTAGGTATTTAGCATTAATTAATTTTAAAGGTTATATGAGTATGTTACTTTCAGGCAAAATGTGATGTCCTAAAAGATATACTGCACATGAAAATGAAAGTAAAAAACTGCCACTAAATGATTAATGTACACAATACTTTGGTCTTTGACAGGTAAAGTGATATTAAGGCACATACAGAGAAAAAAAAAGGATAGCTAGCTAGCTAGATATGGGTGGTGGTGTTTTTCTTATTTAGTAAAATGTAGCTTGACTCTTCAAAAGGGACAGTGACATGAGAAAAGGAGAAAATTCCCCATTTTAAGCCAATCAGAATTTAGAGAGACAAAACAGGTAATGATATGCAGACAATGCTCAAAAGAAACAACTGCTATGTAAGATAAAATTATTTCCTAACATCTGATGAAATCTTGACTTCCCTTGCAATTTTCTTTATAAGAAAGAGGCAGAAAGCATCTTCTCCTTGACAAAAGTGTACAGTTTGTGTTGTGTTGTTTTTGTTTTTAAACCTTTCTGATCTTGAGTTTAGTACCTTCTGTCCTGGAACAAGACTCTTGGAAGAAAGTATGGTGAATCCATCTCCTGGTCCATCATCGGTTGCTGAATTTGATGCTCCTTCTTTTTCATTCTCCTTCTGTTTGTTCTATTTCAGTATTAAAAGATTAAAATATTAATATTAATTTCCTAGATGATAAAATGCATACAGGACCCCCGTACCCACTGATTCATTATCCACTGATTCAGTTATCCACGGTTGGCAGAGGGAAAAAAATAATTCAGCAGCCACAAAGTAAGTGATTGTCACAAACAGCAGCTGTAAAGCAAGCTATTGTCACAAACGGCACCCATAAAGCAAGCTACTGTCTCAAAACAACAGTCATAAAGCAAGCTACTGTCAGGAAACAGCAGTTTGGAGGTGGGTGGGCAGGCATTCTCTCTTATCCAAGGTTTTCATTATCCACGGGAAGGCCTGGAACCAATCCCCAGTGGATACTGGGGTCCTACTGTATCTTGTCAGTTCTGCAAAACAAATGGTGCTTTATATAGCATAGCAACATGTAACCTTGCAGGGAGGCTACATTCAAAGGCAGTTCGTTGTTGTTGTTTTTTAAAAAGATGATAGATTATCAGGTATAAACTGGCATATCATTTTCACATCAGGAAGATTTTTTTGTGTTAAAGAGGCCTTTTTGAAATCCAATGAAGATGTATCTTGTCTCCCAACTTATTCAGTATCTATATGAGACATGTCTACTAGGGTGATTTCATCTGGGGATTTAGAGCACTGGTGCTATTAGTACGCAATCTTCCACTTTCCATCTAAATCAGGAAAGGATGTGCAGCTATTAAACCAGTGTCTGAAGGTACGGGTGAACTGGTGAACCTGCTAAGATGAAGGTGTATACAATTTAGAATAGCACCCTCTGACAGAAGGTATATAGCTTGGGAGAATTCATCCAGTCAAAGTTGTCACTAGAGGGACTGGCTTCACTTCCAAGGAAGGTTCATGGCTAATTATAGCCAATTAGCCACTTACACCTGCTCATGGACCAAGACAACCTGGTGATGATGGCCCCATGTGGTGATAACTTCCTAATCAAACCTTTGCTCTATATGCACTTTTCCTTAAAGATGGTGCATACTGCTGCTGATACAGAATACAGTGGACCCTTGTATAACAAACAGCTTGTATAACATAAAATCTGTACAACATAAAAAATTCCGGAGATAGGGGAAATTTGCTTAACATAATCGCCTATGGGGAAAATCCGTACAACATAAAAACAGGATCACTCTGTTTTCAATGCATTCCTATGGGAATTTGTATAAAGGAAAATTTGCTTAACATAATTTCATTTGGAACGAATTAATTCCTTTATACAAGGTACCACTGTACTTCTGCACTGTGTGTTGACAGCAGCAGCAAGATATGACCAAGTCACACTAATTTTGAAGTTTCTGCTCTGGGAGCTGGGCCAAGTTCAAACTACCACACAGTGCTCTAAAAACTACATAACACTTGAATAAGGACTGTAACCCCAGTACCGACCAATGCAGAATTTAAGACAGGCCATGAAGGCTCTACTTATTGTGCTTCTGAGTAAAGTAAACTATGGAGAGTGCTTACATAGAGAATCACTCGCTTCCCATGTTAGTATCATTTAGGTATCAGAATGAGAGACCAAATCTCGGGATGTAGAAAAATTTAAATCTTTAGTCTGATTTAAAAATGGTCAGTGTATTTTGGAACAAGGCCTTTTTCAGGGGCAAGGATTTAGAATTGAAACGTGGTAAGCTCATTTGATCGGTATCAGCTCCAAATACTACATAAGTAACAGAAAGAGCAATATGCATTCATATGGATTTTAATAAGTTTTACAGATTGTTAGACAGAGCTGTTTTCAAGGCATAACAAGTCAAGTTCAATAAATAATACAGTAAATATGTTGATTTTCAAACAGAATGTTTTAAACTGAATTATAAGATGTGTTTTGTAGTATTAAATGCTTTGTTGTATGTGGCAGCAGAACTGTGTGTGGCTTGGGGTCTGAATGGAGAGTGTCTCAGCCTCACCCCAAAATTCAAGGGTGAGCTCTTCCAACCAATCAGACTACAAATAACCAGGATCAGGAATGTGTGGTTTTTAACCTAATTTCATGTGGTGCAGCATTTAGGGAAAGCGAAAAGGTGACAGGGCGGAAACAACTCTACATGTCTGGAAAACTTGCCCAGTTTCAGCTTTAATTATAATTCATGTGGGCTATGGTTCATAGGAAATTTTCCTGCTCCCATATTATATGTAATAATTTCGTAACTGCAATTTGTCTTTTAAATTAATTCTTGGAGGGCTGACTTTTCTACTGAATTACCTTGCAAAGGAAGATATTTATTTATTTATTTAGCTTATATACCGCCCGTCTTCCCGTAGGAACTCTGGGCGGTTTACAACAATACAAATGGAACATATAGGCAAATCAAACACAATACACAACAACAGTTAAACAAAGAAACCACTCAAACTGATAATATAAAAACAGCGGGCAGATGGTGGGGCGGGGGGAATCTCTCTTCCGCTAATATCCATGATGAACCTAATAAAAAATCTCATCACAAATGACACCAGACACTCATCAAGGACAATCTCTTTTCATAGGTAGAGTTGAGTGACCTGAGCGCTTACCTTTTTGGGGGTTCGGGCCTTGGCAGCCTTTGCTTTCTTTCCCGTCTTCTTGGTCCCCAAAGATTTCCTCCCTCTCTTCTCTGGAGAAGGTGAAAGGATAGTATCAGATTTGCTTTTGGTGCCTCGTTTTTTGGCAAGAAGTTCTGGGTGAATTCTGGGCAGGACACCTCCACTTGCAATGGTCACTCCTTTTAGCAACTGCAGAAAGAGGCACGCACAGATGTTTACTCATTCACTCTGATTAGATACAAGTCAGCTAGCTTTTATGTATGCTGCCCAAAAGTTTTTAGAGAGCTAGATAATTAAAATGCAATACAGTTTGACCCCCTTATCCACTGATTAACTAACCACGGATTCAGTTATCCAAGGTTGGTGATCAGCAGGGGACGGCAAGGGATGGGGGTGGGGAAATTAAAAATAAAATGTACTGCCGCCAATGCCTGCTGCCGCCACCGCCATGGACCAGCCAGACACTCTCTGGAGGGGTGAGGTGGGGACTTGGAATTTCCCGGTCAGGTCCCAATTTGCCACCCGTCACCTGAGAGGGAAATTCAAAGTGTCCACCTCACCCCTCGGAAAAGTGCCTTGCTGGTGGTGTTTTTTCCCTCCTACCACCAGGCCAGGCACTCTCCGGAGGGGTGAGGTAAGCACTCTGAATTTCCCGCTCAGGTCCCGGGCGGCAGATTTTTAATTTTCTCCCCTCCTTTTCTTTTTTTTTTCTCCTAGCTGCAGCCGAGCGGCAAGAAGAAAGGGAAAAAAACTTTATCTCCTCCTTGCCATTTGGGGGGTGTTGGGGGCAAAAGCTTTCACCCTGGCAACCCACCACCCCTTCCGCCACCATTATCCTTGGACAAGAGTGTTTGCTTTTATCCGCGGATTTCACTATCCACGTGGGATTCCGGAACCGATCCCACGTAGATATGGCAGTTGTACTGTATAAAGTTGTGTTCTTATTTATTCATCTATTGTGTGTTTATTCTTACACTATGTATGGATTTATATTTAGAGAAATAATTTTAATGGTGTTTAAAGTAAAATTTAAAAAGGTTATGAACTAGGGCTTTTGTCTTCAAAAAGAGAAACATGGATACATTGACAAAAGAACAAACACTTGACAATCAGTTCCACTGAATTCAGTACAACTTATTCCCAGGTATATCAGAACAGGATTGCAGCCTATGTGGTTGTAATTTGTGACCAAATAATGGTATAGCTAAGCGTACTTCCCATTTAGGGGTGTGCGTACGCATGAGAAGTTTCATATATGTTTTGAATAGTTGTAGAAGGGGTAGTCATATTAGTCTGTGTCAGCATTATAGATGAAAACAAAATAAAAGTAAAAAAGAAAAGCCCCAAGAAAATTATATAATGGCACCTTGAAGACTAGCATCTATATTTTTTTATGTGAGCTTTCATGGGCAAGTCCATGAGTGCACTTTTGCATAATTTGTTTAACTCATGCCCATTTGTATTTTCTGGCATTCCAGAAGGCATAAAGAACCCTTAAAACTGCTCAAAAAAGCATAGGCAAGGCAACAGAGAATCAATCTACAGCAGGACCGCCATATCTGCGGAAGATTGGTTATGGGACCTCCATGGATAGCGAAATCCACAGATAAGAGAAAACACTCTTATCCAAGGATAATAGTGGTAATAGGGGTGTTGGGGGGAAAACTTTCGCCCCTGCACCTCTCAAATGCTGGTCAGCAGCGGCGGCAGCAAGGAGCTGGAAAAGAAAACGTACCAATGCGTGCTGCGACAGCGGTGCGGAGGGCTCGGCATCGGTAAGATTTATTTTTATTTTTCCCCCTCCTAGATGCCAGGCTCGGGCCTCCCCTGCACCTGAACTGAATCAGCGGTTAGTGAATCAGCGGCTGTGGGGGTCATACTGTACTCCAAAAGTAAACAACAGTACATGAAAAAGAGGTATCAACAGTATGGTGTCACAAATGCCCCCCCCCCATAAAACGGGCTCTGTGAACCCAGGAAACACCACAGGGAAAAAAAATATAAGGAAGCAGCCAGTCAGTCACTGGCTACCTGGCACATAAGACACCTACTCACCAAAGGAATCAATAACACATTACCAAAAACAAAAGAACTATGTTTCAATTGGTGCCCATCTAACAATAATCACTAACATGTATAAGTGGCATTCTGGAACAGGCACAAAGTTCCATCCTCCTGCCACCACCAGTGAAAGAAACAAAATACTGTAGTCCCTCCGAAATCAACCACGCTATACATTGTCAAAAGACTAAGTAAACAGTAAGTAAACCAAGTAATGGTTTTAAAAAATCAAACAGGCAAAGGACTAATTATATGTCATTCGTTTTTCCCCCTTTAAGCTTTCAGGATTCTTCATTCTGGCAGTTTGACCTGCCAGATTCACACCTAGATTGTGCTCAGCTGGAGAAAGGCAGGGCTGGGAAACTTCATGGTTTCAGACAGGCTGAGCTTCACGAGTTTCCTGTTAGAAAAAGAAACTGCGCCAGTGCGTTTTTAGAGTTCTGGTAGGTGGAACTTCCAGTATAGAGAATTCTGGCATATGCCTAGAAAGTAACTGCCTCCATAAAGGAATTTTTTTAAAAAAGAACATCCAGCTCCATGCCCTGAAAAGCAAGCAAATACAAGCAAAAGAATACAATCCACATTCTCTCTAAAGTACAACTATACGGGGAGATTTCTTTTCCCTCTACTATTTGATACCTACTCTTTTATTTGAGTCCTGCAGACGGTAACAAAAAATCCAAGAAAGCAAAGGGGAAATGGATAAAGGAGAAAGTTGGCAGTAACACTGCCAACTTGAAAAATAGAAAACAACCCAAATAGAAAACAACCCAAAAAGTACTCACAATGGGGCATAATGGCATAGTATCTTTATTAATTACTTGGATGAAGGAATAGAGAGTAGACTGACTAAATATGGAGATATCAAATTCGGAGGGGTTGCTAATTCTCTAGAGGATAGGGTAATAATTCAAAATGGCCTTGACAGATTACAGTGCTGGGCCAAAGCTAACGGAATGAGTTTCAACAAAGAGAAATGTAGGGTCCTGCATCTGGGCAGAAAAAATGAATTACATAGAAATAGGATGGGAGACACCTGGCTGGAGAATAGTACGTGTGAAAGGGATCTGGGAATCGGTGGATCACAAATTGAACAGGAGTCAGCTGTGTGATGCAGTGGTCAAGAAAGCCAATGAGATTCTTGGTTGGGTCAACAGAACCATATAGTGCCTAGAGTTCCGCTTCGGAAGATTGGGCAGTATATAAATGTAACAATAACTAAATAAATAAATAAACCAGTGGTTCTCAACCTGTGGGTCCCCAGATGTTCCTGGACTGCAACTCCCAGAAACCCCTTCCAGCACAGCAAGTAGTGGAGGGTTCTTGGAGTTGCAGTCCAAGAACATCTGGGGACCCACAGGTTGAGAACCACTGGTCTAGATCAAGGGAAGTAATAGTACCACTCTATTCTACTCTGGTCAGACCCCACCTAGAGTACTGTGTCCAGTTCTGCACTCCTTAATTTAAAAAGGATGTTGACAACCTCAAACGGGTCCAGAGGTGGGCGACCAGGATAGTTAAAAGTCTGGAAGAAATGTCTTACGAGGAGCGGCTTAGGGAGGTGGGAATGTTTAGCCTTACAAAAAGAAGGTTGTGAGGGGATAAGATAGCTATGTTTAAATATTTGAAAGGATGTCATATTGAAGAGCGGACAGGTTTGTTTCCCATGGCTTCAGAGACTAGAAATTGGAGCAATGGTTTCAAACTACAGGAAAAGAGATTCCATTTGAACAATAGGAAGAACTTCCTGACGGTTAGAGCTGCCATGGAGGGTGGTGGAGTCTGCTGCTTTGCAGGTTTTTACACAGAGGCTGGATGGCAATCTGTTGGGAGTACTTTGATGGGGGTTCCTGCATGGTAGGGGGTTGGACTGGATGGCCCTTGAGGTCTCTTCCAACTCTAGGATTCTATAATTCTAAGCAGGCAGCAACAAAAATAATCTCCAGAGAAATGAAGGGGATAAAATCCCTACCACCACCTGAAATTGAGGGAAAAAAGGCAAAAAAGTTCCTTTCTTTTTTAAAATTTTCTTTTGAAGGATCAAAGATGGAGGCACTATTAGGCAGGCATTCACACAAGATGGAGGGCATCAGGAACTAAGCACAGAGTACATCCACTCCTCTCACTTAACCTACCTGTTTAATGACTGCTCAGAACTAGCAGCAGCAGTGGCCAAAACTGCCACTGCCACCTAATGGCTGCTTTGGGAAGGGTCTGCAGTTCCAACCCACAGGGCCTGGACCAAAGAGTCCAGACTGCTTCTGCTTGCCTGTACCTGCCTTGTTGAGGAGCTCAGAGGGGAGGAAGAAGAGCCACAGAGCCCCCTGGTCACTTGCCTTCCTCCTCCTCCTCTGCAGCCTACGGGTGGTCAGCCACCTCATCTGTATTTTCCCCTCCTTGTTGTTCTGTTTCTCCCATGGCCTCTGGGAGAGCCTCCTCACTCTGGCCTGCCTGCAAGGAGGGCAGCTTCAAGAAACTGCAAGACATCCGCCCTTAAGCCCCTCACTGAACAACCGAGTCCCTTAATGACCTAGTCATAAGAACAGAACTCTCTTGGAACTCCATTGTGGTGCCTGTAATGACACAAAGAAGGGCTGAAGCCAGGAGCACTCCTTTTCCAAATTCAACACCCCCCCATTGCTTACTACACTCACAAGACTATTGGATGAGATAATTATCAAGCAATTTGACATACAAACAGTGCTGAAAAGTTGTATCAAGAAGGGAATGTGAAAGAAACAAAACTTTGATCCCTCTTTTGTAAACAAAATCATTTGTTTTAAAGGCTCTCTTTTGACCAAGGCAATGCTAAAACAGCCTCTTTCACATTTTTTCCTTTAAACATGAAAAGTCCATGCCTATTTCCCATCCTGAAAATGGGTGGAAAATTCATTAATGCTGAATGCTATTACATTAATTAATTTATTACAAAAATTCATTACATTAATACTAATGAAAATATTTACATTCTGAATTAGAGATAAATTCATTTTGTATTTCGTTTGCCTTTTAAAAATTATTTTAAAAATTCCCTAGTGCGGGGATTTTTATTTTATTTTTACAGCTGAGAAGCGCTAGTACCTTGGAGGTTTTTTTCATCCCCCACCCCACTGGCCTGAGGGCCATTTTATTTTATTTTTTAAAGTCTGCCGGGCCGGCGCCATTTATTTTAATTTAATGTGGCTCCTGGGCCAGGTTGGTGCTTTATTTTTTTTTAGTT
>JAHTLZ010003518.1:18925057-18938435 GCA_023846285.1 Phrynocephalus versicolor
ATTTATTTTTATTTTATTTAAGTCCCCGGATGCCACCTCCCCCCCCCCGCCTCTCAGCTGTAGGGCGGGCTTTTCCCCACCCTGGCTGCTGGAGTTCCAGGCGAGGAGGCCGGTGCTACAGGACAAGGTAAGTGACACAGGGGAATGAAAAACAAAACGGAAATTTCTGTTTCGCTTTGATGGGTCCCTTTGTTATTCTTTTCGTTTCCTAACAAAACGAATAACGAAATGAATTAAAAATTTATTTCATGCCCATCTCTATTCTAAATATTTGCCTAGAAAAATATTGTAGGTTTGCTTGATAAAGAGGTTGCTTGATGCCTGATTTACTGTACGAACTGCACTATTTAGTGATTATAGCTCAATTTCTTTCCCTTCCAGTTTCTGATTACTGCACGTTAAGTGCCAGCTGACTGCAAGTAACACTATCTGGTAAACTGAGACAAAATCAAAGAAAAAGAGAGATAAATAAATAATGCATATTTGGGGGGAATCTTTACATTTTAATGGTTAGTAAAATTTGATCTTGGGGGTTTTCAGCACTTTGTTTCTAAGGAAATTTACTGTATTTTTTGCTCTATAAGACACACTTTCCCCCTTAAAAGCAAGGGAAAATGTGTGTCTTATAGAGCGAATACAGTAGTCCCCGCTACATATATATCACTAGACATGGGCACGGAGCGGCGAAATTGTCGTTTCCATTTTCGGTTATCGTTTCCGTTACGTAACGGAAACGGTAACGATAATTACACCGCTCCAGCTCGAACCCGACCCAAAAAAAGAAAAATTGGGTTGGGTTTTTAGTTGTCATTAATGGCATCGCGGCGATCGCGCGATGCCAAGCAGCACAGAAAAAAAGCTTTAAAAAGTTAAAAAAAAACCACCAAAAAAACGACTCCCGGCCAAAAAAGCAGGCGAAAATATGCCTGCCTGAGGACACCATACAGAGGGGTGGTTTCTGGGGGGGGGCGGCCTTCCCCCCTCCTGTCCTGGGCTACTTGCACCAGGCATGGGGGGGGGTCATCCTCGTCATCTATCTCGCATGCCATGCGGTGGTGGGGGGATCCAAAATGGGGACCGCAATTTTTCTTTAGAAATCGTGGTCAAAAACACACCAAATCACCAGAGAAACATGTGAAATTTATTTATTTTAAATGCCTGATTTTTAATAGTAGCAGCAGTGGGTTTTTTATAGCAATAAAACGTCGCATTTATTTTATTTTATTTTATTTTTTTAGACCTGCCCATTTGGGCTGGGCATGGAATGGGACCATGCAAATTTTTAGAACCATTCCACCAATGGCATGGCCAGGTTTTGACTGACACTTCTGGATGTGCCAGAGGGCATAAAAAGCCGAGGCACCTTCCAGAAGTCGCAGTTGGGTCTTGGATGAGGAGGGTGGAGGGCTGTGTGGCTGGCTGCTGCTGGCTGATTGGAGGGAGGCTGGAGGCTTTAGATTTAAGTTAGGCAGGCAGGGAGGGAATTGAATTTAGAAAATAATTTCTTTGATTCCCTGCAGCTTTGTCTGCTGAAGGGAATAGCAGTTTATTCTTTTTTTTTCCCTCTGGCAGTTTGTGAGGATTTTTTTTTCTGATATTGGGTAAAGAGGGAGGTTCGACTGGGAGGAGGTGTGGATTTATTTAAAAAATATATTACATTGGGACGTCAAATAGCGCTAAATCGCGGTGGAAACGACAAACGAAACGACAAATTTCTGAAAAATTTCGCGACAAACGGAAACGACCCGAAACGGACCCGTTCCGACAAACAAAGACTCGAAACGTCATTTTTTCTGGTCGTGCTCATGTCTATATATCACACATTTTCATTTAGAGAGAAGTTACCTGCACAGAGCCTGTCCTGTCCCCTGCTGCAGCTTGGATTCTCCAGTCCCAATCACCTCATTTGCAAATTGGCTTCCATGGAGCCTCTCCCATCTCCTGCTGCAGCCGGGATTCCGCAGTTCCAATCACCTCATTTGCAAAGAGGTCTCCACAGAGCCTCTGCCCTTCCCTTCTGCAGGCGAGATCTCAGTCCCAATCACCGTGTTTGAAACCCTCCTTTTGCAGCCTGGATTCCACAATCCCAATCACCTTGTTTACAAGCCTCCGTTTTTGCAGCCTGGATTACACAGTCCTAATCACTCATTTGCAACCCTTCCCTTTTGCAGCTTAGATTCCCCAGTCCCAATCACGTTCTTTGAAAAGAGGCTACCAGGGAGCATCGCCCATCACCTACTGCAGCTGGGATTCCACAGTCCCAATCACCTCCTTTGCAAAAAGGCTTCCTCCAGGAACCGTCTCCCCACCCCTTCCCTTCTGCAGCCAAGATTCCCCAGTCAAAAAAAAAAAATCTCAAAAATAATCACAGAGCCTCTGCCCTCCCCTTTTGCAGCAGGATTCCCCGCCATGAAACCTTAGGCTAAACTTTTTTTCCTGTTTTCCTCTTCTAAAAACTAGGTGCATCTTATGGTCAGGTGCGTCTTATAGAGTGAAAAATATGATAATTAAATCACCCCTGTCCTGGGCTACAGATGGAAGGAAATAACAAAGACATAATCAGAAAATCACTTGAAAAAATGCTTACCTGATTCAGCTCCTCATCATTAGCAACTGCCAGAAGGATATGTCTTGGGGCAATTCTTCCCTTTTTGTTATCCCTTGCAGCATTCCCAGCTAATTCCAATATTTCTGCTACAAATACATTGAGATACATTCAGTTAGAAGAAATGCAATATAAGCAATTTTTAGTGCAGGAGCTTCCTTATGAATTCTCTTAGCTGACTTCCAGATTTGAACAGCAATGTTACAGTTATTTTTGCCACTGACAAAGATAATCTTGCAACACTGGGTGTGTGTGTGAGGCTATCGTTCTAATCTATGCAGATGTATAGACACCACAACTTATTTGATTTCATTTAAAATGCACAAATTGCCAATTAGATTCTAGCCAAGGTTGTCTTAGTTAACTATGATAACTTCAGTGTTTGTTTGGTGATGGTAATTGCCATACTTGATTACAGGAGGAAATTCCTCCAAATAACCATGATTAACTTGTGGAATGGGGGATTGTTCACCTTCCAATGTTGACACAAGCATATGTTTTAAAGAACGTTGGTAACTAAAATCAGGCAAAGCCAATACGAATGTTTTCAAAATAAAGGTCTGTTTTTGAAACTGTATAGTATGACCTTTTAATATCAGATATTTCTGATTTTTGAAAAATATGGATTAAGAACAAAAGCAAGAAATAGAGCACTTTATGGAAGGAAAGGAATTAAATTACAGCATTTTTCTGTGTACAATACTGTGTTTGCCTAATATTGTTAGACCAAAAATTGAGGATTATCTTATACATGGATGTAAGCTGAGGAGAGAACCGCACAGTTGTTAAACTGTATTTGGGGTTAGAAAAGTGGGGGCCGTCTTATACATGACGGCATCTGATACATGCAAAAATATGGTACATCTTTCTTAGTAGTGATTTAAATCAAATTCACCATGCTCAACGTGTGTATAATTTACACATTCGACCTTGTGTGTGCTGGAAAAGCCAGATATAACCTTTATAAATCACACCAACTTTCCTTTGTTGTTGTTTTTTGATTATTTATATCCTGCCTTTCAAAGGGTCATATTGGTGACTGCTGCATGTGCAAAAGAACCAGTTTGTTGGCTTGACCTTCATGTCTTGGACTTGGCAGCAGTGCTGGTGACTGAGTTTGGGGTCCAAATATTCATTTAGTGAATGGAATGAAAAACTTAAGTGATCCCTGAATTCAGTTATGTAGCACCCAAAGCAGCGTATGCTGCCTCAAAACAGTCACAATTCCTACAACTAAGCATACCAGTAAGTTCTCCATCTCCACTAGGCATGTGCACTGCTTCAATCCAGGCAGGAGTCCAGGCCACCCTTCCCTGCCTTCTCAGACAACCAAGTACTCAGACAAGAAGGTGGGACAGGAAGTCTCCCTGCATAGCTGATGATCAGTGGTCAGCTATCTGGGGAAATGGTGGAAAGGCTAGCACCACTGCTGAATGACCCTGGTAGTGCAGAAAGTCCAATGAGTGCTCCCCCCCCCCACGGTGTGTGTGACCAACAAATTTATTTGTTACCATTGCATAGTCATGTTTCCGGAGCTGCTGTAAAATCACTTTCCCTCACTATTTTCAATTTAAAAAAACATTGTTACCTGCTAGGTATTCTATGACAGCTGCCATATAGACAGGAGCTCCCACTCCTATCCTGTATTTGTATGTTCCTTTCTTCAAGTACCGCATCATTCTCCCCACTGGAAAAATAACACCTGCTCTGCTGGAGCGTGACATCTTGGACATTTTCTTCTTTCCACCCCTGGCCGACATCTTGTTGCTCTGTGTTCTTCAGTCTGCTGGTAAATTCTTATTTGCTTGCTCCAATACAAAACTACAAAGGGTGAAGACAGGTATTGTTGTAACAGACTAAGTCATGTCAAAATGTAAATTATCTAATAAACAATGAAGTGATACACACTAGGCATGGCCAGATGACTGAAACATAAACAAGAGCACATAAATTCCCATTGCAACCCTTTGCTGTAGATCTCAATTATATAAGTTCATTTTCCTTCTCACAGTCAAATAATCACTGAAAGGAATGTTACATTTTCTAAGACAGTTAAAAGGGACAACCTTCTTTTTCAATATTTGATATGAAGGGCTGAGTAAATTGTCTATCTGCTGCCTATCTACTAAAAGTAGTCATTTTCTTCAGAATCACTGTTTCCAGTTTGCATTTCATCTAGTCATAAAATTAATCTAGTCATAAAAACCACTAGTTCCCAAAACATTAGACAGTACTTACTTAATCAAGTCAATGGTTCAGGAGCAGTAGTCAAGACTGTCTGGACCCCACGTTTGGGAAACTGCATAAAAGCAGACCAGTTTTTTTTTTATCACTGCCATTCAAGTATAACCCCTAAACCCCAAACATTGTTCCTTGGTCTTTACCAATAATCTGACCACAAATTTTCCCTGAAAAGGAAGTGAATTTGACTAGGTGCCTAGTACACATATGTTGAAGACAAGGTCTTTTGGAAACTGTTTGTTCACAAGGTTGCCATAAGTTGGAGACAACTTACAGGCATGTAACAATTACAGCAGACATCTACTGGAACAGCCCATTACTAAACGTGTCTGTATGATACCTGGTTTAGTAGAAGACTGGAGCTGCTACCTGAAGTCTTCCAAATAAATGGAAGACCCTAGCTAACTATATGCCTGTAGGTGCCCTATTTTTGCTGAATTGCAGCAGCAGAGAATGAGTCTGGCAAAAACAATGACATTGCACAGGTGGCTATTGGCCCACTCCCCATTTTCTCTTATTTCCCGAACAGATAGAGAACATTTGGGAACTGCATTCCTGTAATGGTGCCTGGGCTGTGCCATTCCATATTGGAAGTCAAGCTTCACATCATTCTGTCTTGTGCCCTTCAAACCCCCTGAACCTCTCCACAAAGATCAACAATATAGCCTAGTTTTATCTTTGTCTTCCAATGTAGGCTTGCATATTAGTACCCCATATGCAAGAAACTGTCCTCTTTGATCTCCAGTCCTCTGCCAACAACACAGCCAAATTTAAGTACAATTTAGATCTAACAAAAATTAAATCCGCAGAGAACAAAGATATGGTGGTTCAGATTATATTATCACTCTGATTCCTCTCTTGGCACTTGAAAAATAACATTTTCTTTCTTAGAATATTTATATCTGTCTTTCTGCTTAACAATAGGCAAGCCTCAACACAGAGGAATTAGAACACTGACCTACAGAAGCCGAGATATTTCTAAATGTAGAAATGATGGATTTTATAAAAAGTGTATGGCAATTTAATTGAGTTTAGGTAACAACTGGAGATCCGGGACACCATGGCTGCCAGGAGAACTCAGGCCTCCAGCAGGGCATTTAACTACATCGCTTGGATTGCCCATGTTCCTCTTACGATTCTGCCTTGGAAGAAAACAGTTGGTATTTCTCATATTTAAATAAAGTCTATCCCCGAACTTCTTCGTATATCTATTATCTATATATTCTTCATATATATGAATTCTTTCTTGGGGCAGGGACAACCTCGGGGACAAGCTTCTTTATTGTTCACAAATATTTAAATCCGACCGCCCAGCGATTCAAGAGATTTGCTTAAAAGCGCCAGGGCACAGGACAAGGACAGGGCGGCCACCAGGCACAGAGCAACGGGGACTCTTTTCTCCCGGTTCTTTTTCTGAGGGGAGGGGGCGGGCGGCGGACCGTTGAAAAGCGCGCGCCGGTACCTTAAAACAAAAAAAGGTGGTGGTGGTCGGGGGGAGGCCTTGGAGTCAGAGGGGCGTGGCTGCCGAGGCACGAAGCGAACGCAGCCGCTGGTGCGCTCGGGCGAGTGACACGCGCAACGAACTGTGGGAAATGAGCATCGCTTGTTTCCCGCGCAATTCCCATTCTTCTCCTTCACGCAGATCTTTATATCTATATTTCATATATATACAGTGCAGATTAAATCAATGGGAGTGGGGGGAGGAGGAGGAGGGTGGTCGCCCTTTCCGCTCCTTATCGGCACACAGCTTCCCCCCCCGCTCTATTCACGAGCCTCTCGTCACGGCAGAGGCAGGGAACGCGGCGGCGGCTGTCAGCCGTTAAACGGCTCTCCTCCGCCCGCCCGCTCGCCCCCCCCCCGCTTCAAGAAAGAGCGCCCCGGAAAGGGAAGCGCGAGGGAAGTGACCTTTGTTCACCTCCACCCCCCCTTGGGAGAGGAGGCCGGTGGGGAGGGAGCGCACCCCCGAGAGAGAAAGAGAAAAAAAGGCGCGCGGTGTTGAGCAGCATCCCTTGCGATCTTGCGCACGTACACACACACACACACACACACGTACGCCTCTCGATACAAAGCTGGCTCAGGCGGGCTGAGGCGCCGAACGCGCCCCATCCCCCCTCCCACGGCCGCCCCTTTCCCGCTTTTTGCCGGTCTGCTTTCGCACCCCCCACCCCACCCCCAACCGCCGCCTCCACCTTGGAACCCCAACGCCCACTTTCGGCGGAAGGAGGGTGCGCGCGAGGCGCTCCCCGAAACCACTGCCCCGTCAAGGGGAAACCCCGGAGGAGGGGGTTTAACGGTCAAGGCCGGGGGAGGGGGCCGCTCCCCCCGCCGCTCTCCCTGCGGTCCGCTTCCGCCGCTTCGAGGAGAGAGAGGGAGGGGGAGGAGACGGCCTTTCGCCGCCGCCGCCACCTCCCCCTCCGCGCAAGGCGTAGCAGCAGCCGCCGGTTGCCTGCTTGCCTGTAAATGCGTGTGTGTGCGCGCGCGTGTCCACGCAGGGGGTCGCTTTTAACCGAGCCGCCTCCCACCCGCGGCCCGCTCCCGGTCACCTGCCCGGCTGCTGCTGCCGCCTCCTCCTCCTCCTCCTCCACCACCTCCTCGTCGGCCGGAGTGCCGCAGTGCCCGTGTCGCGCTCCCTCTTTCCGTCCCTCCCGTCCTTCCTTTTTCGTCGCTTGAATTGTAGGGTTTCAATGGCGGCACCGCTCTGGAGGCCGTTGGTTAGGGAGCGGGGAGGAGGAGGAGGAGGAGGAGGAGGAGCGGGGTGGTGGTGGTGGCTGTTCTTCTCCACATACCACCTCTAGGAGGAGTCACGGCAGCGCCGCCAGCCCTGGCATATTATATATTATTAGACTGGAGGGAGGCTCTCCTTGCGCCTCTCTGGGAAAGACCACTGGGAAGGAAAGAGGCCAGGTTGCAAGAAAAAGGAAGCCCACGATGCTGGCCGCCAAGCAGCATCAGGCTTTGTCTACCGCCGCTCCCCCCTTGGCCACCATCAGCCCCCGAGGTCTCTCAGCCGCCTCTCTGGGAGCTTGCTAGTTTTTGTGCCTGACTGCTTGGCGCCTTCTTCTGTTGGAACAGAGCTTGTTTGACAACGTATATAATATACAATATATACATATTGTATATTATTTTGTAATTGTTAATTTTGCAAACCGCCCAGAGTGGCCTCGGTTGCTAGACGGCGTGGTATACAAATCTTATACATGAAGTGACAATAGTAACAAGGGCTTTTGAAGCTGTGTTTTATTCAGTAACCAAAATATCTCATACATCCAGCGCTTCTCTAAATAAAAAAGGGATGTGTGTGGAATTTTGGAGTTGGAGGATAGCTGTCCACTTCACAGGCCACTTGATGTTCCCATGTGAGAAAGCATGCAGGATACAGTACATTTAAATTCAAGGATGCATTTAGTTACATATTGTCAAAGGCCTTTTCCATTTTTATGTCATACAAAATAGCATAATGTATAGGTTATTGCAGATTTAAGTACAACTTTCCCTCAGTATCGCTGTTCCGGTTGCTGCTAATACTTAAAACACAGGTACAGTATATATCAGTGTTTTTCAACCATTGTTCCGCGGCACAGTAGTGTGCTGCGAGATGTTGCCTGGTGTGCCATGGGAAAAATTCTCCCTACACCAGCAATGCCCACCCACCGCATCCCGCTCATGACCAAGGCAGCGGTGCGGCGCCGGCGAGCCGGAGGAAGGCGGGGCATTTAGAAAGAAGTCGGCTGCCGCAAGGCTTCCTTGAGAGATGTAGTTCCTCCCGCAGGTCTGAGACGCGGTCCTGGGGAGGAGAGCGGACTACCTTTCCTGGTGTGCTTTGCGTGCCGGCGAGGAAAGGCTGGCCGTGGGCGGGGAAGGAGAAGAAATAAGGGAGGAGGAGGAGACTGGAGAGCGAGAGAGTGAGAGAGAGCTGGGAGACCCGCGCAGGCGCATTGCGGCGAAGGGCGCTCCAGAAGCCGCTCTTAAAGGTTCTTGGGGTTGTTTCCCCCTCCTCGCTCACCGAACCCCCCTCCCTCCCTCCCCCGTCTCGCGCACTCGCTGTTTGCCTCCCGAGGGTAGCGCGCCCCTGCCGAGCCAGGTAGGAGTGCGCGTGCGCACCCCTCTTTTAAGGGTGGGGAGCGGCCGGTCGTTGACAATGGTCATTTTTGTGGGGGGGGGTAAATAAAGGGGAGGATGTGAGAGGCTGAGGAGGGGATTCCTAGGACCTAGGGAGGAGACGGGAATGGGGGGTCCCTTCCAGGCCCTGTGGCTGCCTGGCTGGAAGGAGGTGGGGGGGGGGGAGAGAAGGGAGGCTTATACTGGAAGGGGTAAAAGATTGGGGTTGGGGGGTCGTATATGAAGAGCCTTCCCCAGCCCCACCTTCCTGGGTTTGCAAGTTCCTCTGAAAAAAAGTGCCAGGAGGAGGGAGGGGGAAGGTGAGGGCAGGCGGACATTTTGATAGGGATGCCTTGGGAGAGCCTGGGCTGGAGGATGGATTTGTTGTTGTTGTTTTGGGGGGGGGGTGAGAAATGTGTGTGTGTGTGTGTGTGTGTGTCTGATAGGCACAGAGTTAAATTTTTTAACATTTTCTAATGGTGGTGTGCCTCGTGATTTTTTTCATGAAACAAGTGTGCCTTTGCCCAAAAAAGGTTGAAAAACACTGGTATATATCATCACTCTTCAACCTCAGGGCGATTGTGTTGGCCTAACTGCAGAACCAGTGATGGCCTGGTTTGGTTTGGTTTGGTTTGGTTTTGCTTTCAACTGAATGCTGTGGTGGCATTGTCTCTTCTGAAACTTTCCCAACAGATTAGTTGCTCCAGTAATTGAGCATACAATTTTTGTGTGCCAAGATAGTATGTACTAAGATAGTGTTATTTTGGTGAAATATGCAATTTGATGTCACAAATAATCAGGCAAAACTAAATCAGAATAAAAAACCAAATACAAGAATGTGATGGCATCTTAAATACTAACTTTTGTCTTCCAATGTAGGCTGTCATGAAACATACAGTAGTTATAATAGTTCCACCATACAATATACAGATTATTTGAAAGACAACTATTAGATCATTCTTCCACAATTTAAAATTATGAATGTCTATGAAATACAGGTAAAATATAAAATAAATTACAAAGTTACGATAATTAGACTACAGATGGGCATGAACTGCTCATTTGTTTTGTTTTGTTTCTTGGCTGAACAACTGATCTGTGGTTTGGTGCTGGTACAGAACCATCTCCAAATCTACCTAACAGTATCAGAAAAGAGCTTATTGCATGAAAGAAGGCAGGAAGAGGAACTAATCAAGAAGGAGAAAAGGAAAAGGGATAACTTTTTTTCCTAAAGAGGGAGGAGGGGGTGAAAAGAAAAAGTTACTTTGTTGCTTAAAGGGTATTGGGTTGTTAACAGTGGATTGTTAAAGAAAATTTGTATCTGAAGAAAGATCTGGTGTGGGAAGTTGACATGTATTATTAATGGAACCTCAAGCTAATGTCTTTGCCGTTCAAACCATTGTTATTTTTTCAATAAATGTCTCATTTTTATGTTTTGGCTTCAAAAACCACTTGGGCTGTTATGTTTTGGGCTTAAAGTGAGTCTACAGAACAGAAAGGGCATTTTTAAGGTGATTAGCCAGGTTCAGCTGGTCACAGGTGCCCTGCCCCTTCCATTGGGTGCCCATTCAGCAGTAGCATCTGGAAGAGGCAGCATGGAGTACTCTGCTGGAGGGGGTGGGGTGCTGCTGTACTGTGATCAGCTGTTTGGATGGGCAACAAATCATGCTGAATCGGCGGCTCATGCCAATCTCTAAATTAGACTACTATATTTTTTAACAGAAACAGGCAACTTCAATAGTGTTAGTCATTTGCTAGATGTTCTGTACACGTCCCTGGGGATAACTTGCATATACATAATTGCTGCATTGATTGATTTTCTTCAGTGTATAAGATAATTTGTCATCAGCAACATTTGGGGCTATGAACATGATGATGAAAATAGTGCAGCTGTTACAAATGGGGCAGAATCCCATTCTGTGTGCTTTACAGATAATGCAAAATGACACTGTTCATTTAACAGTGGTAAGTGGCAGAGAGGCTAAAATCTGGAGTCTTGGAATCTCCATGTATAGCTCTAAATCTGAAATTTCTTCTAATACTCTGAATAATGGATGGTAGAACGGACTAGGTTGAATTAGGAGTGAGGGAATTTGATGTAGCCTGATGCTTGCTTGCTTGATGAAAGGTTACAAAATGTCTAATATTATAATAACAAGCATA
Organism: Phrynocephalus versicolor; assembly: GCA_023846285.1. Taxonomy (NCBI): domain Eukaryota; kingdom Metazoa; phylum Chordata; class Lepidosauria; order Squamata; family Agamidae; genus Phrynocephalus; species Phrynocephalus versicolor. The sequence goes on from JAHTLZ010003518.1 coordinate 18,936,165, forward strand.
TGCTTGTGCTGAATGCCTTCACAGAAGTTTATTGGAACTTATTTTCCCATAGCCATATACAGTACAGTATATACAATTGGACTAGGCTGTGCATCTTCAGGGGACACCTGTTCCTTCATAAATAACACCTCTTTCTCTGTTATTCTGGATATGTGCTAAGCTCTGATGCTGTTATTTAAGACCAAACAGCGATTTAAACAAGTTTAATTTTAAATGGCCTTGCTAACAGAAATGGGTGACATAGGCAGAGAGAACTTTGCTATGGTTAGATAGGATGTCTGAGTGGATTTCTGCAAAGACCTAGAGCCATGGATAGTCTCATGTGAGATATAAAAACTTTAATGAAATTGCATGTATTACATCTACAATTCAAGTATTTACTTTAAAAAACATTGTTTATAAGTTGTTTCACAAGATGCTTTCATTGAAAACTAGGAAACAGGAGAACATTTAATTTTTTTTCAAAAGAAACAGGATTTGTAAGGGGATCCACACTTTATTATTAAAACAGCAGTATTAAAATAACAGGTGAGATAAAAAGTAAGCATTTCTATAAAGTGAAATATGTACATAATATACAATAAATGCAAAAAGCATAGCAATTTATGTGACATAGCCTAGATGATAATATCAGTACAGAAATAAGAAAGACTAAATGTTCACCACATTGGAGGTTAGTAATTTTCTTGGAATGGGACCAAACTGTGGCCCCACAGATGTAGAGTGGAAAACATGTCAGTTATTTATGACTATACATTTCCTATCTCCTTTGCCAAAGAAAGCCATTCTTACTCTTAAATTAGGGTATTTCCATATTAAAAATCCAGTACTTTTACTTCTGTTTTAAATAGATGGGCATTGTTTCTTCTTTATGTTTTACTATACTGGAACAGAGGGACACATGCTACCACCATTTTTTTTCTTTTTTTGGGGGGGTGGATTTTGGAATTAAAATGTAGCTTCACTTGAAAAGTTCAAACTTGTATTCAGGACAAGTATGGAATACCTCCTTTTATAGGAGGGTAGTAAACTTTGGTTCCAAGTCATATTAAAATAACATATCTTATAGAATTGAAACTGTACAGTCAGATTTATTTAGATTCTCGCTACATATGATATAAGGACTGCCCTGCCTGTACATGGAGGAAACAGTAGTAACAACAATAATGTTGCAACTATGTTTCTATGAAGAATCTGCCTGAAATTGATAAATAATTCTAACTAGCTTCTCTAAACAAAAAAGTTTGGAAAGTATTTTCTGAAAAAATCTTACTAAAATAATTGTTGCATGTCAGCACACCAAGAAATCATTTAACATATCAAAAGTACGCACAGTATACAGTATATACAAATACATAGATTTAAGTCTCAGATCAGATGACGTCTACATAAGAATGTAGCAACAATGCCCCATCAATAGTCATTTGTAAATCATTTTGATAAAATTGTTTTAAAATGTATACATCAAACACCGTGATATATAGAAGCAAACAGTGAGCAAAATGAGAAATAGTACAACAAATTGCTTCTGTGAATCCTTCTCCTGAAGAAACTGGGACCTAACAAAATAGTTTTTAAAAATAGGATAAGTAATATTTCAAAGAATTAGTTATGGCTATAAATATTAGAGTAGAGCCAGCCTGTGTGGTCTTGAGAGCAAGCTGCACAGTCCCAGGGTAGCCCCAGAAGAAGGGAATGGTCAGCCATTCTAGAAAACACTGGAAGGGGCTGCCATAAGACACAACAGCACATGGGTATTATTATAGCAATATTAGTTTGTTCAGTTAAATACCTAAAATGAAATTTGGAGCCTTATTTGCAAGACCTTAATTGATTTCTGTGAGGTAGCAGAGTACAGAACAGATCAGTTTTAAGAATCAGTACATACTTCTTAAGATGTTTTGAAGAATTTTGTTATTGATATACCTCACAAGAAGTTATAGAGTTAGCTCTAGGTTGACTACTTGACTTTCAACTCCTAGACTATTTTTTTGTTTGAGAGGTGTTGTGAGTTATTTGGGCTGTTTGGCTGTGTTCTGGAAGTTTTTCTTCCTGACGTTTCGCCAGACTCTGGCTGGCATCTTCAGAGAGCAAGGAGCTCAGAGAACTAGGAGTTCTCTCTGTGCTCTCTCTCTCTCTCTCTCTCTCTCTCTCTCTGTATGCATGTGCGTGTGTTTCATAAGATAGATAGATAGATAGATAGATAGATAGATAGATAGATAGATAGATAGATAGATAGATAGATAGATAGATAGATAGATAGATAGATAG
>JAHTLZ010003518.1:18938445-18968984 GCA_023846285.1 Phrynocephalus versicolor
TAGATAGATAGATAGATAGATAGATAGATAGATAGATAGATAGATAGTTTGTGGGCTTTTTGTGGGCAAATGTGCATGAAAGGCAAAAGAATTGGCTAGTTTAAGTCACCTTCCACAAGCTTGCATTAGATACTTCAGTGAGGTAATATTTATGAGTCTAGCCTCTGCTGTTGATACGTAACAGAAGTTTTAAAAATGTTTTCATGTATTTTCATCCATAGAAATTATGCCAGATAGCCTCCTTTAACATGAAGAATGTTCTTTGAGAATATATCTTTCTGAGGCTAGATCCAAAGAACAGTAAGAGAAAAGAATAAAAGAACAGTAAGAGAAAAGAATGGCTAATAATGTTCTGAGCATGTGCTTGCCCAGGAGTTCATAGTACTAAAATACATAGCTTGTACATCAATTCTTGCACAGCCATGAGGACATATTTTGATTTAATTTTTTTTTCAGTATTCTACTGTGAGGTATAAAACAGACTTTCTCTGAGTAGAAGATTGAGAATGGTATATTTTTGTCTGGACATATAATTTTTTAATGTCTACCAGTACTGCTTTCAGATTCCATTTATAGTTTTGGGAAAAAATGTTGAATGAAGATTTGAAAATTGTTCTTGATTGTATTGGAGAACATTTACTAGATATGCTTGAGCAGTGGGTGGTGCAATGCACAGATCCTTGAGAAGATATGTTTGTTACATGAAATAACTGCAGCTTAGCTGCAATTGTCAGTTAGAAATAAAAGTATTTTCATTATGAAGATAGTAAAGACATTGAAGTGTAATACTGAGGTGCATTTCTGGGGGAAATGGAATTATTTCTACAATGGAATTTTATATTTCCCAGCACAACTTACACTAGGAACATGGTATTCATAGATACAGCTGGGAATGCTAGGTTGCAAATTAATCTGAAATATGATAAATTCAAAAAAATTGCACATAATGTTTAAAAATGAATTAAAATGCTAATTCATTCATTGAGTCTTGTTAGATCTTTGCTTACAATTGTTAGCAAACAGTGAGATAATCTGCCATGTTCTAGTGTTTTTTAAACAGATTACAAATGCCATAATGCAATCATAAACTGGGGTTCCAGAATGCAGTACAGCATTTCTGAACAACAGAGGTCTGCGCTAAAGCACGAGATTTCAGCAAAAAGACAGGTCTGTGCAAGAACAATTACATTGGCCTTAATTAGTAAATCACTGACCACTTTTACATAGATTTCTTCCATATAGTGCTAGCGGAGCTATTGTAGAAAGTACGGTACTGTAAGTCTTGAAATAAATTTCAGCTCCTTCTCCTACACAATCACAGTGTCTACATTCCTACTGGAGTGGCAGCTGCAGTTTCTTTCAATATTTACTATTGTTTTTGTAATAACTTATCCATTGCTGCCCTGTGTAAAACTGATCAAAGTTTTACACAGTTCACAGCATTTGCTACTATGTCTAAAACAAAGGATCCTTCTGGATTTCACCATGTGTATAAGGACAGTTTTGCAAGCAATTTCCATTTATTGCAGGCTGTGCAATGTGAAGGTCAGCTGCGTAACCTAGGCAGACATAAATGCACAATGGAGATCTTGCAAAATAGCACACAGTACGTGCAGAATAACCCTTACAGATTTAGTGATTCCAGAATGATAATGGTCTTGGGGACCAAAAATAGTAGCTACTGCTAATAAAGTCCATCTTTCATTAGAGGTATACCAAAGTGGGGCTTCACCCTTCAGAGGGAAAGGAGTGCAAGCATGTGCTTTGCTGAGGGGACAGCAATTGACAATGTTAGCATTACCTTTGCAGCATTATTTGAAAGGCATTGCATTTATTGGTGCCAATTTTGACTATTTGACTAAAAAAAAGGAAGAAATGTAACATTAAAGCATTCAAATTAGGAGTGCCACACTTAGCTCTGGTGAGGATAGATGATTACAGTCCCTTATACTTTCAATTGCTTCTAAAAGCTAAATATCTAATTCAGAAACTGTACATAAAAATAACAGAAATGGAGAAGGTAGATTAATCCATGTAGGAGCTATAACCTTACCCAAATCAAAGTTATAAGTCACTTAGAAAATTAAGCTGGTCTTTAATTATATGATACAAAACATTCATAGTCAACTTAAGTATGCAAGCAACTATAATGTCCCAAGGATTACACAGAAGTCCTGGAGTTACATTTTTTGTGAAAGTAGTTTCAAGGTTGCAGGATGGATTTTAGTGTGTGAAGTGCATAAGATTGCCTTGGAGGACCATACCAAGATCCAATTCATTGTGTTTCTAATACAAAATCATACAAATGCAGAGTTGGAAAGTGGTGGCCATGCCCTGCCTCTTATTAGTCTTCCAGTTAAGTGATGGTCAGGAGTATAATGTATCTGAACAGGGAGTTGTTTAATTTGGACAAACATAGATATTTCTAGTGTCAGAACACTAACTCCATTTGGTAGTCATTTTTAAAATAGACCCACTGCATCACTGGAAGAAATATAAAGGTTGACCAGCTTAGTTTTCCTTGACTAATTAATCCTATGTACACTTAAAGATGAGTCAAGCCTGTTGAATGTAGTGGAATGGTTGAGCAGACATGCTTGCCTAGGACTGTGCTGCTAAGTTTTTAGTCCGATCAAGAAAAGATGATACTGTGGAAGTGCTTCGTTTTATCAGTCACTTCAGAAGTTTCAGCTAGCATTCTTCCAACCACAATATAACTAGGCCCAATCTCCTGTAGGGAGAGTACCTGTCATCAAAGGACACCATTTGTTGTCTTTCTCTCGCCCCTAATATTTTTTTACTTATGTAACTTGCTGTTATTAATTAGAGAAACCCTTTTGATCCCCCAATCCAGCTCTAGTTGGGCATAATTATAACTGGAAGTATCATCATGAAGATAAATTGGATATACATCCAGTTGAAAGTGATGCAGAGCAGAGAGATGATACCAACATTTAAATGCCCATCTGCACATTTGTAAAAGGCTGGCTCAGTTTTAATGGTGCATATCTTTATTTTACACCACAAGGATCAATCAGACCTTTTCTCTCTCACCTGTTGCCATCCATAGTACTAAATGTACTGTAGTCTTCCAGGATACTGAATAACCTGCTCCAGAGGGTTTGTCAGTCCTCTGGAACATTTTTCGGGGGGTACACAAGGAACTTTAGGTGGAATGGCGGATGCCTTCTGTCCATAGTGTGTTATTTTTAATATGCATCTTTATTTAGCCCTGTGATACAATTCAGAAATAATAATGAAGAGCTTAACTGGGGCCCTATATTTAAGGAGTTGTTTGGTCCACAGAGTAGTCTGTGAGAAAAAAAGGAAGTGAGCTGAACATCAATTCATCAGAAGAAAAGAAATAAATAGAAAGCACCTGATAGGTATTGTACTTGAAAGGCAGGAAAACTATATTGCGAAGGACACAGAGGATAGGAGCAATTACAATTTTCTTGCTTTCTAAAAACCAAATTATACAGCTACAGAGAACCTTTTTTTAAAAAAAAAGTGATAGTAAAATATTAATAATCAGATTCCAGTTGAAGTAACATAAGTGAACTAAGAGAAAGAAAGATAATATAGCCTTTAAATAACAATAGTAAAAAAAAAAAAAGGCACCCCGTGCCACAGTTCTGGTCACATTCTTCTGCAAAAGGAAAAGAAAAAGAAAAAACCTTTGCCACAAACCCAAATACTGAAAAATAGCATTCCTTGTTAATACAGTATTTGTTTTAAAACAAAATGCCGCTTCTTGCTCTTCCTTGGTGAAAATGCTCATTTCTTTTATCCTAAAAGGACTGAGTCCAATACATGAAATGCTGGGTATATGATTGGCAAGCGGAAGGCCATACAACAGGGCACTTGTGAGGGAAAAGGCTTCCCCTTCATTGTCGTGACAGCAACTGTTCGGTGTCCATTGTCCATGCAGAGTTAACAGTGTAATTGCAATTAGGTCTTTTTTCCTCACTGGGTAAATGATATACGCATTGGAATCCTGCAGAGTCTGAGATCAGCCTTCTTAAGTCAAAAAGCCTTGAAATCAAGTGGATTTCTCAATTATGGGTAAAGTGATCCACACAATCAATTTCAGTCATAAATGTTGCTTTCAGTGGTGCACTGAATCATAGCCAGTTTCTTTAGGAATGAGATGTAATTTTGTTACAGTATTAAGGATGCTGCATAAGTATATAAAGTTAGATAAGGGTCAAAAACATGAAAATGTAACTATTTCCTGGTTTTGCCACTTCAGCCCAAAGTGTTTAATTGTTGAAGTAATTTCCAGTGGCAGTTAGGTTTTTCCAATAGCCAATCTAAAATGCTTGTTCTTTTACAGACTCACTAAATAGATCATGCTCTGCTGTCTATACAAATACAAATAGTAAGAAGAAATTAATGGTTAGCTCCTCAGTTGCCCTTCACAAGTTAATAACTTCCAGCTTTAGGCCCCCATACCTCACTTGAATGACAGTAGTTTAATAATAATCTTTGAACTGCAGAGCTCGAAGGGACTCGATGCAGTATTGAGCCCAGCCCCTGTCAAGGAGGCTCAGTGGGGAATTGAACTCAGAACCTCTGGTTCTACAGCCAGATGCCTAAGTCCCTGACCTATCCAGCACTTTGCACCGTTCCAAAATTTCCCCAACAAGCAGAGACAAATGTTCAGGTGCTGTGGTGGCTGTTGAGGAAAGCAAGAAAAGAAAAATTCCTAAACTGCTTATATTAAGAAAGTTAGAACCCAAGGAGTAAGCAAACATTATTTCTTTTCTATTAAAGTGATTTAAATGAATTTAATGATTCTTTATTTTATAATTTTTAAATTGCTCTTTATATGTTGTTTGAATTCTTGTTCTTTGTGAGCTGCCTTGAATCTCAGTATTGAAATAAATAAATAAATAAATTTGGCAATCCATACCAAAAGCTTTGTGGCTGCTCCAGGTTGCACATATAGACACTCTGTATGAATCAGTTCCCAGCAACAAAGAGCAGCACCTATTAATGAACAGGCATAGAATTTGGTAAAGGAAGCTTTTTTAAAAAAACACTACATCTCCCCAAGTCTCATAGTCATGCTGTTTGGGGTATTCTGGGAGATGTAGTCAAAAGCAGCTTTTCCATGCTCTGTGGAGCTATTGTGTGTTCACTGAAATCTCTTTGACACAAAGAACTGCATAGTTCAGCATAATTCTGAATCTGATCTTTTATCCAATTAACTCTTGAATCCTGGATCTAATCAAGAAGAACGGAACATGTCAGAAACGACAGGAAAATTACAAGGACTAAATGAATTCTTGGCTCATGTCTTCATAGGAAGCTCATCCTCCAAAATACACATGGACTATTTTTTAAAGGAAATAATATGCAGTAAAGGAATCAATAAATGTTTTAGACCTACGTGTTACTGTGATTATATTACTTCAGGTTATTTTATAAAAATATCAAATGATGCTCCCAAGCTCTTAACAACAAAAAATAAAGAATTTTCCCATAAAAATATTCAGTAAAAGTTATGCAATTTTTTCCTTTTTCTTCTTTTCCTTTACCTGTAGAACCCATTACTGTAAAAACAACACTCTGTAAATTTTAAGCATGTCGTAATCGTGTCAGAAAGGTGCTTCTAAACACTTCTCATGACAGCAAAACTCTTTAGGACAAAAAAAAGTATTCCTATTATGAAAAAATAAAAGTTTAAAAATGTGTAGGACAAAAAATATGTTGAAAAGTCTACCATTAAACATAAACTATTCATCACAGTCAAAAGTATTATCTATTATACAAAAATTAGTAACCCTTTTTCTGGCAGAAAGTAATACTTTTGAAGATAAGCTGTGAAAGGTTTAAGATGGAATCATCAAATGTGAATAAATGATTGTTCCTCATCTGACAACCAAGCAAGATGATACTTGTAGCTATATCTTCACTGCACTGTTTTCAAAAAATCAAGGCTGAAGTCTATAGAGCTCCTTTTTTGCGCGAAAACAGCAACAACCACAGCACTGTTGTCTACATCCTAATGCTCTTCAAACCAGCTGCTGAATAAAGCGCCAAGATGGTCACACAAAGGCTTCCGTGATTATAATGGACTGAATGACAAAGAAAAAGAAGGAAAAAGAAGCCAACTTCTTTTACGACTGGCACTGGTACTGACTCTTGGAGAAGAGAACAAAACCCACTGGTGTGTCCATCTTCTGTAGCTCCACCAGGCTTGCTCTTCAGGAACAAAACTCTGGCATGCAATGGCTCAAGAATACTTCCGTGCTCCTTGGAGGTAAGTCGTTGAATATCTTCTGCAAACCTTCAGGCAGGATGTTCTTCTGTCATCACTGTAGACCTTCCACAAGTATCTCCTCCCTCTTACTTGTGTCACTATTTGGCGATCAGCCAAGGAGTTTGACCCTTTAAGTGACAGATACATTATTTCACACAGAAATGTCCTTTCCGATTCTAGCAGAAGTCTGGCTGCTGATGTCCAAAATTATACCAAATCTCAACTTGGACCACTTGGTTGATATACACCATAGGTACCACAGTGGCATATCATGTGTGAGATTATTAGGTGAGATTATAATCTTTGGTTTACATCAGCAGCAAGTACTTCTGACCTATTACATACCTATTTCTGGTTATGCACTTGGGCTATTCTTATCACATCTCACTGTGTTAGTCTGAATGAACTGCAACAAATACGTGTGTAGCTATCTCACACACAATCAAAAAGGTGGCACTGCAAAAGTACAGTTCAGCTGCATTCTATGCCCAGGCAGTAATTAAATCTAACATGCACTTGATATCTAGCTCAGTGGTTCCCAAACTGTGTCCATAGTGCCCCGGGGTACCACCAAACTCAGCCGGGGGGACTGTGAAATCCATGGAAGTATTACTTTGGCCAGGCTAATCCCCATTCCCCCGCCTCACCCCAGATATCATATTGGGATGGGCATGGTCAGTGGAATATTAAGTGAAGGGAGACATGATCTGGAAGTTGAGTCACGGCAAATGGACTTCTTTTCTTGTGAGATTGAAACATTTCACTACTCATCCAAGTAGTTTTGTCAGTTGTCAGTGAAACATTTCAATCTCACAAGAAAACAAATCCAGTTGCCATGACTCAACCTCACCCAGATGACTGAGTATCTTCACAGACAAGGGAGCCATGAGTTGAAAAGGTTTGGGAACCACCAAACTGCTATTTGAGAAGCATCCAAAGATGCAGAAGACAAACTGACTTCTTTAACATGTCAGGTACAGAGGTAGTAGATATATTGATGGCAGTTATAGGAAGGGATGGAAGTGGGGGGGGGTGACTTTAATTATATTCTTTTCCCTCAATGCCTAGAGCTGTGTTAATAACACATCAGTAGTACATAGAAATTTGGCTTTGCTTCTAGGAATAGAGAAATGCATGCCACTGAATTACATATCACTGTTAAAATCCACCTAAACTACTATGCTAATTGAAGTTCTTGAAGATGCTAATAAAACCAGACATATTTAGAGAGCGATTTGAAGAGTTGTAATCCTATGGGGAAATGTGGAAATACCTGGAAATGTCTGGCCTGGGCTTGTACTGCTTGCTAAAGCAAATCCCTCAGTGCCTTCTTGGTGTAACCAGTGAATGGGCTAAATAGTATTTCCTTTTATGCTACTTGAAGTGATTAGCAGCATATCCTAGTGATATGCTAATTCCTCAAGTCCAAATCCAGCACATGCAAACTACTGCAAGTGCAAAGAAGCAAAAGCAATTAACGTTTCACTCCAACCACTTAGGACACTACTAAATAGGAGATAAACATTTCAGCTGCTCCCCTGAGCCATCAGAACCACCACTCTTGAGGAGTGGGGTTAATTCTCTTCCTTAAGAATGTGTGTTTTTTTAAATAGCAATGCATAGGGGAATGTTGAGATAAAAACAAATAGTGACAGAACCCAGTGGCACAGTGGTTAAATGCCTGTGCCACTGCAGGTAAAACTGTGCTCACGATGTGGGGTTCAATCCCAGGTAGCCGGCTCATGGTTGACTCAGCCTTCCATCCTTCTGAGGTAGGTAAAATGAGTACCCAGCTTGCTGGTGGGGGGGCAATGTTTAATAACAGTATACATACTGTTATTAAACTGTAAACTGCCCAGAGACTACTTGAAGTGGTATGGGGAGGTATATAAGCAGCACACTTTGCTTTTGCTTTGCTTTTGAGATTGGCACTAACACTGTAAAACTAGCTTTTGGAAAGCATGGGGGACCCAGGCATAAGGCTTCCTGTCCCTGTCCTTGACGCTGCCTGTATGAAGTTATTTCTAAACAATCAAAGGGCTTTTGTGTTTGTGGCTTTTTTCTTTTCTGTTTACGCAGAACTCCCTTTTGGGTCTTTTCAGTTATGTATCACAAGCTTGCTGTTTTAAGTAGGGGATGATGTTAATTTTTTTGTTATCCAATTTTAGGAGAAGGGTGGAATTTTTTTCCTGAGTATGTCGCCTACCCATAGAATCTTTCTTATAGATACTGTTTGTTATTGCACAAGTGTTATTGCACAAGAGAGGTATTCTCAGTTGTGTCTCACCTTGTTGACAAGTTTGCCTATTAAAAGTACCACCATATAATTTATTTACAAATGCTAAATTTCATTTAGTCTCATTTTAATAATGAAAATCTCCAGTATTTTAAGTTTTTTTTCTGCATTCATTGTTAAATGGGTTTGATTTTTTATGTACATTTGAGTCATTTTTTCTGATTCCTGAATGCAATAATTTAGCTAAGCTGTAAGACTTAATATGACAGCACAAATATCATGCAAATATTGCAGCTGTGTTTCACAATGCAAGAAGCATAGTATCAATGTACATATAATTACACAAATGATTGGCAATCAGATAAAAAGGGGAGAAATCTAGCATTTTCTGTACAAAAATATGCAGCTTTTTATAATTCGCTAGACATGTATCTTTTGGCATTTCCAAAAAGTAACATTGTATAAAAATAAATATTCTATGCACAATCACACGCACACACACAGAGGCCAGTCCAAGGTTAGAATCTTTACTGCAAAAGAAAAATACAAAACTATGTTAGTTTCACACAGATTTTGAAAGGAGATTTTCTGATGGGGAGTGTTGCAAAACTTGCCATGTAAGTATGCACAGAGGTGAGTGGGAGTTACTATGATTCAGAAAAATCATGAAGCACTTTTATCCCTGTTGATTTAACTAAGAGAACTGTGGATATATGCCTCAGGGCAGTGGATTTCAAAAAAATTAGATTCCAGAAATCCAAATGCAGTTGAGTTTTAGACTGTAGATCTTAAATGGACATTAAATCATAGATTTCAAATGGGTTTAGATTAAATTAAGTGATACTTTTGTTCATTTCTGGGCTAAAGAAGGTCGAAAATGCAACTATCTTTTTGTTTAAATTGTTCTGAGTGTAATAAAATATCTATCTAATGTCAAAAATTGATCTTGGGTTGCCACCACCAGCTCCCTCTACCCACAGCAACAGTGGGTCAGAGGTAGAGGTTTGTAACCATGTGTCCAGACAGCGGTTTGGAATGATCACTCCTTTGAGGAGAGCAGCCGAGGTTGCAACCACTCTGGTTGAGTGGCAATCTACAGACTTAGCTAGAGAGTTCTTACCCATCTGACAAATAAGTATTAAGATGCTAGAAGAAACTGCCACTGGGCTCCCTCCCTCCCTCCCTCCCTACATTTGTATACTGCCCATATTCCAGAAGGAACTCTGGGCGGTTTACAGCAGTCACAAAATATAGAATATATAATAGTATAAAAATATGACATAACCAAATCAAAAACCAACTAAAAACTAAAGAAAACCAGCAAGGCAATCTTTATCAGGCAGCTTCTCCTGAACCCAATTTCAATCACAAATAATGATTTGGTACATTACTAATGAATTTAGGTTGTCTCTTTTTAGAAAAAAATGTTGACCCATATAGAAATCTCCTTTTGCTATATATTGCCCAATTGTTCCAACCATATGCACATTTAGTAAGTAGGAATGTATGTTTGCCACTCCAAATGCCTCATGCTTTATCTACTTTTTGGCATTCAAAACATGCAGGATACATTTATCACAACTTTTTAGATTGTTTTACCTTATTCCAACATCCTTGAATTGGCAAACCATCTTCCCCCTATGACATACACAGACAAACAGAGAGAAATCAGGTGTTTGCATGTCAAAGTGGGGAGGGGTGTGGCTAAAATTATAAGGATGGGGAGTCAATATTACAGCTGCAGAATAGGCTGAAAACCTAAAATTAGCTGATGAGCTATCCTAATTGAATACTGTATACATTACTTACCCTTCCATAAATATGTTTGGTATTGGAGGGCAGTAAAACCCACACAGTCCTGACTGCACTCACCAGAATCTAATACCAAATTCCACTTAGTGGTTTCCATTAGTTTATTGTGCAATTAAGTGTGAAAGCTAAACTCTTTAAAGTCTATGGAAGTTTTCCCAAGATTTTTTTTATTGTGTGAATTACACTTTAAATGTGCAAATGTTTTTTGTTTGGTTGTGCTAAGAATTTCCTCATGGTAGCACTTCTTTTATGGGGATACAGCATTTTCTGGTGTTGGAATGGAAATATTTTGCGGCTAGAAAGATATGATTCTCTTCTGAGTGCAGGAGTACCCTCAACACCTTGTGGATATTGCATATGATAGTGCTAGGCAGGAGCATCATAGTCCCTCCATACCATTTTGTGAACAATTCAGTATTTTTTAAAATCATTCACACGAAGAGCATGATCCTGATGTCATTCACACCCTGGGTGCCCCTTTTGCATGCAGAAATTTTCTGACATTTTGTGACTATTTCATTTTTTTTTTTAGATTCAGTCTTCTGCAAAATCACCATGTGTATAGTCCTCTCCCAAGTGCTATACACTATGTACCTGTTGTTGAATACATCTGTGAACACACATAACACTGTGTCCTGCATCAAGGCTATGTTCGTCTGAGCACAACACCTAAAAAAGCCCACCACACTGTATCTTTCAGGAATCATTCAATCTGCATAAACTGTGTTACTATTTGTGTAAATGTCTAATCTGATTACCTTTGAGCCATAAAATAGCTGAATGCAGTTATGTACCTTGAACATGATACCTATTTTTGTTGTATAAAATATGTGTAGGCTGATCAGATACGGCCGAGCCTGTGAATCAGTATAATGCATGGTTTATGTAGGCAGCCTAATGTAATTTTTTTCATCTCCAAATAATAAACAATAAGGGTTCTCATGAGAGAAAGAACATATTTCCACAATGTCTGCTTTGAAGTACAGTGCTACAGAATATAGTAAATTAGCAATTATTTGGCACTGACATAATCATACACTTTCTACATGCATTTTCTTTAATGTTGTTGAGTCTTTCCTGATATTACATCTTCCCACTGGTATATAACTCTGCGGAATTCAATAACCGAATCCAGTAATTTACAGTAATTTACAATGAAAAAGTCCCCATTGGTACAATGGTCCCATTGGCAGAAGTGAACTATGTAATGGCTTCCATGTGAAATCCAAAGTTAGGGAATAGGGATACTGTGATAGGAGCAAATGTTATATCTGAGAGATCAACAGAGCTTTGCACAGATGCATCAATGTGGGTGTTTGCAGAGGATGAGAGGTGGGCAAATGGAACACAGCACATTTGAAAGGCATGCATGGCTTAGAATACAGAGCAGTTAGATTATAGCAGCAGAAAGAAAAGCAAAATGAAAGCTTTTTGTGCACTTGAGCCAGAAAACATATGTACAAATATGCTTTGAAAAGGGCAATTCATAACTACTGTATGTATTTTTGCCTCTACAAAGTTTCTATGGATGTAGTGAACAGTGACTTTTTAACAAAATTATCGTAATGAATGTGCAGTATTTTGCACAAATGTGTGCAAAATTTGTCAGAAAGCCACAGAAACGGAATCCTAAATATCTTTATCTATCTTAATTTGTGTTGAAGCTCTATCTGTATCTAACTTTAGTTAGATTGTAGCCCATGTCTGCAATTTCTATTTATGTTTAGTACAGTAGAGGTAAGTATACAAGTATATAAAATTCAAAAATTCAAAATATGTTTGAAATCAAATGTATCAGTTAATATACATGCTGCAGTGATCAAATTGTATTTTGTATTTATTGTATTTGTATTTGTATTTGTCTGTCTTATTTATTGGCCACTTTTCTCCCATTATTGTGACTCATTGTTATGGACTGAATAATTTCTTTAGTATGATTTGGAATTTTCAATGTGGAAAGAGAGATTGTAATTTGAGTCCTTCAAGTGGTCATTCTATAGATTCATACACATGTGTTATTGCACATTCACCTAAATACCCATAGAAATATTGAGCTTCCTAGCCCAGAAGGATTTTAATCCTTCTATATGATAGAGGTATGCTTAGCCCTTTTCTCTCAGTCTGACTGTGGGCAGCTCCAGAAGCAAAACAGAAGCAGGAAGTTCAAGTGAGTTCATGAATTTATAGAATGACCACTCAAAGATCTACAGTTATAGGTAAGTAACCTATTCTTGTTTGTGATCTTACACAATTCACACAATTGAGTGTCTAGCAAATGCATTTACTGGATGGATGGGTATTACAACATTGCCTGACCAAACAAAATCTCATGTTGGGCATGAAGGTCCAACCTGTAATGTTTTATGAAAATCAGTGCCTGAGACCAAGTAGAAGTTTCACAAATGTCTTTGAGCACAATGCCCTTTAAGAATAGTGCTGAAGCCGCTGTTACTACAATTGAATGGCTTCTAGGTGCACCAGCTAATTCCCCAATATTGTGAAGTGGCTAAGCTGTCTTCTTTAACCATTTAACAATATTGGGAAGTTGAACATGGAAGGCAAATTTAAAGTCATTTCCAGCTATCACGCATGCTGGAAATAAACCAAAACAGAGCAATCTTACCCCCACCCCACCCCACACATCAATGAACATGGGCTGGTTAATTGTAGCAATTACGTTGTCTGATTACTAGAAGAAGTGAACCAACCTGTTCCTGCAGTGGACAAAACAGCAGGACAAATGCCCATCCGATTGTGCCCCAAATTGGAGGAAGCCCATTTAGCCAGTCTTTGAGGTGATAATAGGCGATCCTATTTTTGACAGCAAATAAAAGAGTCTACTCTATACTCCAGAGTACAGAGAGAACTCCCAGTTCCCTGAGCTCCTTGCCTTCTGAAGATGCGAAACGCCAGGAAGAAAAACTTCCAGAACACAGAACACAGCCAAACAGCATGAAAAACTTACAACAACAATCTATTCAATCTGAAATTATTTTATTCTGGAGACATGGAAAGCCAGATCTCCTCATATCCAAATTCTGCAATGAATTTTGTAATGCTGTTTGAGAAGGCTGGTAGAATGTTATGGTATAGTGTAACTGTCTCTATTAAGAATTGAAGATGGATTATGTTAATTCTGCTAGCGCATCTCCCTAGCTCTCCTCACAAAAGATGTTGTCACAAGAAACACAGTTTTCATAGTTAGTATTCAAATACCTACTGGTCAAGTGAAGCAATTTTAAGTGTCCTTCTCCCAAGCAGTGAAGATAATTTAGAATGTCAGTCAACCTAGAATTCTAATCAGTTTGAGTAGGCAGAACGCTATTGCATGGACTTTGAAAGAATCATGCTGGCCATCCACTGCCTTCCAAGTCTAATTTAATTTGCTCATTCATACCACTAACACCTGGTACCTTAGAAGCTTGTAACCTTAAGGAATAGTTTCTTTCTTATTAACCTGCCCATGCATTATGGTCATTTGATGATGCCATTTAGGTGCACCTAGTAGGAGAAATGCATTGGGCAATTCGGAGGGGATTTCTTTGTTACCATCTTCCAGATTTGAGGGTATGCTCTTAAATGACATTTTATAATTGTTGTTAATTTTGTTTGACTATTTAGTTTGGTATACCTGCTTATCAATATAGAAATCTCAGTTTTAAATAATGGCACCCCACCCCACCCCAGAACTACACAGTTCTGGGAGGAGTGTTGGTAGATTCATATGGCTACTTCACATGTGTGATTCAGGCCCTCTTTGTGTAGAAGATTTATAAGAGGTGGAGAAAGGAAAGCACAAGAAGAAAAGTAGCTATGAGCAAAACTTAGTCGTGCATGTTTAGGATAAGAGTCATGTATCACAGGGAAAAAAGTTAGTAGCAATTTATTTTATTCTAAGAGATATTCTGGACAGTGCTGGAAAGACATTGAGCACTAGAAAGAAGGAGATATGAAAGGGATTGTGCAGTAGCAAAGACAGAAAGCAATCTGAAACATGCAGGAAAAGGAAGGTAACACCATACCAATGGGCAAGGGGCATCCAGCCCATCCAGCCCTGGTAACCCCGGCTCACCCTTCTCGCCTTTAAAACCTCGGAGTCCCTGTTCATGAAATCAACTGCTAGAATTACTTTAGTCGGTGGAGATTGTCTCCATTTCATCAGTACAACAATGATGTGCCTAAGGGTGCTCAGGTTATATACCCAGTGTATTTCTATAGAAACACTAGCAAACAATTATAGCCTCCCCTTTTTTGTTTTCTGACAATCATAAGGCATGCTGCTTGATTTGAAAGGATGATATGGTTCTGGAAAAATTGATGGGTTGGAAGAAGATCCTAATTTTTGGAAAAGGTATTTCAGGTGGTTTAAAATGTAAAGCAAAAAGTAAGCTGGCTGCAAGGATGCATCAGCTGGATGAATGGCTTGGATACAGAACACCAGGGAGTTATGGAGCCAAGTAGAGCAGCCAGTCATACATTGGATTGTTAGAACTTTTTCATTCACTTGAGCAAGATTTTTTTAATGTCATTACAGTGGACCCTTGTATAATAAACAGCTTGTATAACATACAATTTGTACAACATAAAAAATTCCGGAGATAGGGGAAATTTGCTTAACATAATCGCCTATGGGGAGAATACATACAACATAAAATGGGATTACTCTGTTTTCAATGCATTCCTATCGGAATTTGTATAAAGGAAAATTTGCTTAACATAATTTCATTTGGAACGAATTAATTCCTTTATACTCGGCACCACTGTATTCTACATAAATGTGTAGGCAGTGATTTGATGTGATTTCTAAAAATCCCCTCAAACCATGCCATTTTCTATGGCAAGATGTAGACACATGAGTTAACGCCACAAAGGTACTTCATACCAGATTAGTAAAGCCAATTTAAAAAGATAACACTAGTTTCTAAATCATTTGCACTTCTGGCAATTGGCATTAAGGAATTTTAAAGTCTTCTCCCAGTCACAGAGTTGCATATAATTCAGCCAGCCTTTTACAGTTATTCAACAGGTGCTTTTAGGGAACTTGGAGAAAGATGGCAGAAATAATTTCAGGTCATCAGTTTAAACCAGCAGCATGTCAAGAACCTATTTTTCTTTGTTCAAATTGTTTCTCCACTGGGTATCATAAAGTGGGTACCCTGCAACACTCTCAGCGATAACAGTATTTTTGGATACATTGTTTAGTCACCACTGAAGGGGAGAAAAAGGAAGGCACCTTCATTTTCTCTGTTTCTTAGATACATGTTCACTTGAGGACTGGACCATTAGGTGATGACTTAAACACTTAAAGAAATCACCACAGATCAGAGCTTTCATGTTGCCTCAGAATGATTCAGGTTCAGACAAATACGTTTCACTCAAGATGGCTACCACTTTTAGCAAATAGCCATCGCGTGAGTAATTAAATAAAATATATACATCTGAGAAATTGGTCTCCTCTCTAGAAGGCTGCTCTAATAGGGAGCCTAGAAGCATTATTAAAGGCATTGCTTTTTTCCACAGAGGAAGGCATTAACGGTTCTCTACATTTTCATAGCCCAATAGCACCCAGGGGCTAATCTGGTTTTGTTTTCCTGTTTCAACATTCAAATCAGAGGCTTGAAAAAACAATAGAACAGCTATTTAATCAGTCAGTATAATGTGCGCTTTCGTCCTTCCTTCTTCCCCAGTGACTTGACTGAAAACAGTATAAAAACACAACATACCAATGGACAGGGTGCATCTAATCCAGGCGCTCCTTGGTCTCCCTTATCCCCCTTCGGCCCCCTAGAGCCTTTCTTGCCCCTTTCCCCCTGCGAATAATAGTTCATTAAAACACATGAAAGTTTTAGGACAATCTCTTTCAAGTCTGTATTGCCAATATATATATATAAAACAAGGTAAAAACTAAAAATATTGTTGATTCAAGGTAACTTTAAAGGCTTGATTTGAGATTTTTCTTGATGTCATATTGAGGTGGTGGTTGGCTTTGTTGTTTGTTTTTACAATTAAATATGTGTGCATTTTAGTCATTCTAGAAATATCAAATTAGAAGGACCAAAAGAAATGACCAAAGTGATGCTATTATGTTTTAAAATGGAAACAACAGATCTTCCATGCTTGTTCTGAAGGAACCCTAACCCTAACCCTAACCCTGACCTGACGCAAGATAAAGAGAACACTAACTGAGTTTAGTCCATAACATGACTGGATGTGACCCATCGATCTTCCAATGGCTAACTTTCCCTGTCTAATAGTCATGGATGAATTTAAGGATATAGTCACAGCAGGTTTTACAGAATGCCAGAACAATTTGTACCACATACTTCCAAGTTACTACCATAGTTCCCTCCCCATACCTGTGGGATAAGTATCTGTGGCTTCACTTATCCACAGTTTGAAAATATACATTTTTTAAAAAATCCGGTAAAAATAATTTTCACATGTATTACCAGAAGTGGTAACTTTTGGCAAAAATTATATAGAATATAGTCTGTCATGCCCTCTGGTGGCCTTTTATATAGCATTCACTATTCTTTGTCAATATCTGTGAGGGGGCTTGGAAGCAATCCCCCATGGATATGGGCTTCTTGTTTGTGTGTGTTGTGTCGTTACAGTTGTGCCCGACTCTTCGTGACCCTTTGTATGTCAATGGGGTGTGTGCATGTGTACATCTGACCATTCACAAGTAATTTTGCCACACATCACAAGCATCAACAGAAAGCTAAAAAGGCTGAGCGTGTTTCTCCTCTGAGAAGACAGCCCGATTTCTCAAAAATGAACAATGGAGTCAGTGATGTCATTTCAACACTAGCCTGCTTTTGGTGCTCATGATGGCCTGTCTATGATGCCTGTTTCTCTTCTGTAATATTTGCTACGCCCGCTATTTTTTTATTTAACAGGAGAGGTAAAGCTGGTGAGGCTAGTTTTCAGGCTGCTCTGTTCTACTTAGGTTCTTAAAATAGAGTCTGCAAGTGATAGAAATGGAGACAGCGAGCCTGTTGATGCTTCTGTAAACAAACATTGAACTTCACCTTCAAAGCTTCACTAAGGTCACTTCATTTTGAATTAAACCAATATCAAGCCCAGGACCAATATTCAATGCAAGAGTGACATGACCACATCTTTCAAAAGTCAGTGGCATACATAGAAGAAAATGTTTGGAGAACAATTATTTGTGGGTAGGAAACATAAATGAGGTTGTAGGAGGAGGAATTTCATTTAGTAATTGGTGTAAGGATTAGAGTTTTAAAAAATGCAAGCAGAGGGAGTATTTTTTTTTAAAAAAAGGGGGTTTTGTTTTAATTTGTTTTTATCATTTTCAAAACAACAACATGAAGCTGGCAGGAAAAAAATGGATGGGAAAGGAGAGGTCACCCAGGATCAAAGGCTGTCATAGAGGAAGGATAATCCAGGAGAAAATGCACTGTGGGTTGCAGCAGGAAGAGGAGGAAGGATCCAGGAGAAAAGGCGGAAGAGCAGGAAGGGATAAGGGGGACAAAGGTAGACCTGCGGAGGCAAGGAACACACGCGCAAAAACACACAGACACAGAGAGACAGGAAAAGAGAAAACAGCACTTGAAATAAGGAGTTCCACTTGAATGCACACATTAAGCCCTGGCACTTTTTCAGTTGGATTGTTCAGAGGAACCCTGGGCTCCCATATGGAGAACCTCATTTTGTCTGACAAGAGATACCTCTCAAGAGCGGCACTGCATCTTTGAATTGACACAAGAACCAGGAAATGAACTAGCTGGAGAGATGAGTAGCAGGGTCCCATTTCAGAATCAGGCCTGGTGAATAACTGCATGGTAAGGCTAGAATTAAAATTAGGTTGCTGTCAGATAGAAGGCTTCAAGGATCACCAATCAAAAGATGCATCTAATATTTTTTTTCATCTTACAATTGCAGAGTGGGAAGGGACCCCAGGGATAATTGAGTCCAAGCCTTGGCAAGGAGGAACGCTTGGGGGCTGAACTCCCAACCTCTGACTATGCAGACCAATGCCTATAAACCAGTGGTTCCTAACCTTCCTAATGCAGAGACCCTTTAATACAGTTCCTCATGTTGTGGTGACCCCTTGCCCTGCTTAGAAGAGGCCACAAGCCCCCTTTGGCAGGCCACTGCTGCAGGGGACATAGAGAACTTCCCTCTACAGGCACCCTCAGCCAATTGCAGCCTCCGGTGCCATTGACTGACATCCCCTCCAACCCATCAAGCAGTAACTCACTACAACATGCTGTTGTCGAACAACTCTTAAGTAGAGCAGCCCTATCTAAAAATATATAAAAAAATAAAAATAGGAAAAAAATGTAAGTAGAGCAAACCGCATCTAAAATGTGTAAGGCAGCAGTTAAAATGCCACCTTTTTTGCTCTTAAGTCATGCTGCTCATAAGTAGAGGTACCACTGTATTTCCTTCTGCCAGGGAAAAGCAGATGGAGGCAGCACACCTGCTTGAAATGGGCACTTTTGTACTATTCCAGCAGTAAATATTTGTGCCCTGAAGTTTGGCAGCCTGAGACAAAGATATAGTTATGACACAGATTCTTTATATTATGAGCACAGCAGAGACCGGTGTGATTCCTTCCCACACTTTCTTGCAACTATCTGACAAAGAAAACAGCCCTTTCCTGATGGTGTCATCCAACTGGACAACATTCTAGTCAAGTTGAATTCCGTGTGTGTGTGTGTTTTTTTAAAACTCTTCTATTGTGCAAATGTAAAACCAACTGAAAAAGTCTCAGAATCTTGTTAGATTACTCATTACAGACTAATTTGAACAGAGATGGGCACAAACTATCGGTTCAGTGGTTCGTGCTGATTTGGCCAACAGCCAATCAGGTGTTTCATGGTTCAATGGCCTGCCCCTTCCAGCAGGCACACACTTGGAGGGACACGGCTTCCCTACCATGTCTCCTTTGGGCAATGTCTCTGAGTGGGTGCCCACTGGAAGGCATGGGGTGGCACACTATAGAACACCTGTTGGGTCGTTGGCTAAACTGGCACAAACCACGGAACCAGCAGTTTGTGCCTCTCTCTAAATCTGAATAATACATTATTTTAATCAAGAAGAAGTTATAGAGCAAAACCAGAGGTAGAATGATTAATTAAAAGTCATCAACATGGAGCAGTCATAAACTGACAGAACATTCACCTTGTCTCATTGCCTAGCAATGATTAAATCACAACTTTACTTCAATTTTTATCAATCTATTGGATGAAAATGAACCAGAGTTCTGGATTTACAGCTGCAACCAGCCATCACTTCTGGCTGTAGTAGAACATGCAAGTGTGAAATAGCTCATGCAGTTTTCTTTGTTCTTGTATAAATACTGCTCCTAAATCTTTACGTTATATAATTTGTTAGGCAGTAAGGTTTTGTTGTATCCTTTTCTATGCTATCAAAAAGAATTAATCATTCCACCATTTTTAAAGAGATCAGTAGCTAAAAGAGGTTCAATTCAAGACTTACCCGGTTTCCTTTTTCACCTGGTGAACCTTGTAAACCCTATAACATATTTATGTAAGAATTAAATATTTATCTATGCTTTCTAGTGAGCTAGGGGCTCTTATTTTTCTGCAATTGCAATCCCATTAGAAACTACACAGAATCTTGGGACACCATATAAAATCGACATTTTATTATGCCACAAAATAGTAATTTCCCCAAACAGGAACTAGTTATGGAGAGAATAAGATATTAAGTGTTACTCCTTGCCTTCTGTGCAGAGTTTGAAGTAGGATTTATTCTGCACAGTACTTCTGTGTGAAAGGCTGGGCAGACTGTGATTTATCACTCAAGAAGACTGTGATTCCCCCCCCCCCCATAGATGGGTGGATCTGGATCATTACACTAGAGCAGGGCTGTCCAACTTTGAACAGCCTGCAGGCTCTGCGGAGGAGGAGTGCCCGCTCACCCTTCTCTCAGCACTGGCGGTGGAGGAGGACCGCCCCCAGGTTGGGATGTGAGTGGGGACCTGGTGGGCGACTTCTTAGCACCCCGCGGGCTGCCAGTCGCCCGCGGTCAGTGCATTGTGCAGGCCTACACTAGAGCTTTTCACAGTTACACCCAAGCGACTGGAATCCTACCTGAGTGGTAATAAAGAATACATGAGCATCCACTGTAGTTCTAACTTCCCTATGTGGGAACTAGAGATGGGCACGAATAAAAAAAAATGGCATTTTGTTTGTCTTTTGTCGTTTGGTGGGTCCATTTCAGTTTGTTTCCGTTTTTTGCAAATTTTTGCAAAAAAATCGTTTTTGTTCATTGGGTTACCATTTCGTTACCATTAATTTTGATTTTTTTGTGATTTTTTTTTAGCATTTTAAGCAATTCAGTCATGTTGCAGTAACGGAAATGAAATGCACGACAAAATTTCCGGTGTTTCTGTTCGTTTCGTTTCATTTTAGAGACAAAATTCGTTTGTCATTTCATTGCGTAACGAAACAAAAAAACGGAAACGGAAACGAAAAATTGTTCGTTTCGTGCCCATCTCTAGTGGGAACTACATCTGTAATAGTACTTGCCATGTCCCCAGACTCGTGACAGGCAGTGGATACTACACATTCAGAGCCTCTCCTCACTTACTTGCTCCATACGTTTGAACCTGCTAATTCGACATCACAAAATATCTGAGGGGGTAGAGAAGGAAAGGTTGACAGTGGCTGGAGCTCTCTCCCCACTTCAAAGCTGTCCCTAGAACAGCATCCTAGATATGGCAATATCATCGCTTCTGAAATGGGTTATCCTTTTCATGCTGGTAGAGAATCTTTTTTTTAAAAGCCCTTATTTTAATGTCATTACAACAGGAGGTTTTCATTCTGTCACAGGATACAAAATGGAGGCTTGGCTTGGGAGGAAGAGGATTAAAAATCATTTGCACTTACAGGAAGTCCTGCTGGCCCTATTGGTCCCACAGTTCCAGAATCTCCTTTATTGCCCTGTAATGAAATTAGGAAGATATAATTATTTCCAATTTTTCTATGAGGTCCCTGGACATGTAGCAATACCGCTTAGATTAATAGTGGATGTTCTGTACTAATAAGCTACAATGCATACCCATAAACCAACAAAATCACAGTTTCAACTTGTTCATTCATTTAAAGTGGTTATATTTATGCACCTGTCTTTTGTTATGTATATAAAAGAAAGAAACAAACTACAATAAATACTGGAAATAAAAAAGTGGAAAGTTTACTCGGGCAATAGAATTAACATTGTTGACAGTGGCAGATTGTCACTAACTGAAGAGTTGCCTTTTCAGCCCTGTATCATTGTGTACAACTATTGTAGCATACGTTCCACCACTGGAAAAGGCACTCTTTAAACGAGCGCTCTTGGCAGGCAGGCTGGGCTATACAACAGGATACTGGCCAATGTTAAAAGCACTTGCACCAAAAACACAATAATAAAGACAGGAAAATCAGAATGGGAAAATAGGAGTTTCAGGGTCTAATGCAAGGTATCTGTAATGAGGGCTCACATCCAGTAGTAAGTTAGACCTGGAATAGGCCCACAGAATCAGTGGGGTCAGTAGATTCCTCAGTGTGTTCTACTGATTCTATTGGCTTATTCTAGTTGGGACTCACTTCTGGATTTCAGACACATAATCTTACCCTTAAGCAGACATCCAGGTCCACAAGTAAGCAAATGAAATGCCAGATGTGATGGTTCTAGACAATATAAGGCTTTAAGGGGTGTCACTACCATTGTGGTTCATTTTAGCTGGTCATCTTTTAACGGGAATTAGGTAATACTCCAAAATGAGGAACTGCAGCCTTGGAGAGGGAGTGGTCATGGTGTACAGTTTGATGTAAGTTACTTATTTTTCAGATCTCACTCACCCTCTCGCCTTTTGGTCCTGCTGGTCCTGGAACTCCAATTGGTCCTGGAGTACCCTGCGATTTCAGAAGGAAAAGAAGCCTATGGTGATATATTTGTAACTGAATGAGAATAAGGTTTCTCAGGAGAGGCAGAGAAGACTTTGGTTACTCAGAACATTCGCTCATCATCTTTCAGTTTTCAGAACTTATGAGGCCAATGATTACATGTAGAGGTGGGGGCCTGTCCAATCAAATGAGCTCGGACGAATAATAAAAGGACTAGGGTGCATCAGGCAGAATAGGGCTACTCACTTTCAGCCTCCATTGAAGTACAACAGTGCCCAATCACTTTTTAAAGACTTTTTTTTTTTAAAAAAAGGGTAGAATTGCTTAGGGGTAGATTGACTTTGCACATCTTTTTATGTCGTCAGTGTATCATGCAAACTGATGGATAACCAAGCCATAAGCAAAAATGCAAAAGTGCAATAACGTTACACAGAACACGAGAATCGGTTGATTTCAAACCTTCTGCTCATGTATCTGCCATTTATATACTAGTTCACTGCACAGGCGAATGGAAACATCCAACATTTGCTTGAATCATTTCCCCTTCCATATTCAAGTCTTCCAAAATTAATCTAAAGCTTGTCATGTGAATTAATTAAAGAAAGAAAGAAACAATCTAGCTTCCTGGTTAGGTTATACTATATCAAACTTTCTTCTGACTAATTCATGTTTGGCTCCAGATGTGAATTTTCTGAATGCACCTTCATCAAGTCAAACCTTTCCTGCCTAGAAGAAAACACAATTCTGGGGAGGGACTGTTTCTCAAATATAGCTGATGTATTTTTAGAGACATGGATTATTTATTCATTTCAACAGTTCACACTGCACTTCAAAAACCAACTCTCATTTCCACTTGAAGTCAATATGTACTTTTTGGTTTGCAGCTGACAGAAAAACATTGGGAACAATAAATACGAGTGTTTGCACCCCGCTTCATGTGAGTAGAACCTCAGAGATCACAGTGATCCTATAAAACATTATTGAATTCCTTGTTGCCCAGGGCTGCTATTGCCTATTTAGGAATCCAGGAGACAACATATCACCATCTAACTCTGAAGTCTCAGGCAGAACCTGAACTCATTCAAAACACAAGTTCCATAAAGCTCCTGGTTTGTCTCTTTCTTGTTATGTGAAGTCAACTTGCTTCCCCACCTTACCCTAGCAGGGTTTTTGAAGTCTACACAATGATTGTATTATTGTTGCTAACCCACAGGAAGCATCCATGGCCAAATGGGGATTTGAACCCTTGTCTTCTGAGTCCAAATTCAACACTAGCCACTGTACCTACCAGCTCCACCCCAATTTGCAAGCCCCATCTGAGATGGCAGGTTATTTTTCTAAATACTGTATATGTTTAGATCAGAATTTTGAAGCGTTAACATTTTGTTGGCCTGCACTTCCCAGAATTCCTATGGTCCACAGGGAATTCTGGCTGCAGGATTCTGGGAGTTATAGCCCATAAAAGTGATGTTTTGAAGCTCTCATTCATACGGGCTAGAGTGCATTTCTTCTAACACTGGATGTATCATTTTCATACTCTTTCAGCTCTCATGTGACATGCAAAACACAGATCATTCAGCCTTTCTCTAGCACATAAGGTCTTATGTTTTTCATTGGAAGAGTCTGGGATATTCAGACTCTCTGCCAAGGGTCGCTTTCAACTATTTCCACACTGGTCATGGTTCAGTTTCCGAAGATCTCGTACAATCACTATGCAAGGTTGAGCCTGACTTGGGGTTCAGGGTGCTGCCATCTCCAACTGGAGCTAGAATCAGAGGCCATGGACTGAAACAATTAATTAGATAATCCTTAATTAACATGTGAGTCTCTCAGCAAGAGCTCCTTGCCCTTCAAGGAAAATGAAAATGAACTTCCTCTGTTTGGTGAGGAGTGGGAATCTTTTGAAGGGAACTCCCCGGGTCCTCTCTCTCTCCAACATTTGTGCAGCTTTCAGCTCTGATTACAGATGCTTATGCTAATGGGCTAAATAAGGAGTTCATTGAGAAGCCCTTTAATCTATCCCAGGAACACAAGGAAGAAAATTCACTTCACCTTCAAGACAGCACACAGTGACAGGCTTTTAATATCCTCCACAGACACAGGCACAGGTTAAGCCTCCCGAGTTTAAATGTAAGTGAACAAATCTCCATTTTAAAAGAAGAAGAGGGGGAGGGGGATCCTAAACACAATAATCATTTCACCATGATTTCACAGGTATGAAAGTTACAAGGGTAATGTGACACAATATGACCACATAAGGAAAATAACTTTATTTTTCATCCAATTATTTTGAAATTATTTCTAGACTGGGCTAATGCTGTCTTTTAAATAGAGAAACCGATGAACAAAATGCAGAAATTAATTCCCAATCCCTGTTTTGAGGGAGGGGGAATCCTGTCAGCGTTAGGTTGTGGAATTCTGGTTCATTTCCACAATGCACTGTTTACAATTCCTCAAAAATCATACTTTTTGCTAGTACTGCATAACCAAGCTGGCATCATCTGATGCTGCTTTCATTTTCACTAATTCCACAGCAGTGGAAAAAGAACGGACTGTGGAGCCAAGAGAACCACATTTTTGCCAAGTGGTGCTCACTGTCATTTAGCCTGCATCATTCTCATATTTATCACATGAATGTGAGCAAATAAATTGAGCATCCAGGATAACTGGTAATTAACAATGCATCTGAGGATAGTTTGTCTGTGTGAACATGCCAAAGGAAATAGGAATAGAATTTTAACTTGGAGCTCTTCGTTTTCAAGAGGCAGTGATGTAAAAATCTTCCAGTTTTGTTTGCATTGAGCTTTTCAGAATTCTATTCTTGTTCTGCCCTAGTTCTATAGCAGACTTTCTCCCCCTCCCAACTAGAAATCTATACAGATGTTGGTCTTCATTTTAATGCATTTTTCCTACTGACTAGAATGAGTTTAGGCACATGTTCCAAATATCTGCATTTGAGAAGTGCACATATTTCAAACACAGGCATCGCTTAGACTACGTGTGTTCCTTGCCAAAATGCGTCCTCAGAAATGGATGGATTTCTAGGCCAGATATTTTTTATCCCATCAACAGTCTCAGAGATTGAGAAATATTTGTAGGGAAACGTGAACCCAATATGCCATCCCTATACATGGGATTGGGAGATTGAACAAGAACAATTACTACACATTTCAGAAGGGAAGGGGGCGAAAAGACACTTGTGGAGCTTTGGCATTGTGCTATAAAACAAGGTTCATAAAAATCAGTGGTAAAGATGGGAATGAATAAAAAAAATAGAGATGGATCATGATTCGTGTTTCATCAGGCTAAGGAATCGACAAATTTCCAGCGACAAGTCTCCCCTTTAAAATGCTGTACAAAGCCCCCTTAGCTTATAGATGCCTGAAATCTGCAGGGATGCTTTCTCTGCCACTCCTCTACAAGCTTAGGAAGTTTGGTGAAGATTGGGGTTTAGCGCTCCAAGGTAGGCACCCCCAAAGAGCCTCCCTAGGACAGTGTACTCCCAGGAACCTAGAGGGACCAAACTTGCAAAGAAGCTTCAGCCAACTCTCCTCTACAATCTCCCTAAATTTGATGAAGATTGGGTTTCAGACATCTGAGTTATACATCCACAAAGTGGTCCCTCCAGGAAAGTGTCCTTTAGCAACTGGGTTGGGGAAACCCAATCTTCACCAAACTGGGAGAGAATGTAGAGGAGAGTCCAAGGAAGCTGCTTTGCAAGTTTGGAGTCTCTAGGTGTCTGAGGAGAACCTTCCTGGGGAGGCCTATTTGTGAGTGCATAACTCGGACATCAAAAATCCAATCTCCAACAAGCCTTGAGGAATTGGAGAGGAGAGCCAGGGGGTGCTTCCCTCCACTTTTGGTGTCTCTAGGTGGCTCAGGGGCCATTTTATAGCCCAACACATTGATAACTCAGAAATTGCTAAAAATGTCAATTTGTATTCCTCAGGGGACTCTTTGTGATGAATACGAATTGAGAGATTTCGACAAATTGGCCAAATTTATCAGAAAATGTGATTTGTTTTTCAGTTTATCCCCATCTCTACTCAGTAGGTTTATCTCCAGATCTCCTGGAGAATATCTCAGGCTGTAGGGAGATCAGGTCAATGAATGTGTGATGATGGCTGAAATCTAATAGTAAATTGCAACTAAAGTAAGTCCACTAAATCAGTGAGGATTTGGTGAATCGATTCCTCTGTGAGTCCTATTGAGTCAGTGGGCCTACTCTAGTTGTGACTTGCTACTGGACTGGAGCTGGTTAGGCTTGAAAAAAGTGTAATCGAGTCATTTTGCTGATACTGTATAATGAGCACACTAAGCCTTACAATGGCTAAGGCATGTTGGAAGAGATTCTTTGGACATGTTTATTCTAAGGTAAAACAAATCAAGATGTCTGACAATATGATTACAAAGTTACATAACATTAAAGTGACTACATTCAGAGATTCCCTTACAAAATATTATAGATCAAAAAGGAGACAAATTATCTTTAGAGCTTAATCAGTGGATTCACATAATGTGTTAAGGATGTGAACCATAGCTTTAGAGTTGTTCAGCACCAAAATATAGAAGCTTCACTTGCCCTATCCTACCATTTTGAATAGACAATGAAACAGATACAGTTGTGGCAGGACAAAGAAGACAAATCACAGCATTAGGGGATGGGAATGAAGGGTAACAGAGAACTGGAACTCACCGGTGGACCAGGCCTGCCGTCTAAACCTGAAGCACCCTGGACAGACAGGGAAGGGTTAACAAAACAAAAGGCAAGGAGGAAGGGGTGGTGAGGAAGGGAAAGGATTGGTAAGTGAAGCAGTGACTCCAGACAATAAAACAATGAAACTCAGATCTCAAGGACAAGTGATGCCACTTAACAAAGAAACCAACAAAAACATACATAGAACGTTACATGGGATGCCTGTGACCATGAAGCACTCAATCCAACAGGTTAAGCCCAAACATAGAACAGCGCCTGCTAAATTTTGGAAATCACCATAGCTTACGTATCTTATGTGGATGAGCTTGTGATTGTAACAACAGAGTGAAACAAAAAACAAGAACAACAAATAACAAACATTATTGTAATGCCAGAGGTGAATTAGCCAGCAATGGGAAGGGGATCTCAAAGAGAGTGCAATTATACACGAATTTTTATTTTGGAAGTGTTAAAATTCCAGTCTATTTAACATCCACTCCGAGGAACATTGAGATCTTTCTTAGACGTAAAGGCCAGGGGGACCAGTTGGACGAGAACAGTTCATCTCTTTTTCAAATGTTAGCTCCATAGGAATTCTAATAATATTCTAAGGGGTTAATTGTTAAAACTGATGGTGCTCAACCTTAGAAACTGTTCAGCAGCATCATACAAACATGGTGCAACCCTATGCATACTATTCAGAAGGAATCCTCACTGATCTTAGTGGAGATGTTTCACAAGTGATCAAGAACAAGATTTGATACAGAGCTTTATCTGCTAGTGAAAACATGGGATTATATTTAGAAAGGGTATGTTCAGCTGGGGGACTTGTGATCAGCAGGAGAGTGCTTACTATTAGGCCAGGACTGCATTGAACTTCCAGTTTTAAGACCAGAGCCCTTTGGTTTGCTTTGTGAGAAAGGGTTGGCTGATGCCATTTGCATTATAATAATAACTTTTCTGAGCAACATTTGCAGTACCCACAGCCCTCATGCTTTTTGCTTCCACATAGCTCCCAGTTAATAAGTAGGTACCAGTAAGTAATTACTGTACATTATTCTGGTCCAAGACCAAAATTAAATAAACAATACAATACAGAACAGCTTGGAAATATGCAATATATATACACTAAATATGGCATCTGTATAGTGCATAAATTTATATAAAAAGTATTTACAAAATCACAGTGTTATCAGACAACACCAGTAAGCTATGGCTGCTGCATAATAGCTGGCCACTTTCTTGGTAATATGGGTTCTAAATCATAAAAAAAAATCAATATAGGAATTCTTGACAAAGGCCATGGTAGGACCAGCATAATAAAACATGTCCAAGAGTTTCCATTTTCACACTATCAAAGGGTCATAAATGTCCCAGATAGGGTGCTTGTGGTCAGCCTATCTTTTAAGTTTGGATTGCACTTATTAATTATCTAATGATTTCAGGTGTATTTAGATACGTATCCTAAAGTCCTGCACAGGAGAAATCTCTACAGAATTTAATGGAGCTTGAAACAGAAAAAGCATTTTGGATCACGGCTGTGGATTTTCACAAACTGAATAATTTGTTATCAGAGAAGCATAGTATCCTAAGAAAGCATAAAATAAGTCTGGCTTAAAGATTGGCTTTTGCTTAGACTAGCTAGAAAGACAGGTCTGGTGTTTTTGTTTTGTTTTGTTTTGTTCTGTTTTTAGCTCATATACTTTGTTAGCAATATTGCATTGCTGTGAAGCTTGATGATATTGGATTATGGTATGTGGTTCATACAGACTCGAAAGGATGAAAGTTATGTGGCCTGGCACCAGTGGTTTCCTAGGAGAAGTAGAACAGAACAATACCAGGTCAGAGAGCCACAGCAAAGGGAAGAGCCATCTTTTATGCAAGATGGTTTATGAAATGTCAAATTGGAGTGTCAAAGGAAGTGTTGCCAGACCTCGAAGAAACAGATAGTTATGGAAGGCACTGCACAGAAAAAGGCCACACCACATGTTTTATGAAGAATTGCCAGGTTGTGGGTACTAATAATTTTAACGTGGACTCTGCGGGCCTTGTTACAGAAAGACATATTATGTTCTTTGGTGTAACTTTCTGTGGCATGGAATCCAGATTTTAGAAACTGGGAATTTCAGTTTTATCTTATTGTGCAAGGGCAAAGAGTCGCAATGCTAACAGGCCTCTGTCTGTGAGTACTTTCTTGAACGTAGAAATATAGTGCCAGGCAGCAACTGTGATCTCTTCTGCATAAACTTTACTCTGTGTTGCAAATGCAAGCATGATCATGTCTCCTTTAATGTAGATCATCTGAGCTCTTGCCCACTGTGGTTGAAGCAGAAGGCACAGCATCCAGTGGTGGGTAGAGCCAGCAGCAAGGGTAGGTGTCTTCTCTTTGCCTGGTTCCCTCAAACATACACAGAGACAGGCATGCCAGCAGCAAGCATTCATCCATACAGGCAAGCAGGGACCATCCTACATGTGCTTCTGGTAAGGAGATCAGGAGGCTTTGGTTGGCCAAGAGCAGCCTAGGCTTTAATGGGGCAACACCTTAGGGGATAATGCGCCACTGCTTCTAACTGGTCCCCCCCCTGCACATGCGTGCTAGTCATGTCTGACTCTGGGGGCGGTGCTCATCTCCGTTTCCAAGCCAAAGTGCCAGTGTTGTGCAAGTCCATGTGTGGCCATGTGGTCGGCATGGCTGAACGCATTTCTGCGCACTGAACACTATTTTACCTTCCTGCTTTTTTTACGGTGGTACCTATTTATCTACTTGCATTTACATGCTTTCGAACTGCTAGGTTGGCAGGAGCTGGGGTTAACAGTGGGAGCTCACTCCGCTGCGTGGCACCCGGGATTCGAACCGCCGAGCCACCACTTTGCAGCCGACAGTTTCAGCGCTCTAGTGCTGAAACATTAACTCCTATACATTAACTTTAATCTAGCTGTAGTCACGCATGCCCAGACTATGAGCAGTATTCTGCAAGTAACTAGGTGCCGTGTAAAAAGACTGCATGCCCAGTTCGGTGTGTAGTAGAGTGTTCCTCTCCAAGACTTGCAGGTAGGTTGATAAGAATTTCGGCTACATGTACTTGCAAGATGCATTGGCTTCTTTATGAACTCGTTCGTGGGCTAAATAATTAACCTGTCACATTATTCAGTGTTCTTAAAATTAATGTTTCTATCATAAATACAGTTGCGCAATATTTACAGTGATTGAAGTATATCAGCTGAAACATAAACAATGTGGTAACTATGATCACTGTGAAAAAATAAGAAATAAAATATTGCAGAACTGATTGAAAATATAAAACCACAAGATAAAACAAAACAAAAAAAACAACATGCAGGCTGCTATTAAGTGAATGCAAAGATGTTTATAAGGTCTCCTAACACATTATCCCATCCAGTGCAACAACCTTTAGAGCCAAAGTTGCTTAACACTAGTATGTTAACTATAAACCCCAAGCTTGCACTCCCCTGCAAATGCATATCTATGTTTTATTTCATTTTGCTGTTTGTGCAAATATTACATGTGCAAAGATGCAGATTAATCATTGCAATGCATCAAGTACATGTGAGTACCAGTCATTCTGTGGTGTGACTCTTGATGAATCTCTGACAATGCTAGTTTCTGCTATGAATGTA
>JAHTLZ010003518.1:18968994-18991584 GCA_023846285.1 Phrynocephalus versicolor
TATAAGCCTAGGGTGGGAAATGCAGCAGGGCCTGGCTACTCCTCCTTTGTGAGCTGTGTGTGTGTGTGATGTTTAAAATGACTTTTAGCCACCGAGGCAAGTGCTTGAGTTGGTGGCTAAAAGTCATTTTAAACATTGTTTTAAAATGACTTTAAAAATCATTTTAAACATTGTTTTAAAATGACTTTAAAAATCATTTTAAACAAGGGGGGGTCAGGAGAAGTGGCGCACAATATTTAAAATGACATTTAGCCACCAACCCAAACTTGCCTCAGTGGCTAAAAGTATTGACCCGAATATAAGCCGAGGACCCCTTTTTTCAGCCCAAAATTAGGGCTGAAAAACTAGGCTTATATTCGAGTATATACAGTAATTCAGCAGCCACAAAGCAAGCTACTGTCACAAACAGCAGCTGTAAAGCAAGCTACTGTCATGAACAGCAGGTGTTTTTTTGGGAGGGGCAGTCTCTCTTATCTACGGGAAGGTCTGGAACTGATCCCCAGTGGATACTGGGGTCCTACTGTATGCTAGGGATGAGAGCAAAGACTGGCAGATCCTTCAAGCATGAGTATTTTTGGTTTCCCTCAAGCAAAAGAGATATTTCAAGCATCATTTATGGGGATTTTTGACCCAGAATCACTGCACTTTTTGAACAAAGGCTGCTGTGCCATAAAAGAGAAGGAAAACTATTCCTAATAAGAAACAAGGAAGAGAAAAACAGGATTGACTCGTACAGCAATAATACTCTCTCACACTTGCTCTCTCTCAGAAAGAAACATTCAGGTCATAATTAACATGGAAGGAGGATGGAGGAAAAGAAGAATTTGAAGGAAAGGGGGCTTCATTTTGATATGCGGAGAAGAGAGATTCCTGAACATTGCTGCTTCAGCAGCAGACGGAAAAGAACTGAGGTAAAACAGAGGGAAACTTCCTGATTGGTGCATTACAGTAAGAAGGGCTGTCAAAACACTTGGACTTAGCTTGGATAGATTCTTGACTGTTCTGTGGAGTTGCAGAAAACTCCATAAGACTGGGGGCACAAAGACTCATAACAAAGGACGTTTAATCCCCTCAAAACAGCTGTAGTTGATGAAGTCACCAGTCTTATGTGGCATGATGTTGCATCGTTGATTTTCAGCCAATGTTTAATGTTCTTCACACCTCAGAAATCTATTATGATACAGGGTTTTTATGGTCCTTGTATGAGAATGGATGCTAGAATTTGCCTTCCTAGTCTACTAATTGTACCTTCATCAATTGTCTAGCCTAGGCATATCCAAACTTTGGCCCTCCTGATGTTTTGGACCACAACTCCCAGAATTCTAAGCTTAGATTGCCAATGACAAAGGACTGTGGGAGTTGTGGTCCAAAACTTCTGGAGGGCTGAAGTTTGCACATGCCTTCTAGCTGATGTTTCCCTTCCTGGGCTGCCAACCCCTTTCATTCCAAATAGCTGGCTCTTAACACGTGGCAGGAACCACAGAACCCTAAAAATCATGGGGTTCCACTCCACGAAGCCGGGCAGCATGACCAGGCTTCTTTTCTCCACCAGGTACCTCATACCCCACTGAGTTCCAAGGCACCTCAAAATGGCCCAGCTTAGAATTCTGCAGCCTGCTTAGTATTTGCTATGCACAACCTCTTATGGAGCCAGACAAAGCCCCAATTCCAATGGTACAATATAGCCATTCACTCTAATAACCTCTGAACTTCTATCCATGGATCATCTCCTCCTCATTCAAACTTTATCGCATGAGATAAGCCACTGGATGAAAAAATCCCATTATGTAACTTCTGTCCCTGGAGGGATGATGGCATCACCAGTAGTAGGGGCAATGTGTTCAATAATTAAAATCTTCCTATTTCCGTCCCATGACTTTTCAGATTCTCAAGTAATCCCTGGTAAGCCATGTGAGCTGGTAGGCAGAAGGAAAAAGTATTTAATTAATAAAAGCCTCCTCTTGCCAATCATGCCATCTGGCAGTGGAGATTTGGGTAATTAAAGGCTTTCATATTCCGTCCTGTGGCTCCCATGCTTTCCACACAATAATAGGGCTTACAAAGAAAACATCCTGAACAGAGATACAAAGCATTCAAATTACTGAAAAATCACAAATGACTGGTAACAGTGCCATCCTCCCCTAGGCATAATCATGCCAATAGGATTTCAGCCATCATTTCTCAAACCTCTTCCAATATGCGAAATGACAATGCCTTGACTAATCTTAACCTGATTTATGAGCGTGTTAGGAATACAGGGTAGGGCATCGACAGGTCACGTATTGCCATGATTACAATTCAGTTGAAATACCATGTAGATGATGGAAGGGACGTGGCCCAATGGCAGCTTGTAGGAAGGTACAGGGAACTAAGATACAACTGTCATTGCATGGCAGACAAGTGGGAAGATGTCCCATGCCCTTAAAATTGAGTGCCACTTGTGGGCATATGCAATAGACGGTGGCTGAAAAAGGTGGCTAGTAGAGATGGGCACGAAACGAACAATTTTTCGTTTCCGTTTTCGTTTTTTCATTTCGTTACATAACGAAACGACAAACGAATTTTTTCTCTAAAATGAAACGAAATGAACAGAAACACCGGAAAGTTTGTCGTGCGTTTCATTTCCATTACTGCAATATGAGTGAATTGCTTAAAATCCTTTTAAAAAATCACAAAAATTGAAATAAATGGTAACAAAATGGTAACGAAACAAACGAAAACGAAAACGAATTTTTTGCAAAAATTCACGAAAAATGGAAACGAAACGAAACAGACCCTCCAAACGACAAACGACAAACGAAATGCCATTTTTTTTTATTCGTGCCCATCTCTAGTGGCTAGTGCTGCAACCACTTGCAGTTCCTGCCATCAAGCAACAGAAAGATGAACACCCCTTTTTTCTCAGTGGCTTTGACATCTAACTACTTAAAGCAAAAAAGCAATGTGTGCTGCTTATATACCGCCCCATAGCACTTCAAGCACTTTCTGGACAGTTTACGATTTTTAATTATGCAGGCTGAACACTGACCCCCCCCCCCGAGCAAGCTGGGTACTCATTTTACCAACCTCGGAAGGATAGAAGGCTGAGTCAACCATGAGCCTGCTACCTGGGATTGAACACCAGGTCTTGAGCACCATTTTAGTGGCATTTAACCACTGTGCCACAAAGCTCCAATGTGCCAGTATGGCTTCGTTAAAAGGTAAAGGCAAAGGTTCCCTCTACACATGCATGCTAGTCATGTCCAACTCTAGAGGCGGTGCTCATCTCTGTATTCAAGCCAAAGAGCCAGTGTTGTGCAAGTCCGTGGCCATGTGGCTGGCATGGCTGCAAGGAAATACTGTTTCACATTCACGCTTTTTCCAGCAGTACCTATTTATCTACTTGCATTCACATGATTTCAAACTGCTAGGCTGGCAGTAGCTGAGGTTAACAGCAGGAGCTCACTCCACTGTGTGGCACCCAGGATTCGAACCACTGAGCTGCTGACTTTGTAGCCAACAGTTTTTAGTGCTCTGTCCCACTGAGCCACCACGTTTCTTTGCTGTCCCCTAAATTGAAGAAAATGAGTATACCTGCTCAGCCTATCTGTGATTATGTTCACTGGAGCACCACAAGGGAAAGCTCCACATGGGTCCTATGAGTGGACTAATATATACTTAGCTGCAACCTGTGCTTTTTAATGGAAGCCGGGGGGGGGGGGGGGCCCGTGCTATTGCCATGAGCAAACTGTAACAAGTATCCATCCTTTAAGATTGATGGGGCTGTTTGAGAAGAGAACCGTGCCAGGCTGTCATACACTTTACCCAATTTCCTCTGCTGAGTTTTTTTATAGATGAAGACAAAGTTCCATTAGCTCTTTCTCTCCATTCCCCCCCCCCCCCACGATCATATATTGGCATTTGAACTAGCTTCAGAACATTATGCTACAAGCCCATACAAGAAAAGCCCGGAAATGCATATTTAATGGTCTGTATCTCCAAAGCAACCACAACCCAGAGGCATTTATTTGGAAGGCACTGACCAGAATTTTTAAGTTCTTTCTGGTTATCATATTTCAAAGTTTCCTAATTCCTGTGAAATTGTCTTAACATTTTGCTTTTTTTATTTGGAAAGCTCATTAAAACTTAAATTAAGGATGGCCTCCTTGAAGATCCCCTTGTTCTATAGATGTGTCTGTGTTCTGTGCTGTCAAATCAGAATTGACTTCTAGTGACTCTAATGGGGCTTTCAAGGTCATGGAGATATTTAAGCAGTTCCCCTCCTCCCAGAGAGTTTATCTGGGTGAGTGGGGAATTGAACCCTGTTTTCCAGATTCCTAGTACATCACTCTATCCACTACACCACAATGAGAATTGTTCTTTAGATACTTACGGGTAATCCCAGAGGACCTCGGTCTCCTTTATCTCCCATGGCACCCTTTTCACCTTTCATTCCATCAAAGCCTGCTTCTCCCTAAAAGAAAGACCCATCAAGAGAAAACCCAACATTTCCTGGGTAGGAGCCCAAACAGATACAGTATGACCATATTTTTCCATCTATAAGACCCCACCATGTACAAGACACCCCCATACTTTTTGAACCCCAAATCAAGGGAATAAACAAATCCTGGCAGAAGAGAAGGGAAATATTGTGTGTGTGTGGGGGGGGGGGAGAATCCAAACTGACGCCAGTTTGGTGAGAAAGGGACTTTTGCTGAGCAAAGTTCCTGCCCCGCTCTGATTTTCTTTCGAGTTTGGGTTGTCCTCCTCCTCCACAGCTATTTCCCTTTCCAAAACGCCTTTCCATAACACCTCTCTGCTTTTTTTAAAAAAAATTTTTTTTGCAGAAATCTGAGCCGACTTTTTACAGAATTTGCAGGGGGGAGCACTTCTTTATTGACTCCTCAAACCCCCTAAGGCTCCCTCCCCCACAAAAGACAAAGAAGGCTCAGATTTCTGCAAAAACAAAGAAACAAAGCAGAGAGGCGTTTTGGAAAGGCAAAGAGGAAAGGGGAAAGAGCTGTGTGTGTGTGTGTGTGTGTGTGTGTGTGTGTGTGTGTGTGTGTAGGAGAACCCAAACTGACCGGAAAGAGCTTTTGGAGGGAAGGGAAACTGTAAGGTCAGTTCAGCTTCTAACCGAATCCATTGTGATCCATTGCACAATCAAATTGTTTAACATTGATTCCCTAAATGTAATGCCCAGACCAATCCTTATGCCTACTTGACCAGGGTTTTGACCGTTGTGCCCTTATTTTACATTGCAGACAAACAAATCTAGTAGAACCTTGATTTCATATTGTTTTCATCCATTTTGATCTGAGAAAGAGAGGATACAAGGAGAACTGGATCCCTTTCCTGCATGTTGTTTCCTTATCCAAAATTAGCTAAATGGCCCTCCTTTAAAAGCAAAACAAAACTGACAAACACCAGCCACATTGGGTTTCTATTCCATAAATTTGCATACAATGAATATAGGAAGCCTATTTTTAAAAATGTAGCCTAAGGCAAGCTCAGCTGCATCATATCCTTACTCAAATCATTTGAATGTCACAATCTGGGACATATGCTATTGTCATATCTGGAGATGCTATCAAATCTCCACTAGTCATAGTCAATCAACTAACTTCCAAATCAGCCTCCTATAAATCTCCTGAATAAATGCCTCATGGGCTTCAATCTGTTGGCCTCTCCTTCTTACCTTAGGTCCTGGAAGGCCTTGAAGACCCTGTAGTTGGAACAAACAAGAGGAAAATAGTAGATCATCCTTGTGGCTTAAATTTACGGATGCCAAAGCTATCCTGCTCCAAACATTTCCCATATTTCTCAGTTGCTCCTTTCCAACTCTGGAACTCCCCCTCCCATGGGAAGCCAGACTGGCTCCAACTTTGCTGTCCTTCTTCAAGCAGGCAAAGACCTTTCTCTTCAGGCAGGCTTTTCCATAGTGAAGGGAAGTCTGAGGGAGTGTTTCAAATTAGATTGTGTCAAATGCTTTTATATGTGATTTTGTCCTGATAGTATTTACTGTTTCAATATGATACTTGTTTAATCATTTTTAAATATTTATATACAGTACTGCACTTATTGTTTCTAGTAGGGATGGGCTGTTCGTTTCAAAAGCAATTGCTTCCGAAACGACCCACGCGACTCCAGATGCTGTTCGGAAGCCTCCAAAATCTCCACGTTGCTGTTCAACATTTACATGAGGCCGCTGGCGGAGGTCATCAGGAGATTTGGAGTTCGCTGTCATCAGTACGCTGATGACACGCAGCTCTATCTCTCATTTTCGTCGTCTGCAGTGGAGGCAGTTCGCTCCCTTGATCTCTGCCTGGAGGCAGTTCTGGAATGGACCAGAGATAACCGGCTTAAGCTGAATCCGGAGAAGACGGAGGTTCTGTTCTTCGGGGCACCTTCGTCTGGGTACAATGGCCCCCTCCCTAAGCTGGGGGGTGTTTCCCTCCAGCCTACAGACAGGGCCAGGAATCTGGGCGTGGTCCTGGACTCAGCCCTCTCCCTGGAAGCCCAGGTGATGGCTGCTTCCAGGTCCACTTTTATCCATCTCCACAGGATTGCCCAGATCCACCAGTACCTCGATGAGTCCTCCCTTAGGACAGTAGTGCAGGCCCTAGTGATCTCGAGGATCGACTACTGCAATGCCTTCTACATGGGGTTGCCCTGGACCCTGGTCTGGAGGTTACAGCAGGTGCAGAATGCAGAGGCCAGGCTGGTGGTGGGTGCTCGTAGATTCAAGCACATCACCCCAGTCCTGGCTCGCTTGCACTGGCTTCCCTTTGTCCTCCGGATTAGGTTCAAGGTCCTGGTTTTGGCTTTCAAAGCCCTCCACGGCCTGGGACCAGAGTATCTGGTGGAGCGTGTCTCCCAAAGGTCAACTGGGACCAGACCCACACGATCGGCACAGGTGCACTCACTAAGGGTGGCCACACCCAGAGAGGTGCGGAAATCGCGTACGCGTGACCGCACCTTCTCTGTGGTGGGCCCCATGCTCTGGAACCATCTACCAAGTGAGCTGCGCCTGATTGAGTCCCTGCCAGCCTTTAAAAAAGCCCTGAAGACTCACCTCTTCAGGGAGGCGTTTGGCGACCTCTCTAGTTAGCTTTTTTCCTTGCCCGCCATCTTACTCCTTTTTCTTTGTTCGTGCTTGCTTTTATCTGATTCTTTTTATTTTTATTGTAAGCCGCCCAGGGTTCCCTTTGGGAAGATGGGTGGGGTATAAGATTAACAAACAAACAAACAAACAAACAAACAAACAAAATGCAAGCAGCCAATCACTTACCTACCTGCTGGGTTGCATCAGGCTAAACTCCAACCAGGAAGAAGTCTCTTGATGTCATCTGTCCTTCTCCCTGGCACTGACCATTCAGGAGCTGTGCAGGGAATTGCATCATCCCGCCTACCTCTCTGATTGGCCAGCACCAGGGAGGACAGATGACGTTAGGAGACTTCTTCCTGGTTGGAATTTAGCCTGATGCGACCCTGCAGGAAGGTAAGTGATTGGCTGCTTGTGTTTCGGAGGCTTCCGAACAGCACCTGGGCTCGCGTTTCAGAAGCTACTGCATCTGAAATAAACAGCCCATCTCTGGTTTCTAGCTTTTAAATACTGTCCTTTTAATGTTGTAAGCTTCCTGGGTCCTTTTAAGAAGAAACGTGGGCTAAAATATTTAAAAATCAATAAATAATAATTTAATCAGCCCAAATCTAAGTTAGAGTGCTAACAAAGTTACAAACACTACTACACTGCTATTATCTGCACCTTTTGTTGTCCATAAGAAAGGTCCATAGTCTGCCAGTAATAATTTACTGTCTTTTGGTGATTCATTCACCATGTCATGTAATTTTTTAAAAAAATTCTGTATATATAAGAAATATTGATTTGCATAGGGAGGCTTTTAGAAAAAAGAGGAGTTTATTAATAACTAAACAATACATACAGAAAAAAATCAAGAAGGACAGCTATAATGAGTACTGTTTAAGTACTATTCATATCAACAGTAGAAATGTCTATAATACTAGTGAATGTGTTCACTTGTATGTGTGTGATGCATAACTGGAAGACCATGGCATTCAAAAGTCATCATAGAGCCCTGTTACACAACCCCTAAAATCTGCTGCGAAACACTTGCAGATACAGAGCATAAAACTGTTTTCCCACCAGCAGCGGACTTTAAAAAAAATAAAGTACGCCCCAGCACACTTTACAAGTACATGGTCTCCGGTGGTAAAAAAAAATTCTGATGTGGATGCCGGACTCTCCTCGCCTTCTGTTTGTTTTTGTTGTTCCTGCCGCCCCTTTAACAGACAGGAATCCCTACGGGGCTGCCCCGACGGCAGACGTAGGTGAGCCGAGGTGAGCCTGCATTTTTTTCTCCCTCCCCTCACCGCAGACAGAAGCAACAGAGTGCGGAAGGGTGGGAACACAGGAAGAGGAACAAAACCCACATGATATCTGGCTGGGGGGATCAGAATTAAAACTACCAGCGGATCTTAGGGGTCGTGTAAAAGGGCTCATAGATTCTAAGAGGATCCTAGAGATGTATATCTCAGAATTATTTGCTCTTAAAGTCTATTGATTAATTTCAATTGATTAAAACTGGTCTGTATCCTGAAGCACCATCCCTAAGCCACTAAGTGCCATATCTTCCCTAATTAGGAGACAGAGCCTGAGGGATTCCTGTGTCTCAGGTCCTTTAGGAAGCTCTACATGGCATCTCCTCCAAAGTCTCCTCCCCCCAAAAGGAAAATGTCTTTAAAAAACCCTTTTAAAAGCCCCCTCCCCCCAAAAAAAGGATATAAACCCTTCTAGGGCAGTATCCTACTGGTAGTCCTAACGAGAGTAGACCCACTGGCTGAATGGAATTTCCAAACGGGTTGACTTACCATTCAACAATGGATTCACTGGGTGTACTCTCTAGCCGAGACTGGCAATAGGATACTGGCCCTAGCGCTTGGTAAGGAGCTGGTGAGGGAGAACTAGCAAAGGGTAAAGGCTGAGTGAACACGAGGCTGAACGGACAGAAAGAAAAACGAGTGAAGCAAGAGTGAAGAGAAAGAGCATTGAGGTGAAAGGGAGGCTATGCGATTGTGCACACCACTCCTCCCTTGATGGGCACAAAGAGCCAACTCCGTTTTCACTGAAGGTGATCTGTAAGATTTTTAAAAAAAATACAGATGGAGATTCTTGTAGAATAAGGGAGATACTCAAGGAGATAACTTGGGTTTATGCATTATATTAAAGGACGTACTTGTGATCCTGGTGGGCCTTGGGGCCCTGGTGGCCCAGTTACCTGAAAACCCAAACAACAACAAAAAACCCAAATGACATCACTAGAATAAATAACTTTGACAAAAGCATAACACTTCAACATCAGAAAAGTAGGTGCTTGGAATCTGCAAACAAATGTTGTAGAAATAAAAGCAGTAACTTGACCTCAAAGAGGTCATCAAGAGGAAGTCTTCTTGAGTTTAATAAGATGTAGAAGACAATCCTATAAATGTTTAGTTGGAAAGTAATCCCCACGATGGGGGATTTCTGGTGAAAGCTTTTAGATAGGTCAGTGTTCAAGTGATCGCTCTGTTGTTTGCATGGAATAAATAGTGAATGCTTTTTTAGGCTGATACTTTTTGCTTTTTAAACAATGAAGAAAACCTGTGAATTTTAGATGGCAAAC
Source organism: Phrynocephalus versicolor (assembly GCA_023846285.1). Taxonomy (NCBI): domain Eukaryota; kingdom Metazoa; phylum Chordata; class Lepidosauria; order Squamata; family Agamidae; genus Phrynocephalus; species Phrynocephalus versicolor. The sequence continues at coordinate 18,978,657 of JAHTLZ010003518.1, forward strand.
TGTGAGAACTTACAGAGTCCCCAATATCTCCTTTTTCTCCAGGTTCTCCCTTCTCTCCCTGTAAATAAAACAAGTATTATAATATCATTCCCACCATTCATAAAATATCTACTTCTTGACTGTGATGGTATTAACAAGTTTCAACTGAGTGAAAGCTCCATGTAGGTATGCATTACAGAACAGAAGTTATTATTTGCCAAAGAATACACCAGCAGCTATATGGATTAACAAAGCCAAACAATCTTGCTTTTATGGAAATGGTTGGTTGTCATCTTCTCAAGTTTTGCAAACACTTTAAATGCATAGCCATCCTTCCTATCAGGCAAGACAAAGCACGTGTCTCAAGCGTCAGAACATAAGAGACGCATTGCTCCTACCTGCCTCATCTCCACTCCTAAAAACCTGTCTGCTTGTTTGCTGTAAATGTCACATCTAAGAAGAGATTGCCATGAAGACTCTGTCTGGAGAGCCAAACAGACTACTTTCGTACCTTGGCAAAATTAGAGCGCAGAAACCGCTCATCCATGGCTTTCTATAGAGTCAACCAGACCTAAGCCTTTGGCTTAGTGGTCTTCACACAAAGGCAGATGCAGTGGCCATGGAGACTTTTTTGTGCCATAGATATTCTACATGGTCACCCTGCCCAAAGTACCACACTGAGGAGGGATTTTTGATTGATGCATTTGAAATTAAGGAAATTTGGGGGGGGTACTGTTGAATAACAGTATCCTATGTCCTCTTGAATCAGATAGTGGGACACATCTTGCTGCTACCTACAATTGTACAGTATGTTTTAAGACACAACACATTGCCGCTTAACAGAGATACATCTTTATGAAAGATAAGTATCCACCCTACTGTGCATAATTAGTTGGGATTTAATTTTACCCCGGCCTAAGCTTGCATAAACTTAAATAACACAACATCTAATTTCCCTCTCACCACTCAAAGAATATCTTAAACTTTCAATAGATTAAATAGCAACCAACCTTGTTTCTTGACAAGTGGTGCAAAATGGAGAAGTTATAAGAGTCTCCTGGTGCAGTGATTAAATTGCAATACTGCTGTCATTTATTTATTTATTTATTTATGTATTTATTTATTTATTTTACCACCCTTCTAGCCAATGGGCCACTCTAGGCGGTTTACAATATAACAAAATAGAAATTATAAGCAACAAATAATAAATAAAGTGCAAATTAATCAATTTTAAATTAAACTACTCAATCATTAAAATACCTATAGTCAATTTCTGTTTTAACAATGTAAGATTATACTGTAAAAATAAATTAAAACCAAATTATACATAACAAGAGACAGAAAAAAAGATTTTTGGGCTTTAGAAGGATAAAGATTAAGGTTCCTGGATAGCCATCTTAAAGAGCCAAGGTTTTAACTGGCCTTTGAAGATCTTAAGTGTGGGGGCCAAGGATATATTTGTGGGAAGTTTATTCCATAGATGAGGAGCAATTACCGAGAAGGCCCAGTTTTTTGTTGATATTTTTCGGGCTTCTCTGGGTGTTGGTGTCTGCCCATAACCTGAGTTCAATCCCAACAGACTCAGGGAACTGGCTCAAGATGATTCAGCCTTCTATCCCTCCAAGGTCAGTAAAATGAGTACCAAGCCATTATTGGCAGGGGTAGGGCAATGTGTAACCTGCATAATTAAAATGGAAGCCACCCAGAGAGTGCTTTAAGCACCATAGGCAGTATATAAGCAGCACAACTTTGCTCATTTTCAGCTTCAGTAGAAATGGCCTTCTCTTCAGCTTCGAAAGAAAGAACTCCAAGACAAGATAGTTTTAACAATACAATATGCAAGGTTCTTGCATGCATCTTGAACACATCTTTATCTATGGTGAAGTTTGGACAACATATCCTTTGGATTGCTTACTGTAAAACCTGGTAGTCCAATTGGACCTGTTAGACCTGGAGGTCCTGGCATCCCTCGATCACCTTTTTCTCCAGTTAGACCATCAAGACCCTATAGGGAATAAACATTTGTTTTAAAAATACTAAACTATGTCATGGATAAAGATGTGTTCATCCTTTATTATTGGATTAGTTACAGAATCCCGCTAGCCCTGGCTAATGGGACCAGTGTTGGTTGACTTCAGTGTGGACCAGAAGCGAAAGACAACACCTTCTGCACCTTTCCCTTTGTCTAGCAGAAGGCTTCCCCTACTAGGCTTCTTGATATGTCTTTGTTAAAAGACACCTTCAGTACAAGGCAAGGACATGTTTCTTGCTTCTTCCATTGGACACTGGAAGGTGGCATGGAGCCATTGGTTTACCTCCAGCAGCAACTCTGGGAGTTGCAACAGCAAAATCCGATGCAAAGAAAAAACCATTCAAGAGTGCAGTAGAGCACTAGTGGAACTTCTGACTGTAGGCATCCAGGTGGTAAAGGGGCCTAATAATTCAAGTTCTTGCCTAAGACCGAAAGCAGTCAGGTAGTAATGGCCGATTATGTGCTCATTCTCTTCTGTAGGTTCCAAATTTCCTTCCCTTTAGATCCCATCTGGGATCTTAAAACAGCTCTCCCACACCTCATGGCTAAGACTGAAACCAGTGGTTTTTCTTTCAGACTCTGAACAATACGGAGATGATCTACAAATAGAGTAAATACCCATCACTCTTCTTCAGAAGAGAATACTACTTGTCATGAGGAACATTAGAACCCTGAAACTGCAAACTATGGGAGGGCTGGGGTTTTTAGATGTGGGGTGACACTAAGATCCTTGTTCCTAAAATACCATTGTTAATTGGACATTTCTTTGCTGAGGAACAACATGTCTTGTCTGATGTTGTTTGGACAATGATTGCCTGTGTGTGTGTGTGTGTGGGGGGTGTTCCTAACACTCATGGTGATTACAGAATTGGCTTGTAGGCTTTTCTGCTTGGAATATCTGCAAACAAATAGTTCACAGTCACTATGTAGGCCAAGTTTTACTCACTGGTGAGCCAGTGTCCCCCTTTTCTCCTTTTGCTCCTGTAGTTCCCATGGAGCCAATCTCTCCCTTCATTCCCGGAGGTCCATCATTTCCAGGAGGTCCTTTAGGACCGGGAGGCCCCATCTCTCCTGGTTTGCCTTGTGGCCCCTACAAAAGTTATTTTGAACATAATATTTCTAGACCAGTTTAACACATCTCTTGAGAGCCAGCATTCTTCTTTATGAAGAAGGCTGAAGGCTCCACATCATCTACTCTTGAGTAGCCTGATACATGTACAGTATTCTAAAACAATACAGGGGAAAGAGTTATCTTTAAATCACCCTATAGTTACTTGCACTCTAATCATAATCCCATTTACTTAGAACCTGTGCAATGCTTTCTATGTAATGGTTTAGGCTTAAGTGTGAATCAGGGTATGATCTGACAGGGAAAGTACTTGGATTCTGGACTACTTATGGAAATCTGGTGTGAACGACTGTTGGGCAATCATGAGACATACTGTACAGCTATCCCCCACCATTTCATGTTTCATATACCGTGGGACCACAGTATATGAAAGAAAGGGCTCTTGGAGCAAGCTGAATGGGCCTGTTTGAGGCCTCTTGCACTTACATCAGGCTTTCCGGGTCACTGGAAACCACTTCTGGGGCCTCTGACAGGACTGGTAAGCCTGTCAGAGGCCCGTTAGGGGCAGCGCCCGGCCTCAGGTAAGTGTAGGAGGCCCCAGATAGATCCCCCAGTCCCAACCTCAATCCAGCACCTGCATATTGCAGATTTTCCATTAGCGCGGTTCAGGTTGGGTCCCTAAACCCTGCAATAGGTGGGGGATTACTATATATGCAAACCAGCCCCACCCCATCTGTTGGTCCAGAAGAAGGTCTTCTCTTTTGAGGGGGCAGAATGCAGCAATTCTTTTGTGGGTGGAAGTGGCACTTCATGGGAAATCACTGCTGGCAACCCTTTCCTGTGCAATCAGATGCGATCCTCTCTTGGCACCGGACTGTACCCACACTGCCTTTGCACTGTATCCAGGGCAACCGCTTTTCCACCCACCTCCATTTTTCACGTTCCCTCAGTAGTTAACTGAATAGTGATTTTTTTTTAAGCCTAATATTCTGAAAAGAAAACCACATAAAATACTCAAAACACACTCTTTAAATTCTTAGGCTGACTGCTTTGGAAACTTTAAAACCTAACTGGTCAAATTCAACTGCCACTGCCATGAATGATGGCTGTAAATTTCCTCCACTCTCTGTGGCAATCAGTTTCCCTCTGAAGACTAGTTGCCAAGGAGCATAAGTAGGAGAGTATTTCTAAGCTCATGTCCTGCTTACATAATTCCCATGGGCACAAAAGAGACAGCAAAATAACTCTGGGTGGCCAGAGTTCACAGACAAGACAAGTATTTCATTTTGTTCAAAGTGGCTCTTCTCATGTCTTATAGTAGGCCTATTTTTGGATGAAGCCAAGAGTAGCGGGGTAAGAGGTGCATGCCAGATTAATCAGATGAGATTGAAGACAGAAAGATAGGCAACGTTTTATCATTTTTGTTTTACATTCTAAAATGTATAACTCCTTTCAAAGGAGTTCTGAGCAATACAACAAATTATCAATAATATGTGAATAGCAATGGTATATAGTATATCATACTTATGTGGTTGCAGAGGTGTGATATACTACCTAGACTAGAGCACATGCTGCAGTATCTCTTCCCATACATTTTGGATGACACAATAGTCACTGTCCATTTTCCACAAGTGGTAAGGGAGGGTAGGTCATATGAGTGGTCCAAAGACCACTCAAACAACAAACATTACCAAACAAACAAACAAACAAACAAATAAATAAATAAATAAATAAACAAACAAATAAATACCCAACTGTTTTTCTTTGTCATGGTCTCTATGCATCAACACTGATGGGCAAAGACTAGCAAGATTACCACTGACATGAAATGTACCAAGCAGCAAGTAAGCACCTACAATTATTACAGTCTAGTAGACAGGGCTGTACTGCCACCATTATACTTCTAGGCTCTAGTGTCCAAACACTAGTGCTAGATAAAGGTGGATGGTTGTGACCGCATGGCAATTCTGTACAATTCTGGTTTTGATTGCTGAGAAAGTAAGGACATGCCTCAAAGCATTTATTGGCCCATCAACTTAACAGACAGCAGGACCCCTATATAAATTGCATTCATTTTGATTGAAGATCAAAGGTTGGATTACAATGCTTCAGGACTGGGGAGGCCTCATATGGAATCTAGTAAGGCAAGGCATCAATGATGAGGATGCAGTGAAATCAGGTAATTTCGGAACATGGAACACCTTGCTCCTAGAATGGTCTATTATAATGTCTTTGGACAGAGGTACTATTTTGTGAACTTGGTCAGATTGCACCTTTGTCTCTATGAATGTAATGCTACTTTTCCTGAATGATGCTGAGGTCTAGATTGTTCAGATGTTTGAACATGCTATCATTGCGATGTTGTAGGCAAGACTGGGTATGGACCACAGCCAGCCAAGATGAGTATTCCTTGTTTTCTGCTGTGGCTATCACTGTGAAGACCTTCAGGACTGTTGAGAGGTTGAATGGGAGCATCCAGGATTGAAAACAATCCTTTCCCAGAGCAAGTATTTCTGATTCAAGAGATACTTGCAGTTGAATGTAGGTGTATATTTCACATCTATTGTTGCAAACCAATTCTCCTCCCTCAAGAAGGAAAGATTAGTCTCAGTCACCATCTGAAAGTGTTTTGAAGTGGTACAGGCACTCATACCACAATAGTCCAATATGGGGGTAGTTCTTCCAGTTTTCTTAGGTACTGTGAATTATCAAGTATAACACTGATGGGAGTGGCACATCTTAATACTGGTTCTATAGCAACTTTACCATCCCTGGGTGGCAAACTCTGATGGTGGACTGTAGAATTCTATGCAATAGCCATTCTAGAATAGCAGCTATTAGCACTGGGAGAATTGACATAGTAGGTACTAGCACTGGGACAATAATGGGATGTGGTAGTTTGTCTACTGGAATTAAATCTATGTGTGTGTGTGTGTGTGTGTGGAGGGAGAACAAAGAAGCAGCCATTCTTGGGAGACCCACTATACAGGTGCTTCTACGCAAAAAGCTCGAAGCCTCCGAGCAAAGATGGGAGAACTTTAACATTTGATAGCTAGGGATAACATTGATATAATAGCCATAACAGAAACTTTGTGGAATGATGAGAACCGGTGGGATACTGCAACCCCAGGCTATAAACTCTATAGAAGGGATAGAGAGGGGTGGCTTGGAGGTGGAGTGGCCATCTATGTCAAAGAAGGGGTAAAATCCAGTAGAATGGAGATTGACGGTGGGTCTGACTCCACCATAGAATCACTGTCTTTTAAACTACCAGGTCCAAGGAGCAATGTGATACTGGGGGTGTGCTGCAGGTAATGCCTGTACTGCAGGTAAAACTGTGCTCACGACCTGGGTTCAATCCCTGGTAGCAGGCTCAAGGTTCACTCAGCCTTCCATCCTTCCGAGGTCGGTAAAATGAGTACCCAGCTTGCTGGGGGGGGCAATGTGTAGCCTGCACACTGTAATTAAAATTGTAAACCGCCCAGAGACCACTTGTAGTGGTATGGGGCTGTATATAAGCAGAACACTTTAATATTAGCAGGGTTTAGACAGGCCCAGCTTGCCAAACACTCCACTGAAAGTTCCGACAGTCATATGGTTAATAACAGGCATGCAATTAACAGCTGTCAGGAATCAGGCTAACAGCACTAAGCGCTTGGTCAAGTACAGCCATTGAAGCACTCCCATTGCAGGGTAACATTGTATGTCAAGTATGTCATTAGGGCCTTTGTATATTAACTCCTGTTTAGAGAGCAGAGAATCAGACCTTCCAAAATTGGAAAACTGTGATTGCTTTTATTTTTTAGGGCCACCCAAATTCTCTCTCTCTCTCTCTCTCTCTCTCTCTCTCTCTCTCTCTCTCTCACACACACACACACACACACACACACACACACACACACACACACCTCTTACCTTTGCTCCATCACGTCCGGGAGGACCAGGCAGGCCAATGTCACCCTAGAATTCAAAAAACCAAAAAAGAAGTTGGGGAGATATGAAGAGTTGTTGGTGATGGCACCTTTGTCTATTCTACCTGGAAACAACTGGAAGAAAGAAATGGGCTGGAAGAAGTCAGAAAAGAGAACCAATCCAGAGGAGGGAGGAGGTGCTAGAAGATGGAGAGCCGAAGAGGCTATTTAAATAAAGAACTTGTTTTTATGTTTCAGTTTAGAAACTGTTTGACTCTAATTTGATCTTAATCCCATTTTAGAGAAAGCAAAGGGCAGTTTAAAGGGGATTAGTCAGGTGGGGCTGGTCACACTGTTCCACCCTTTTGTCTATATATCAAACTCGGAAGTGGGCACAAATTCTGGACACAAAAAGGAATGTTCTTTGGATAGTGGTTTGATTGGCAAAGGGTGACACTTGAAGCTTTGCAGGATAAAGTTGAGGGAACAGGAATGTTTCCAAGGTTGGAGTTACAGAAAGCAGAAGAGAGGATGGATGGAAGAATTGGGTAGGATCATGTCACTAAAATGTTTCCTGCAGTATTGGGGAATCATCAGGCCCAAACTTGGAAAATGTATTTGCTTCACAATGGTGATGCTGTAGATCGACCATTTCATGATGCATTTGAAAATGGGAAATCAAATCCCCTGATCAATATTATCAATAATATTGATTTGAATTCCTTTTTTCAAATGCACCATGAAATTGTAGATTTACATCGAGTTTTGGATTACTCTTTCCCAGGATAAGAATAAGAGTGAGCAAAAGCAGCCTCTTTCCTCCAGTTGAGTTTTGGCATCTTCCTCCTCATCCTTCCAAATGTTAATGGCATGTAACTAAAAGAGACAATTTAAACACGTCCCTTTGTGTTTTGCTTCCTTCATGATTCCTGGGGGTGGAAGTAATTGTTTATCTCTGTTGACTGTCCAATAAACCATGATATAAGAAAACATGATTTGAAATTAGTGTTAGAGATGGGATAATTGGATAATGAAGTGCTGCTGTACTCTCTCTGTGTACCCAGCAAGCATTTGGGGTTAAAAACTGTGGCTTGCACAAAAACCTTTAGAATTGAGCCAATTGAAAACAGCTACTTATTTCAGCTACTACCTAGGGACATTTTCCATCCATTGCTCATGGATCATTTTTCACCACTGAGAGGTCGGCAAAGGAAGCTTGAAGCTTGGTGGGATAAATGAAGGTAACATCTAATTTAGGAAAGGGCTAGAAAACTGAAAATGGCATCCGAAAATAGCAGATGGGAAGCTAATATAGTTCCAGTAGGTTGGCTGCTGGGACTGAGAAAAAAGAGTTTATGGGAAGACAGTGGAGCAGAAATGCAAGAATGGAGGGAGGGAAGAAAGTGATAATTATTTAGGACCACCAGGGTTTGGGATTCTGAAACAATAGAAAGTGATAGAACTAGTAAAATCGACTTGCAATAGCATGATATGTATCTGGAATATGTATAGGCGACCTTAAGTACTATGAGTAGTGGAGTAAGGAAAATATGCAGAATACCAAAAATTCACAGGGGCCTCAGGTCCTGTTAGTCAGCCAGGGTACTAATCATTATTAGCATATTTTTTTAATCTTAGTTATTTGACCAGAACCGATGTGCATGCCTAGAGACTGAAAGCGCTTTATTCTTGCTTGATTATGCTCATGCAGATTTTTTATGAATCATGATGGCTGACAGTTACCTTTTGTCCTGGTGGTCCTGGCACTCCAGGTCGTCCGGGAGGTCCCTCATGAAGGGAAAAAAACATAAGGACAGGAATATAAAGCAACCTGCTTTCCTTTCAAAATCAATTATCTTTATTTCAAACACTGTAGTTAATAAATACAGTATATCACAGAAGTGAGTACAGTGTTCCCCTGCACTTTTGCAGTTCATATACTGCGGTCCCAGTATATCGTGGGACCACAGTATATGAAAGGCAAGCCCCCCTGGCCTAAGCTGGATGGGTCTGTTTCAAGCTTCCTGTACTTACCCCAGGCCTGGTGCTGCCAGAGAGGGGCCTCCAACAGCCTTCCCAGGACTGTCAGAGCCCCCAAAAGTGCTTTCCGGCGAACCGGAAGTGACTTCTGGATCACTGGAAAGCACTTCTGAGGCCTCCAACAAGCCGGGGAAGGCCATCGGAGGCCCATTTGGGGCAGCACCAGGCCTCAGGTAAGTGTAGGGGGGCCCAGACAGCCCCCCCCAGTCCTGACCCAACCCAGCATCTTCATATCATGGATTTTCAGGTCGGATCCCTAACCTCCGCAATAGGTGGGGGGTTACTGTACACCCCCTTACATTTTGTAAATAGTTTAGTATATCTGTTCATGTGATAACAATGAAGAAATGACACTAGGCTGCAATATAAAGTAGTGAGTATACAGCTTGTATAACAGTGTAAATGTGCTGTCCCCTCAAAATAACACAACACACAGCCATTAATGTCTAAACTGCTGGCAACAAAAGTGAGTACCCCTCTAAGTGACAAGGTCCAAATTGGGCACAAAGTATCAATATTCTGTATGGCCACCATTATTTTCCATCACTGCCTTAACCTTTTAGGGCACAGAGTTCACCAGAGCTTCACAGGTTGCCACTGGAATCCTCTTCCATCTTTATGTAGAGCAACAATTCATTTTTTTTCAGATCCTCAGATAGTTCATTACATGAGATGCCATGTGGAACTTCAAGATACTAGTATGAGAGAGTGACAGTGATAACACCAAATGTGAGAGTGAGAGCGATAACACCTGCTCCCCCTTCACACCTGAGACCTTGTGACACTAATTGTGACCAGGGAGGGAAAATGGCTACTTGGGCCCAGTTTGGACCTTGTCACTTAGTGGTGTAGTCACTTTTGTTGCCAGTGGTTTAGACATGAATGGCTATGTGTTCTATTATTTTGAGGGGACAGCACATTTACACTGTTATACAAGCAGTATACTCACTGCTTTACATTGTAGCCAAGAGTCATTTCTTCATTGTTATCACATGAAAAGATATACTAAAATATTTACGAAATGTGAAGGGGTGCACTCACTTCTGTGATATACTGTATGTCATCTACTCTGAAGCTTCTTTACAACCTGGAAAGAAAAAAAATATCAGACAGTATCTTGATCAATATCTACATATGTCTCTGTGTGTATGGAAGCTGATCTGGTGATTGACTTGAGATGCTAGTTGTGCACAACTAGCACTTTTTCAGATTGCCATGACAGCCTCTGGCATTGGAGCTCTTCATACACATGATTACTGAACAAGATATTGGTCTCTGTTTAAGAAGGACAATAACGACATCATACAGTATATCAGTAGGTATGTAGCTGTCTATTAAAAGATTTCTATCATTTTTTTCTGAACAGTGCCAAATCCATTCCTCTACCTTCCAGATAATTAATTGATACAGCAGGTTGTACCCCAAACTATTTATTTATTTATTTATTTATTTATTTATTTATTTATTTATTTATTTATTTATTTACCACCCACCCATCTAGATACTGGGCTACTCTATGATATGATATGACTCTATGATTTCAGCTTATGATGATTTTTGCCCAGCTTTCCAAAGTATTAAGTACTCAGACATGTGGCTATGACCATGTTGGCTCAGCATTCTTGAGCTATGCAGCTTGCCCAAAGCTACAAATTTCCTCCTGGCAGGTACAGCGGGGAAAATGTGAATGGATCCACAGTGTTCCTGCACCAGGAATTCAGGTGTCCCTTGATTAATTCACATCAGCCAACTACACTGGAATCAGCAGAGGGAGGGAGGGTTGGTGCAGGAAATCAGTTTTGTTTGCAGCTTGTTGCAGTTTGAATCCACTCCTCCTCACCTGGTGCCTTGTTCTGCCCGTTTATCTCTTCCATTCCCTCCCTATCCTGTTCCCTTCTTTCTACCCCTTTTCTTTTAAAAGTTTGCTCTCTTAGCACTAGGCAAACTAGCTCACCAAAAGGGGAGGGTGAAGTGAGAAAACAGCACAGAATCAGAAGAAAATTTTCATTCTACAGTCAGCCTTGTTTCCAGCTAGTTGACATAGCTCTGTTCTGGTTGTCCATCGCAGAAGGCATGTCAGTTAGAGCTACCTTTCTCTTCCCCCCGCTTCCCCCCTTCTTTTTTCCTTTGAACCAGTAGGCTAGGTGATCAGACCAAGCTACAGATATGAGGGAGAGAGGATTCAAAAACAGATAGTTTCCCCACTTCCCTCTCTCTCACACTGCTGCTATAGTCACCTAGAATGGATTTAAATAAAATAGCTGCAAAGCCTTCCACATTGGCTCAAGTGATCACACCAAGTGAACTAATGTGATTTCATTTGTTTCCAGAAAAGGAGAAGCCCCAGTGGTAGAGAAAAAATATAGATGAAGGAGGGGGAAAAAAAACCTCTGGAGTGATTTGGATTGATTTTTATATCATGTTGTCAGTGGAAAATAATGCAAATCAGACCATCCAATTTCTGGTGCATTTCCTGAATTATTTGTCAATGTAGATACCCAACCAGTTTGAATACCAAGTACATGACTAGAATAATATTAGATAGCTAGCATAATGCTGTGGCTACAAATATCTTGGCTGGGCATGATGGATATTGTAGACCAACATATCTGGAGGGCACTTGAATTTTGAATCAGAATGCTGGAGAGAGACCCATATTCAAAGATTCACTGAAGACTCCTTAAGACTCCTCGGCTTACTACCATGTATGAGACAACCCTCAATCTTTAGTCTAACAATTGTAGACAAAAATATAGTCTTATATGTGGGGAAATGCTGTACATTCACCAAAATAGATTAACTCTTTCCTAGGCCTGGTGCTACAACTACAGCATTTTACTAACAATGTATGCTTATGCATCACATGTGGCGTTGGGTTCAGAAAACAAGTGTTGAGGGGGTCACTCAAGCATGCGGCTGGTAGGAGATTTCCTGCGCCAGATAGGCTGGTACTTCCCATAGAAGTGTAGTGTGCTTAGCTATGTTTATGCCATGGCCAAGAGCTCAAGATCTTTCACACAGCTTGACCAACTGCTCTTGTTTTCCTCCCTCTCTTTAAAGAAACTTTGAGTAATATTTATTTACAATGCAAGACTAAGGAAGTAGCAAGGATTTCCCATGTTGTTTTGTTTTGTAAAGGAGACCCAAGACATGTGTAGGCATGGGCTCTCCCTTCAAAAACAAGTGATTCATATAAAACTGAATTGCATTTTCCACACCTGTGTCTAGCCCATCATAATGGAAACAGGCAAACATTTTCTGCGAATGTCTTTTATCTTCATTCGTTTGGTGTAACGTGACATCTCTAATACACTTGTCAGCCTTGCTGTTTCTACTCCCTTTTAAAAAAACTAATATTTGATTATAAATCATAATTCATACGGAGGAGGGGGCAGTCACTCACCATAAGGGCCAAGGTTCGTATTTCCTGGAAAGAAATGTGCATATTTAGGTATGTGAATACATATAAATAAGTTAAGAGCTTCCTCTTGAAGAAATATATGGTACCCTTTTCCCCCTTTCAAAATAAAGCAATCTTCATAAGATTGATCAAAGTTAGCTTGAAATACTTGAACATAAGAAGAAGAGCCCTGCTGGAGCAGGCCAAGGGCCCATCTAGTCCAGCTTCCTGTGTCTCACAGTGGTGCCACCAGATGCCTCTGGGAGCACACAAGACAACTAGATACCTGTCTCCTGATACCACTCCCCTGTGTCTGGCATTTTGAGGTACCCTCCTTTTAAGCCTGGAGAGAACAAAGGGAGGTCAAAGGGAGCTCCCCCTTTGACCTCCCTGGCAGAACATTAAAATAAGCATTTAACATGAACTTTCTTTGGAGAAGACAACCTTGGAGTCTTGAAGTGTCTTCATAATAATCAGAACTAGAGATGGGCACGAAT
>JAHTLZ010003518.1:19010845-19046671 GCA_023846285.1 Phrynocephalus versicolor
AAGATTTTTCTTCTTTTTTGACTGCGTTCTTGTGTTCTGCGATGCGTCCGCTTATTCTCCTGTTTGTCTGTCCGATGTATGTGGCTGGGCAGACTTTGCATGGTATTTCGTAGACTCCTTGGTTTTCTAACACCCCCCAAGAACCAAGAAACAGAAGAGAACAACGGCACTGCCCTCCTCCCTTACATCAAAGGCACCACAGACAAAATCAGCAAATTTCTCCACAAACACAATATCAAGACAGCCTTTTGCACCGACCAAAAAATAGCCAACAGACGAGCCTCTGTCACAAAGACCGACACCAGGTCCAAGAGGACACAAGATGCCACCACCTTCCATCCACACCAAACACAAACCCAGACCCTTCCCACAGATGAAACGAAACCACCATCCAATAACAGGACCACGACTGCACCATCTACTGCTGCACCCCACTCCAGTCACCACATGGAGCACACTTACACACGCCAAAAAAACATTGGGAGACCACAGACACGTAGCCAGACTAAAATGAATTCACAAGACACAGGACCCCACTCCACCAAAGCCCAGGATGCTGCCAGAACGCCCATCACCAAGGTCGTTAAGAAACAAAAGGCTGATAGACACACATCCAGCACCTCACCCACACAGGATGTCTCTAAACAGCCATCTAACCCACCAGCAGTTAATCCCTTAACGATCGCCTCAGTCACACAGCAGATCACAAAAGAACAAACGAACCTACAATCAGCAACAGAACAAGCAAACCACACACCCCCAGCAGTATTTATAGAAGGACTTCAACTGAGATCACGCTTTGCTTCAAGAACAAAGAAGCCAGAACACCAGCCTGAAGATGACGAGTGAGACCTCGTCGAAACGTCGCCAAAACAACCAGATTTCTACACGGGAAGAAACCCGAATCCACCCTAACATGCATATATATATATATGAACTCTGTTGCAAACATCTTTCTTGCATGGATGAACCAGTTACCTCAAGAGGTGGTGAGTGCTCCACCACTGAAGGATTCCACAGAAATTTAGACAACCACCTGGCAGACTTGTTTGGCAGACTAGGACTTTTAAGATCAGGGCTCAAATCCCTCAGCCAGGGAAACTGACGGGTGTGTGTGTAGGATTGGTAAGGCCACTCCTTAAATTTCCTACTTTCTTTGAAAGCCCTATTAGGGTTGTTATAAGTCCAGTTCCTACTTGTTAACATCTAACAACAAAGTAGTTCAACATGAATCTGAAAATGTTTATTATAAGGAAGGTGGGAAACCTGAGTGTGCGGTAGATAGAGCAGGGTGGCTTGTGAGCAAAATAACACGAGGAACTCAAGTCAGATGGAATTAAGTTCCCAAATGTAAAACAGCAAGAACTTCCAGATTAACTTAACTGCCTCACAATGGCAGCAACAAAATGTTTGAGGTACATTTTTTTTCAAGGAGCTGTGAATGAAAAGAAAAATCTTAACAGCGGTTAAACAGAGAAAATTGAGGTAATCTGATAAATTCCTGTAGGAAGTGACATGCACAAGGGTTCTGTGTGGATGACAAAGGCATGTGGTATCTTGAACTTCCATCAAGAAAATAGTTCTCCAGCAGATGTGACAGCAACATAAATGACGTGGAATAGGCTTAAGCCTGTTTTACATCTCCCTGGCTTGACTTTATCCACGCTGATATTTGGAATACATATGAAATATGCGTCCTGCAGACATGTCCTGCTAGTGACCCACCAGACTGAACACAGACCACCAACAGCTCCGTAAACTTGTCCGTAGCACCTGCCGACGGCTGCAAAAACGCTTGAGTCCAGGAGGCACACGCCAGAGGGTTGAGTGGCTTTGCTTGTCTTAGAGGGTCACAAGTTTTACATGCTCGGTCTCAGGTTCAGATTAAAAGAAAAAGTTGTGTTCAGTTAGAAAACACATCTCTTTAAAGAGTCCAGTTTCTGCCTGGAACAAGGAACACAGACGTTTAAAGGCACTACACTGACAGAATAAGAGGAAGCAGACTGACAATTAATTTGAACAGTGGAGTCAAATTAGAAGCCTGTAGGCTTTGTGCCAACTCAGGCAGAAGTTTGCCAGACCACAGGCTGTTGTATCTGATAGATTGTGGGGTGGGATTATTTCATTAATTCAGAGAGGATTAGAAGTACACATAATATCCTGTGGTTCACCCTGTTTTAGATACAGGGTAATCTTCAGGCTTCAATGAAACCAAAGGCATGGCTGTAACTCCATCGATAATTCAACCATACACTGAAATGAGATACTTTGGCTAGAACAGGCCAAGACACACAGGGTGGCAGCGGAATTAACAAGGTGAAGAGAATTTATGGACCAGGAATCAAGACTGGGAAAGTGTGTCCAGTTACAAGGCAAGAGTGGTTACAATGGCCTGCCGTTAGCCATTACTGGGAGTGCTTTCCAAGTTACTGACTTGAATCATCTTGCAAATAGTCAATTTTCAAAAGCTTACGGGTCCCCTGGCAAATATTTCAGGTTAAGAACGAAAGTCAGTCTGGAAAACACAACTTCCCATGCTTCCAATTCTGTTTGTCTGAAACAGCTATATATTTGCTCCAGCCTGGTTTTTCTGGACATGTGTGCTGATATGACATGTTCCTAAGAGCGTTTTCATGTTATGGACAAAAAACCCTGGCCCAATAAACAGGATACACAAAATATTCTTCGACACTGATGACTCAAATTCCTCCCCACCCCAATATACTTTCATTATTATTTGTTTTGAAGCCGAATCGTATCATGAGTTTTACAAATTCACTGGGATGTTCAGGGGACATTCACACAGGATAGGTATTAAGTGAGGAATCTGGAGCAAAGCTGCTTTTATTTCATCATGTATCCTCACGTCTCCCGTATTACAGCAAACGTTTCTGAGACAGAATGAGGAGGGAAGAGGACTTAGCCTGCCTTTGTTGAGGAAATGATGGGCCACCTGTTTTTATCTGTGGGGTTTATCATTAACACAGGTCTTCCCAACCATTATCTAGGAGGGAATGAATCCCTCCAAATTCATTAAATCACTTTAACACGGTATTGAAGTCATTAACAAAACTCTCCCTGTAGTTGTTAGAGCTAAACTGTTCAAGTGCAACTCAGTCCCAAAAGAGCTTGAGAAAAAAAGTGACAAGAACCTATGACTGCAATAAACTAGTCAGTGTTAGGTTAGAGCATTGTAACTTAACATTTATGTTTATCTAGCTTCTTAAAGTTAAGGAAAGTCTACTATCAGTGGGACTATATGCAGCTTCAATTTTGAGCTCATGAGCTGAGTCACAACTTCGCTTTTACCACTAGATGACTACAACATGAACTGGCAAAATGAATGCCCGAATAAGCCATCCAAAATTAAGCGTGGCCTACAGAACTTTTGTGTTGCTTAAGGTAGGCTTTAAAGGAAACATGCAGAAAAATGAAATGGGAATGAAGAAGTAGAATTACCGAAAATATTATAGAAATTATTCACATTTCTATGGAAAGCTACATTTTTTGGATATCGCTCTATATTGTTGTCTAAAAGCTTGTGAGAGGGTTTCCATCTGTTTTACATGAGCAAGAATTGCACAAATGGCATATCTTACCCAAAGCCTAAAATGGAACCCCACTCTTGTTGCCCTAGGACAGTGATGGCGAACATTTTAGAGGCCGAGTGCCCAAACTGCGATTCAAAAAACACTAATTTTTTGCAAAATGCCAATACAGCAATTTGACCTGAATACAGGTGGCTGTAAAGGGCCGATGTCAGGTGCCCACAGAAAGGGCTCCGAGTTCCACCTTTGGTACCCGTGCCATAGGTTCGCCAACACTGCCCTAGGATTTGCCCAGCATGTTCAACTGCATACATCATAAGCGATAGAGCTGTGCATTTTATACTTATTTCCAGTTAGGAGCAACTTTCTACAAATAGCTAAAATCCTTTGAGATAGAACATGAGTGGGTGTTCAGGGGCAATTTGGAGGTGGGGGAATGCCTATTATTGATGTGCTCATAACCCCCGCCCCCAATTTTTAAACAAACATTTCATTTTGCTTCCAAATCCACCATTGACCCATAGGCCATACAGTGTTGGAATATTCCTATGCAGTGAGTGATGACTTCATGCATAACAAAGGTGTAGGTACTAATTTGAAATAAGGCTTTTCAAATAATTTCTGATAAGGCTTAATTTCAACCTAGCAGATTCTGGTGGTGTGAGTCCCAGAATTAGGTCTCTGGATTTTGAAGCTGAGTGTACAATTCATTTCTGAAAACAGGCTGTAATGCATATGAAAAGTTCACTCCCTGTTCTATTTCCAGAGCAAAACTCAGCAGTTCTGCCCATCTGTAATTACAGCTAAGATTATCATGACAATTGCTTCTCCGGGGCTTCCCTATAAGAAGCACATAGGCATCCACATACATTGGGCTGGGTATGTGTAGGTTTTACAAACCCACTCCCAGATGGTTCCACAATGCTATTTTTAATTTTCTTCCAAATTTTCAGCATAAACCTCTTTTATGTATAAGGAGATCTTTTATGTATAAGGAAACCTCTTTTATGTATAAGGAGATCAGAAATACGCTTGCATTGAGTTGGAAAGAGCAACCTACACTTCCTGACTGCCATTCCCACCTTTGAATGAGCTCAGAGGCTTCCAAGCAAAACCCAGCATATGATAAAAATATGCAGTTAATTACCATTTCTCCCTTCTGCCCGGGTTGGCCCTGGAATAGAAAGGAAGAAAGCTTCAGATGTACCGATTTCTGCTACCAGAACAAGCAAACATTTGAACTTCCACAATTTTACACGCAATGTGCACCCTCTATTCATTTGTTGATTACCCATAGGATCACAACTGAGTTACGGGTGAATAAAATAAGAACATCCGGAAAAGAGACTAGATAAGATATTTCTTGCTGGTTCCATTCCTTTAAAAAAAATAGATTAATAGTACTAGTACAGACCAGTACGATTATAAATGTGAGACCCCTAAAACCAAAATTTGGAAATACACATTTAAAGGGTATTCTGTACAGAAAAAGACTGGATGAAAAGACCATCAGTAAGAGCAAGAAGAAGAAAAACTCAACTTTCCACTTACCGGTTTGCCATCTAAGCCAATTGGGCCCTGAAAAAGAAGCAAGGAGAACAAGTGAGAATAAATTGACTTAAACAGGCAAGTAATCTAAAGTGTGTCATTGCCCTATTCTACAGCCTAGAGCAGTGGTGGCGAACCTTCAGCACTCCAGATGTTTAGGACCACAACTCCCACAGTTCTTTGTCATTGGCAATCTAAGCTCTGAGGTCTGGGAGTTGTGGTCCAAAACATCTGGAGTGCTGAAGGTTTGCCACCACTGGCCTAAAGTATGTAAGATAAGTCTTAGGATACAATAAGGAGGGAGAAAGAAGAATATTTTAATCCTTATTTGTGATTATATCAGCTAATGTAGCTTTTAGAGAAACAGCAGATTTCAGAGAATTCCTACTCCTACACATGTATGCTGCCTAGATGCCCTAAGCACATCTGATCTCGCCTGATTTCGGAAGCTAAGCAGGGTCGGGCCTGGTTAGTACTTGGATGGGAGACCACCAGGGAATACCAGGTGCTGTAGGCGCCTGGAGTAGGAACTGGCAAACCACTCCAGAATTCCTGCCAAGAAAACTCCATGGACACGGGGTCACAGAGAGTCTGTCATGACTGTAACGACACAACACACACACACACACACATGTATAACTTGAAAGTGCCACAATGTTTAATAAATTGAACGATGTTTAATAAATTTAAAGTGACTGCAATCTTTGCAAGCTTATGATACTTAATACTTACTTATACCTTAGTTCTTTAGAACTAAACTTTAGAATCTGTGATAGTTTAACAATATATTTATCAATTTTGGTGTAGCAATGCATTAATACCACACAGCAATGAGTAGTAGTAGTAATAGTAGTAGTAGTTGTTGTTGTCGTAGTAGTAATATTCTATGGAATCATCGGCAACCTGTGGTTGTATTGTGCTCACCCTGATTTATAGCAGTTATCAATGGGTGGCAACTCATCTTTCTCTGGTCGTGGTTTGACATGGTAATTGGTAGCTCTGGACTTGTATGTCTTTACTGTCTGATTTCTCAAGCTTTTATTCAATTTACTGAACAATGGAAAGAAATCCCAAGAAGACAATTGCCTTGCTTAGAGTTTTTTAAAGTCAATTCCACACACCCCAAGGAAAGAACCCCAATGAACTGAATGCCTTCTGTGACATAATCCCAAGACTACCATTTTTAGAACAGATGTACTCAGACATTTAAGTTCAGTGATCCTGGAGTTAAAAATATATCATTCATATATAATAGCAGGTCTTAAGAGTGCCACTTACCGGAAACCCAGGAAAACCTCTCGTTCCAGGCTGTCCCTGAATAGAATGAAATGGAAAAAGAGATGAGAAGAAATAGATGAGGTAGCAACATGTGTGAGTAAATGCATCAATCCACTGGGAACTGTCATGTCTACTGTCTAGTAAAGGCCAAATGAATGTAAGCACACTTGTTTTACATGGCTAAATGGATTTTCTTCAGACTCTAGACAATTACTGCACAATAAAGGTACTTTGGTAGTGGTTGGAAACTAGCACAGTTCACTGAAACCAACCAACCAACCATGAAACCTCTAATTTCAAAGCACAATTTTTAACTCCTCACCCCCACCCCAAATGATTGTGAAATAGGAATTTGTATTCTGCTTAGAAGTCATTACAATTCAGCCCTCTAATACTGTTAGTTTTCAATATCTTGAAGAGGGTTTCAATATGCCAATATATTTTAAACAACCCCTCCAGTAACACATACTGCTCCCTCTATGTGGTTGCTCCTCCCTCTGCAATTGCTACCATACTGTTTTGATTACACAGAAAGACTTCCATCCATGTGTTTCCGCTTTAGAACATATTTACACAACATACAAATGACAGGCTTCCTAGAGGTTGAGCATTATTTATGTAGCTTGTCAATAGATCTTGAAACCAACCCATGTGGACCGCAGTCTTCCCGTGATCGGTGTGGCTGCAACTATATTTGAGATGGCTTTCCCACAAAGAACATATCTTAGAGGGTGGAGAGAGAAATCCTTTGGCTTTCTAGGTGTTCCTTTGTGGCTCTAGAGCAATGGTTCACAACCACTCTGGCTCCAGATGTTTTAGATTTCAGCTCTCATCAACCCCTTTCAGCCAGGCCAATAGTAAAGAGTTCTGGGAGCTGCCTAACACACATTAAGATTTGCTACCCCATCATATCGCAACACTCATGTTGCACTCTTCATGGTATGGATTTTCAGGTTCAAACACATGATTGCCAACCAAATACATTTCTAGATTATAGATCAGGAATGAGCAGCTTCCGCAGGTCCTAAAAAACCACATACAATGGTACCTTGTAGAGATGGGCACGAAATGAACAATTTTTTGTTTCCGTTTCCGTTTTTTCATTTCGTTATGTAACGAAACGACAAACAAATTTTGTCTCTAAAATGAAACAAACAGAAACACCAGAAATTTTGTCGTCCGTTTCGTTTTCGTTACGGCAATACATTGAACTGCTTTAAATGCTAAAAAAAATCACAGAAAATTGAAATAAATGGTAATGAAATGGTAGCAAATGAACAAAAACGAAAACGATTTTTTGCAAAAATTCACGAAAAATGGAAACGAACCGAAACGGACCCCCTAAACGGCAAGCAACAAATGAAACACCATTTTTTTGATTCGTGCCCATCTCTAGTACCTTGTATGAAGGAATTAATTTGTTCCAAATGAAATTCTGTTAAGCAAGTTTTCCTTTATACAAATTTAGATGTAGGGTCCTTGGCAAGATAGAAGAAAAGCAAGGCAGTTTACTTGAGGCACAGAACTTGGATGTTCTTAGGTTGCATCCAAATTGAAGGGAGGGAGGTGTTTTAATTGTCCCAGTCCTTCCAAAGACATATCACGGCTCTCATGCACACACATTCACACCTCTTCTCAATGTGACTTGTCAAGGCCAAAAGCCCCTGCCTTGCCAGTGACGGGGGAGTGGGGGTTGGTGCAGAAGGCCCATGCATTTCATTTGAGGATTGGGATAAAATGTGGAAAAGTCCAGTGAGTGAAGCCAATGGGATCAAATAAAAGGAAAGAGATTACCCAGTGTTGCAGTCTTGCCTCCGTTGATGGTTCCATTTGCCAAGGACCCTACATCTAAGAAATAACTCCTGGCAAATCCATCTTTTGCCATATTAAAACCTACTGGTACTGCTCTGAGGAAGAGGATTGTGCTCCCAAAACATTAGCGATGCTTTGTCATTTTTATAGTAGCCTAAAGGTATCACGAGCTGCCTAGATGCCCTAAGCACATCCGATCTTGCCTGATTGCGGAAGCTAAGCAGGGTCGGCCCTGGTTAGTACTTGGATGGGAGACCACCAGGGAATACCAGGTGCTGTAGGCACCTGGAGTAGGAACTGGCAAGCCACTTCAGTATTCCTGCCAAGAAAACTCCATGGACATGGGGTCACAAAGGGTTGGTCATGACTGTAATGACACAACACACACATACACAAAGGTATCACCTGTCACACTTTTGTATTTGTTTTTTGTGATGGCTACACAGCTCCTCAACTTGTTTTACTGTTAGAAGACAAAACATTGTGAAACTTGGTACAAGGAAGTTATTCTACAACCTAAAACATACAATTAAATAATGGGGCTAATTCACTTAAGATAAAAGGCCATAAGAAGGACAAATGGGAGCACTTGCACAGCAGACTGGATAGGGACAATTCGGGAGTTCATTATAGAGGCAGATGTGCTAGACTATGCACATTTAATACAAATTAGAGATGGGGACAAATCACAAAAATGGTCATTTATTTTGATTTCTGATTAGTCAAGGTCAGTGAATTGCAAAAAAAGAAAAGAATGTATGGATATTTTCTGAAGAATCAATAAATCAATTTGTAAATGCAGTGTTTACTTTAAAACCTCAATACAATTGCCTACAAGGCACCTGGAGACACAAGCTTTGCAGGGAAGCTTCCCATGAACCTTCTCTAAAATGTCCCCCAGGTTTTGTGAAGATTGGAGGGATTTGTAGGGGAGAATCAGAGGAACATTCTCTGAACGTTTGGTGTCTTGAGGTACGTGGGGGGGGGACTTTACTGGGAGGGTGTGCTTTAGGACTGCATAATTCTGAAACCAGAAATCTAGTCTTTCCCAAACTTGGTGGTCTTGTATAGAAGAGGCAGGAAGCTTCACCATAAATTCAGTGTCTCTAGGTGCCTTGTAGGCAATTTGATAGGTTAAAAAAATCAATAAAAACTCATCAGTTCATATTCATTGAGGATATCAATTTGTACAAATACAAATGGATGGATTACCAATTTTGAACAAAGTTTGCAATGCATTTTTAAATGTGTGCCCATCTTTAAAACAGATGTCAGCTTCTTTTGTGCTGATACATCTCCTCTTTTTTTGGTACAGTCTGCAACCATGCTCAATGTAAGCGATCAACCTAATACACCAGAGACACACAAATAACTAGAAGAGGCTTTTTAAAACGCATCTGTATGATAAAGCACTGATTATTTCCAATTTCCCTTCAACTGTTTCTCAGCTATAGCTGCTAAGAATTGTTTTGCATGAAAGATGGGAAATTGAGGGGCCTAAGAAGCATTATAGAAGGGTACATTCTGAATCCCAGACAGTTTTGTCTGAAATTTATGAATCAATTACATGTGTGCATTACAACTTCAGACTTGCCCATTAGTCTGTTTAGTGCCGTTTGCAGTGCCTGGGAACACTTGATCGAAATTCTTTACATAAAACCACATCACAGTGCCATAAAACAAGGCATTTAATGGCGCTCAATCAGCTATGTGGTCTACACAGAGCTTCAGAAATAATGCTGGTCTTGATCACCCAAACCCAATTGTCTGGATTTCATATCTCCTCATTGGCTTTACCCATGAGGGAAATGGTGAAGCAAATGACGATGGATGCCAAAAAAGGAAAGGGAAGGGGGGAAAGAAAGAAAGAAAAAGACATAAAAAGAAAGCAGAAAAGACATAAAAAGAAGGGTAAAGAATGCCAAGAACAATAAACCTTTACACAACAGACACAAGATGCTTTACTCCTACATGAAGTAAAGGACAAAATGGTGGATAGAGGAATGAACTCATGTATACACCTCACTTATTTGGCCTCTCTAGGCTCATCCAGGCAGAGCACTTGCTCTCTCTTTTCTGCACTGGTGATGCCAGTATTTAACCTGCCATCCAGCCAGTACAAAGCTTAAACCAGTTATCAGCTGTGATATGTGACACTCCCTCCCACATCTTTACATTCTTTTAAATGCCACTTTCTGCAGGTGTGTGCTTGATTCACTTTGAATTAGTGATAGAGTTCAGGTGGAAAACACTTCATGATCAAGCTGTCAGGTTGGTGCTATTTCACCCTTAAACAAGGGAGGACACATTCAGCAGAGATGACAAGCTGCAAGATTTTTAGGGAATTGTTTATAATGAGAGATTGCTGCTAAAATCTCCGCTGCATCAAAAGTTTGCAATTTTGCACTGTTTCAACCAAGGAAACTGCAAAACCCACAGAAATATAGAAAAGAAACCAGTTTTTAGGGTTTCCTCCTTTTTTTCTTCAGACCTATTTCTGAAGGCAGCTAATTTCCAAGGTGGCTGAGCAGTTGATATCCCTCTTAAGATTTCAGCTTATGTTCTCTAACGTGGCACCAACCAGCAGGGTGTAGAAACGAATAAGCTCAGTGGTTTAGGTATCTGGCTACAGAGCTAGAGGCTGGAAGTTCAATCCCCCACTCGCTGTGCCTCCCTGACACAGGCTGGACTTGATGAACCCCAGGGTCCCTTCCAACTGTGTAGTTATAAGATTATAATTATAATAAATGCTCCTTCTGGATCAGCCTCCTGTTGAAACCTATTTCAAGAGAATAGAACTTAGAATTCATATTCCATTCCCCCTTGGTAGAGAGGAGGACAAGGAATAGTAGGTAAGCTTTCTTTAGCGGTGCTTTATGAACCTTTCTATTGAGGAACTTCTAGTAAGTGTCCAAAAGACCATAGCATTTACATCAGGCATGTCCAAACTTCGGCCCTCCAGATGTTTTGGACCGCAACTCCCACAGTCCTTTGCCATTGGCTATGTAAGCTTAGAATTCTGGGAGTTGTGGTTCAAAACATCAGGAGGGCCGAAGTTTGGACATGCCTCATTTACATTGTTCATACTCTGAAAATCATGGTTCTATTCCGATGGCTCTCAACCACTCTGATGTGTGGTACTAGGTTTACACGGGAATCTAGCTGGGATACAGAATTTTCATAGATACCTGAAGGACTGCCTCCTTCCATATGAACCTACCTGTCAATTAAGATCTAGCCAGGGAGCCCTGCTGAAAGGAGGTGAAAGGGATGGCTTGCACGTATAGGACCTTTTTGGCAACTGCCCCCAGACTATGGAATGCCCTCCTGAGTGATACCCGCCTGGTGCCGATGTTGATGACATTTCAGTGCCAGGTAAAAAACTTCCTGTTCCAGAAGTTTTTAAACTAATGATTGTGGGTCCGGATGGCAATTTTAGTGTTGTGTTTTAATGTATTGTAGTTATTATATTTAATTTTTTTAATTGTTTTAATTTTATTGTAATTTTGACGTTTTAATTGTTTATTTTGATTGTGAGCTGCCCAGAGACCTCTGGGTAGTGGGCGACAGACAAGCTAAATAAATAAATAAATAAATATTATGAAAATATGAAATTATTATAGATGGGCTTTGGGGTTTTAGTAATACCAATAAAATTCCTCATAATTTTCTTTCTTTCTTTAATTTATTATGTTGGTATCTTACAGTTATAGTAGCAATACAATTTATACTTGACACATTTCTTACAATTTTCAACTGTTAGTACTGTAGAATTATTATTTTTGCTCTTATTTGTTTGACAATATTTACCCTCAAAAGTACTACTACAAATTTAATATCATAAACCATACCATAAATGAAAAATAGACAAACAGAATGTTCATAAACGTATAAAAGTACATCTCAGGAAATGCTGGCTTTTTGATTCTATCATGCTTGAACTCTTTGCTAGAGTGGGTCAGACCTAAGATACTACAGGCTGAGGGCCACTGCTCTCAATAACAGATTTTTCTCCTCTTTGTATTACTGTACAAAAGTTTATTACAAGCAGCCAGAAAACCTCCCCATGACATAACTTGGAAAATGACAGTAGGGATAAAAAAATCTCAGATTGTCTCAAAGAGCACTTTTAGAACACTGAACATTGGTATACCGGGATTTATCATGCTTTAAATAAAATAAAACCTGTTCAGCTTTGCAATGTTGCATTTGGTTGTGTTTGTTTTGGCAGAATATATAACACATTATGGAGCTGTTGGCCAAGGGCCGAGGGGAGATGACACATTATAAATTGAAGGGCCTGTCCACTTTGTACGTTTCCAAAAGGGTAAGGAAGGAGAATGTATTGCTGGGGTGGGTGGGTGGGTGGGCGGGCGGGCAGCAGAAAGAATAAAAACGGTAATCTGGAAAGGATGCAACTTGGCCAACAACACCTTACTTGTCAACTGCTAAGTTGCTCATGTTTGGCCTTTTTGATGATAAAAAGCCAGAGCCAAAGTTCAATAGCTACAGGTTCCAAGAAGTGTTGAACTTTCCCTTCCTCAAATGTTGTTTGTATCAAGTTCTCGAGAACAGAACTCTTGGAACAGCCATATTGTGCATAGTGGTCTGTTTCTGCCATGCTCAGCACGAAGATTTGTTCAAGCCAAGGGACTCGAAGTAATGTCAAGCAGTTGAAAAACTCTGGATACGCAAAGGCTCCCATCATATCGCCTCCAAAAGACAGTCTGGAAACTATTTGTCATTGCACATCTGCCCAAAGCATGTTATTATTTCAAGGCTTCCCAGCCTTTCTTTGCTATCCATGTGCTCCTTTTCACTGACCATCAGGTCAACATTAAACTAATTCCTTCCTGCTATTGATCTGGCGATGAAGAATATGCAGTTCCACCCAGTGCCGATGATTATGGCAGGCAACAATTCATCTCCATGTGGATATACGTGTCTTATTAAAGCCACAGCCCCAAAATTATTTGCTCTCAAGTAGCTCCACTCCCATAAAGCTAAGGGAAATATTCTCTTGTGAGTAATCTTAAGGAAAGTAAAATCAAATGCAGCCTTTCATTTTAGAAGACTGGATTTCAAAGAAGAGGCTAAAAGAAGACAGGCAATGAGAGTTTTGTGGGCAGGTTGCCAGCAAGTGGGGCTGCAGAGGTAAAATTTCATTCCACAGTCAGAGAATGAACATACTACACATTGTACACAAAGACAAGGTTCTGCTTAGTATACTTTATATCAGATTTATTTCCTCAAAACCATCAGCTTTCAGTTCTTCTGGAACTCCCCTTTTCTCAGGATGACCATGTACTGACACTGTCTTATTCGTTTTGCAGGTTCAAGCGCACAATCATGTGTCATCTGAAGCTCTGACCTGTCTTTCCACTTTCATGCTTAAGCATGGATTAATTTGAAAAGGCTCTACATTAGTTCCAAACTGGAGAGACATTGCTATTCCTCTTCTGGACATAGGGCTTATAATGTCCTTATGACAGAGATTTTCATTTCTGTATCCAGGATTAAGCTATACAATATATTTATCATGTTCTTAAAGTATTGAAGTGGTGAGCAGCAGCTGTTTTCCCCATCTAGTCATTTTGCATTTTGCTGTTTTATGAATGGTCACAGTATTCACAAGTCAGGTTGCTAAGGCACATACTGTATTTCTGAGGAAATCCCTTACTGAGAGGAAAAACAGATTGATCATTGGGGAATGCACCTTTTTGTTCATCTCTAATTTGACTCTAAGAGTAATGTGTAGGGGTCATATCATTGTTGTAACTAGCAGTGTCTCAGCCTTGGTTAGAGTCTAATTGAGCACTTCAGAAATGACCTGCTTCTCAGACCTTGGAGGTTAAGTTTTCCAAAAGACAACTGCCAAAGAGACAGTTTTTAATGTGGAATCAGTTTGTTCACCGTTCATTACAAGCAAAGAAAACACATAGAGCAACTTCAGGGAGATTATTGCACAATGCTTGGTCGCAATAGCAATGTGTGGTAACTCAGGTTTGACCATATATTTGCATTTGGTCTTCAAGGTCAGAGGAGGCAGATTTTATCATCCCCTGCTATTCCGTTTCACTGTTCACATCTTCCAGAACAAAAGCCTGACGGCCTCAGGAGCAGACATGTGTTTCCTATTAAAGACACTCACCTGGAGACTTTCAGAAACCCTAAGGAAGTCAGACTAGCAAGTAGCCCAGGCTGCCTCTGTTCTCTTGAACTTCCTTCTCTAAAGGCAAAGTCCTCTGTGTCTCTCAACAGAGTTTTGTTCTTAACAACATTAATTCTGGGGAAAACATTTTTTGGGGGGTGGGGGGGAATGACAGCTTCATATTTCTTTCAAGCATACTATACGTGTACTCAGTGCCTGGCTGACACCTGTAGGCCTCCTAGAGATTTAGCTTTCCAGATGTTGGAGTGTCCCTCACATTGTCCATCACCAGGCTACCTATAGCTTATCTATATTGGCAGATGTGGCCCAACAACTGAAGGCCCATAAGGTTTCTTTCCTTACACTACACATCTGGAATGCTTCGACACTGTCCATTGCCCTGTAGGGGATCATCATTATCACTGTTACCATCACTATCGTCTCACTAAAAAGCAAGAATATATAAGTCATCCTGCTGTTTTTTGCCTTTAGATTGCAAAATATTCTTTCTTTTGATTGCAAAATATTTTACATATAGGAGGTAAATTTGGTGATGAGATGTACTCCTAGTGAAAACACTCTGCAGTTTCAGTATACAAACATCTGGCTGCTGGAGGACACTGCAGCATATAGAATTACAGGTCTTTGGGAGGAACTGACCCATGTTGCATCTTTCACACTCTAGTCTTTTCATTTCATTTCGTTTTGTTTTGTAACTGAACCACAACCTTCAACATTTAAATATTAAAGAAACAAAGCAAAGATCGCGAAGACTTACTGGAGGGCCACGGGGACCAATGATGGACATTCCAGCTTCTCCAGGAGTTCCCTGCAGTGAGAAAGGAGCAAATTAGGATAGGACATATGTTAGAGTTAAATAAAGGAAAATGGAACAGAGAAGGAGAGAGGGATAATTTTGGATGTAAGTGGCAGAGCGAAAGAAAATATTAAAATAAAAGATTCAAGTGTACAATAATAGAGGCTTGACAGGAAAGTGTGGCCAAGGAAATAGTGAAGGAGAAAAGGAAAGTGTATAAAGTGGTTTAAATTGAACAATATATGCTCATATTTCTGAGAGATAATGATTAAAAGCATATTTCTTCTGGTTAAAACAGCAGCTGCTCTGGTCCTTTCCAACCAAGACAGGGAGCGATTTAGAAACTATCCTGAAATCAAATCAAGGCTTCTTAAAATACCAAGTAAAATCTCTGCTAATAACTGCAAATACTATTGTGATTGTCTGATGCCATAATTGTCTCATTCCCAATGATCATTCTCCTCTGCAAGGAAGCTTCCTCTAGAAATCTGGGAATTTTGGTATGACTAGGAAGGAGTTCAGCTATGCTTCATAAGGGGAACTGCACATCCAAGATATAGACACATGCTCACTCATGTACAGTCTTATAAAGGCTCTGTGATGTTGACAGCATAAATCCCCCCGGTAAACTCAATGTGGTGCATTCCCTTTTAACCCACCATGCATTTGTGAACAAACAATGGTTGATAGATGGTTCCTCCTAATTGCTAGTTCTCAAAAGCCTGCCTCTTGCTGATGATTTGCAGTTCCTGCTATCAGCGACTAGGCAAATACTATTTCAGGAAATGTACGGTCAAAGCTCCCACTGGTGGAACGGCCCTCCTAACATTCTTGAACTGCAGCCCCCATCTGCTTTAGCCAACATAGCCAACATAGGAATCTTAGTACAGTAAATACAACCCAACACATTTGGGGGCCACACATTCGCCATGCTTGCATTGACAGATGTAGAACTGCTTTGAAACTGCCATAGATCCCATGGTTTTTCCCAGACATACCGGAAGATGTCAGGATCTGACCTTAGCTCTCTAAGAATCCTTCTCAGTGTATCACGAACCTTTCTTAGGTCCACATACCCCCAACTTCACCCTCACCCACGGCTGTTTGTGTGTTCAAAACAGTTCAACACCTCTGAATTGGATCTGCATTTGTAGAATAGATAGTTGGCCCTGTCTATCAGTACCCTTTCTAACAATATTATGGCCTCTTCTTACATTCTCCTTACAATGACTTTTACATCTGCTCTTCCACCTGGTATCTCCTTTGGCTCCTTATGCTCTATAAGTATTTTTTTATTTTAGCAGGGATTACTAACTGTCACACATGCAAAAGTTCAAACAGTTAGTGGTTGTTTAGGACTGACAGGGGCAGCATAGAGAAATAAGACACGCGCACACACAAATCAGATGTGCAGCTTTTAGATCTAACAATTAATGGACACTGTGTCACTATTCAATGACCAGAATCCTATCAGTGTTGTTCTGTAAGGTTTATGTATCTTGCCAGAGCTAATTGAGGCTAACTGACAGGGGGTCAAGAGTGTGTTTTGATTGCGTGCATGGTCACACTTCTGCTTGTGCAAATGAGATGCATTTTGGCACCTTGCCAATTATCTCCAATTAGCTGCAGCAGGTTACGCAAGCCTTATGAAAACACTGATAGGATTCTGGCCAACCTTTTCCTCCTTAATGGACGTTTGTAGGAAGAAAAAAAGTGGGGAAAGAGGTGGGGAAAGACTGCACGATCCCACATGTGAGAAAATGTGTGCCCCTCGGCTCATAATATCCCGCAAATGAGACAAGACAACTTTACGATCAAAGTCTTATATGAAAGCACACTGGGATGTTGCCTGAATTGTACATAGACATGAGCATGCAGAAATGGAAATAATAACATAGTGCTGCTCAGGGAGAAGGGGATATTTGGCAGATGCGGCTTTTTCCATTTATCATCAAGCTACATAATATGCTCACCACCAAGTTTCTTTCTTTCTTTCTTTCTTTCTGCAAAGGGGCCTGAAAGACATCTGTTTATCTTAGGATGTGATTTCTTCCACCTAAGTATTTGCATTTAGCGTGCTTTGTTTTGTGAGTGATCTCAGCAAGGTAAACACAGGCGGCAAGTCTGATCGCTGAGGCCTACGTGTCTGAAGAGGTCCTGTCCCAGGAGGGCACATACATGCCCCGCTTGATTCTGAAGGAGTCAGTGTAGAGTTTTTGTAATCTGTTTTTGATTGTGGAAATGTCAGTTTCACTTACAAACACAGCAAAATCTGGTAGCCTTCAATAACTTCAGTAATTCAGGAGCTTCGCCGATGGAAGATTCGGCTCTGTCAGAATGGGCCTGATCACTGCCTTCTTCCAGCAAGGAGGGAGATACAGTATCGCTCCTGCAAGGAGGAATTGAGGACCTGACAGGCGCACTCTGCCATATCCTCACTGGCAGATTTTCAAACCCCTGAGTTAGAAAATGAAAGCGCCTTCAGGCATCACTGGATGAAATTGAACCAACAAAACTGGACCAGTTGGGGCACTAAAAATCTCGAGCTGACATTGCCCCATTAACATAGTCCAGGTCCCTATAGATGGCGTCAATGTTGAATCTAAAATGGGCTGCAAACCTCATGTCATGACATCTGGTCAAGGTCTCCAGTGTTGCCTGGCTTCATTGAGGTCATGGAGCACTTTAAAGAGTTTTGCCTGATGGTTACTAATTAACTAATAGGCCTCACTAATATGCCTCACATAGTGTACCTGATAGTATATGCCTCACATAATGCCCATCCTTCTGGGCATTACAGTAGTGACTAGACATACTTCTACTGTAACCGCAGCCTTATTAACATGCAAGATAACTCTCCTCCGGACTCTCTCTAGCTTTCTCCTAGCTTGTTTCAGGGCCCACAGCTCTGGTGTAAACCATGGAGAAGAACAAGCCCTCATATGGAGAGGTTGTTTAGGAACAATGGAGCCAACTGCCCAGGTCTTCATAGTGTTCCATTCAGCAACTTGGGCTTTGACACCATGCCAACCAGCATATTTGGAAACCCACCAAAGGCATCTTGGAAACTTACGGGATCCAATAGCCTATGTAGGCAGATCATAATAATCAGTCCTCTCTCCTTGCAAGGGGATTTTGCCAGTGCCAAGCCAAATTTCAATAGGTAATGCATGACAAGGGTGAGGAAACCAAATTGGTCACCTTCAAATCAAGAATGAAGTTCTACGCCTAGAGGAAGAAAACAACAACAACACCAAATGCACAACATGGATTTTTCCGCACAAGGTTACAAGATGGGAGAATGCTTGGATCAAAACACTACATGCCAGAAGGATCTTAGAATTGTTGAAGCTCCGAAACTAAATATGACCCAACAGTGCAATATGGCTGCAAAAATGGCTAATGTTACTTTAGGCTACATTAACACAAATATCACCTCCAAAGTCCTCCAAAGTGTTTCACCTTGAGAAAAGCAGGGGAGGTATGGCATTTTAAATGATTGAAAGATTGTTAACACAGAATGCAGGACACAACCATGGGCTCAAATGGCAGGAAAACAGTTTTCAATTCAGTAACAGGAAAAACTTCCTAACTGTTAAAGTAATACAGTGGACCCTTGTATAACAAACAGCTTGTATAACATAAAATCTGTACAACATAAAAAATTCCGGAGATAGGGGAAATTTGCTTAACATAATTGCCTATGGGGAAA
Source organism: Phrynocephalus versicolor (assembly GCA_023846285.1). NCBI lineage: Eukaryota > Metazoa > Chordata > Lepidosauria > Squamata > Agamidae > Phrynocephalus > Phrynocephalus versicolor. Next base: position 19,029,712 of record JAHTLZ010003518.1, read on the forward strand.
ATCCGTACAACATAAAAATGGGATTACTCCATTTTCAATGCATTCCTATGGGAATTTGTATAAAGGAAAATTTGCTTAACATAATTTCATTTGGAACGAATTAATTCCTTTATACAAGGTACCACTGTATAATAATTGAACTAATTACCTTAGGAGGTGGTGAATGTTCCAACACTGGAAGCATTTAAGATAAAATTAGACAACCACCTGTCAGATATATACTTTGATTTGGATTTATGCATTGAGAACGGCTTGGACTTGATAGCTTTATGGCCCCTTCAAACTCAGTTATTCTATGGTCCTATGATGAAACTGGCAAGTTTAGATGAATGATAAGGTGTGCAGAAGAATAAAGTGCCTTTTTATAAAATCCCTCAAAAGAGGAAACAATGCCCATAGAAAACCCTGATGAAAAAGAACAGCATGTATACAGCGAGCTCTCAAAAGCCACCAATGCTGAGTTCTGATAGAAGAGAAAAATGTAAAACCAGGGAGAAGGAAGGCAACACAGAGTTATCTGACTGCTTGAGCATCTTCTGGTTTACAGGAGAGAAGACCTGGCTGGCTGGAAGCACTCTGAACACAAGGAGAGCTCTGCTAGGAGTGAAAGCCTGCTATGATACTGAGCTGCATCCATATTTAGTCATGCTCGCAATAGGTCTACTAAAATCAATGCTGCTTAAGTTGACCATGACTAGGGCTATGCCTTCCATGAGTTCAAGTGAGTTCAGGTGGCAGATATGGACAACGTGCTCCATATCATGCAAGCTATTTTGCATTCCCCAAATTAGCTTGCCATCTTAATGGGCCAAGGAGGATGTGATGCTTTTTGCCACTGTTGAAGTAAAAGTCAGCAAGCATCCATGCCAGTTCAATCCAATTCCCAGTCAGTGAAGGTGCACCATCATGTTCTTGTTCTCGGACAACAAATGTGTTATGCCTAGTCCAGCTGTTACTAAGGGCGGCCAAAACAATGCAGAAAATGCTACTGGATTGGGATGGGCTGATTCACATTTTTTTTCTACATGATGTAATGTGAACCAGCCAGGAGTCCTCCCCGTCCCTGCCATTACCCATAATTTTTCCCTTTATCACTGGGGCATCCATCAAAAAAACCCCACTAGACCCACTCTTATTGGTCTAGGCAATGTGATGGCTTGAACTGATGGAGAAAGATCCAATGGTTATTTGGTGGGGCGATCCAGCTTGAAATCTTCCCCATTAAAAAAGAAACTCTGTGGTCCCAGTGCCTTGACATTTCCAGAATCCCAGCCACCCTCATCACCACGTGCATCAGTCTGATGTGTTCCTCTGCCACTGTCGATCTCTGGCCTTGTTTCTTTCCAGCATAGAGATCTGAAGAAAGAGAAAGACCCTGCTTGGCATGATGGTATGCAGGCTGGGGGAACCAAGATCCAGGACTGGATCTTTGCAAATAATACCATCTATTTCTTTAAAAAAAAAAAACTTGCAGCCAGGGCTGTTGTGATAGGACACTTAGACACACACAGAGAGAAACAGAGGAAACTGCAATTTCCCATGTTTACAGCCAATTAAGTAGCTATTCTGTAGCTGTGCCTCCTGCATGTTTACAGAGGAGCTGCATTAAGTTGCAAACAAGGCTGTTTAGACTATTACCTTTTCATTCTTTGTGGCCAGTTAATTTAACCAGACTGGGGGAAACTCAAATTCCCTGGTGTGACTTCACAGTGATTGGATTCACATTTACCCTGCTCTGTAGTTGTTCCCTAAGTCTCTATCAGGCATGTTAAATTCCAACTAACCCATTACTTTTCTAAACATATTACCTCAAACTTCCAAAATACCTGAGGCCCAACCTGGCAATACATTATGTCTTGTATAACTGAGAAGTTCATGTTCACAAGCTATTTTACTACCCCTTCTTGAGCCACAGTGTAATCTGTTATTCAGCTAATCTTCATCCCCACAGCAGATTGACAAGGTTTCTAAATGATTAATTGTTTTGTTGCTAGAGATGGGGATGACTCAGAAAATGGTGGTTTGTTGTAACTGATTATTCATTGGGGCTGATAAATTGACAAATCGACGACTCAATGAATTTCCAGCCATGAATCAATGAATTGATTCATCTCCCTTTTAAATGTCATAAAAAGATCCACCTGCATTTAGAGGTCCCAAATTTGCATAGATGCTTCCTCAGAGTCTCCTGTACAAGTCCTGCATGTTTAGTGAGGATTGGGGTTTGGATGTCTGAGCTATGTGCCCCCAAAGAGGGCTCCCACAGGAAAGTTTTCCTAAGGCACCTAGAAAAACTAAACTTGCAGAGAGGCTTTTCCCAACTCTCCTCTACAATCCTCTACATTTGGTGAAGATTGTGTTTCAGACCTCAGAGATATACACTCACAAAGTGCAGACCTCTAGAAAAATGTCCTTTAGCAACTGAGTTGGAGGAACCCAATCTTCACCAAACTGAGAGAGATTGTAGAGGAGTGTCAGGGGAAGCTTCTTTCCAAATTTGGAGTTGTGAGGTGCCTTGGGGGCTATTTTATAGCCCAATGAATTAATGAATCAAAAATTGGTTTTAAAAAAATCACAAATTCATATTGACATTGTGGTGAATAGAAATTGACAAATTTTGACAAATCAGCAAAATTTGTCAAAAACTTGATTTATTTTTTCCATTCATCTCCATCTCCATCTGTAAGACTTCCTTGGAGTGAAAAAGAAACCTAGAATGAGCATTCTCTCACTTTTCTCTACTGACAAGTAACAGCATCTGAAACCAGATTATTGCTAAGTGAAAACATGGCACTAAGTCATTTTTTTCAGTGGACAGATTGGAAAAAAAAGAACTTGACCTGAATGTTGCAAGATGTTCTGGACCACTGCTGACCTCAGCCCAAATGAAGAAGAAACTGATGTAATGTTTACCTTAATAGCAGCGAAGAAAAACACCAGCATCGATTAAAGTAAACATTTGAGGGTTCCCTCTCACCTGCTTTCCTTAAATATTTTTATGAGGTTTCCCCCTTAGATAATAGTGGGTTTGAACCAAGGTTTGCAATCAGGAAACCTAAGAGCTGGTTCAGCAGGCTGCATCTGGAGGGAGCTGCTTAGGACACAGCTGGTATAGCTAACCACATTTCCACATGTATCTTTCCTGGACACACTGAACACAGATGTTGGCAATGAAATTGGAAAAGGGTTCCAAATTTTTTTTTTTTACCAAAACAGACCAGCTGCAAATGTTGAGTTTTCATAACCATCACTATAAATAAGCTCTTGCCATGTTAGCATAAAAAGTATAGTAAACAAACCAAAATGTCTGCAGCCTTAGAATACGTGTGGGCGCCTTTCAGAGAATGGAGGGGCATACCACCTGTTTATTCTTACATTAATTGCATTAATCTGTCCATTTAATTTGTATGTGCAAAATCAGCTTTTGATTCACACACAGGATTTTCTTTCTTTCTTTTTCCCCATTATTTGAGGGAGTTGAGAATAAATAAGTGTGTGGATGAAATTACTTGGGCTGATTTCAAACTAGTCCAATGGCATTCTTATTCCTCAAGGCAAGTGGGACATGTCACAGGAGCCTAATCCACAATGAAAATACACGCAATGGATTAAGCAATGGTGGCCAAACTTTGGCCCTCCAGATGTTTTGGACCACAACTCCCACAGTCCTTTGTCATTGGCAATACAGGCTTGGAATTCTGGGAGTTGTGGTCCAAAACATCCACAGGGCCAAAGTTTGGCCACCACTGGATTAGAGGCAGCAACTCCAGTCAAACCTGGAATGAAGTGATGAGCTGGAAAGAGCTGACTCACCTTCTCTCCAGGTTGCCCCTTTTGTCCCTGGGCCACCATTTGCATCAGCCACAGCCACATACAAAAGGATGAAAAAGGGAGAAAAAGAGAAAGACACAAACACAGGAGTCAGTGTAAAGGAAGACTGAGCTCCCCAATCAACACACATTGCGCATAACAGGCACACAAACACAACATGATAAGGACATGGGCTTCATTTAATGCTCACAGTCAAACAGTTTTGCTTCTCACTCTGTCCTACTTAAATCATCTCTAAGAATCCCACCAGGAAATCTCAGGAAAGTAGAATCCAGGAGCACTGCATATCAACAGCGCATCATATTGGGAAAACAGGTCATCAGTAAAACCTGTCCCTTCAATGATGGATCTGTGATCTGGAATAGTTGAGCCTAGGGGGTTCATTTCTATTGTAAAAAGCTGTTTCTCCTGAGAAGACCCTTGTGTAGCTGAGGGAGGTACCACTGAAATGAAGTGAAGCTAAGAACCCTTTTCAGTTTGTAAGTGATAAAAACACAGGGCACAGAGTTAGCAGTCAGATCACATGCAGTTAGCTGGGTTAGCCTCCGTTCAAGCTCACAAGGCAATTATGCAGAAGCAGCAGTAAGTCCTGACAGTCCTCTGGAGTTTGCAGGAAATTAAGTGCGACCACGCCCACCTAAGCGCGTCCCAGCACACTTTTCTTGTACATGCTCTAGGAGGGTGAAAATCCCCAGGTCCGGATTTAATCTGGTGAGTGCAGGCTCTCCTCGCTTCTGTTTGGGTTTTTTGCCTCCCGCCCCTTTAAGAGAAGGGGCGGGAGGCAAAAAACAAACAAACAGAACAGAAGGAATCAGGACAACAGCGGGGCTCCGGGTGGCTTCGGAGGTGAGCTTGCATTTTTTTCTCTCTCTTTTTTTCTCCCTCCCCTCACGCAGACAGGAGCAAGGAAGTGCGGAGGGGTGGGGACGCAGGAAGAGCAATGAACCCCCAAGATCTCTGGTCTGAGTTTAAGTGGCCAGCAGATCTTAGGGGTCGTGTGAAAAGGCCCTATGACAAAGGACTGCAAGATTAGTTCTGTTTGCAAGATCAATTCTTGCAACCGTGTAGACATCGGTTTCAATCAAAGTCACAATGAGCAAAACAGAGAGGTCCGTTTGAGTAACCATTATGGAAAATAAATGAAAGTATAGTATTAGACTCTGTGGTTAACATGCAACACAGAAGTTAATTGATTGTGTGACTTTAACATCAATATTTCAGTTCTGAGACACTTCTGGAAAACTGCATGCATAAGTATAGATCATCTATGCAAAATGATGACTTGACACTCATCAGTGTCACTGCCAGATCACCTATCTTTTAGGTTCCGATATCACTATAAGGAGCTCAATCATATTTACTCCAAAGTGAAGTTGAGAGATCTCCTGGTAAATTTAAAGGCTATTCAAAGCAGTGGTGAGACCTGCCAAAGACATCCCGTACATCTTCAGGTTCTTGCCAAATTACACTTGACTCTAAAGGTCACATGAATTTGGAGATTTCTCCTTAGATACATGCTCCATGGAATTCTGATAGAAGCCAAGGAAAATTCTATGAGATTACTCAGATTTCTCAGGACACCATCTGGATAAGTTTATGTCCTTATCGTCCCTTTCTATCTGATGGGTCAGTATGGGAATGAAATGCTGGTTGTAACAGGAATCCAGCATGGCTGTTGTGAGGATACCTAATTTCAGAAGGTATGGCAAAAATGAAGGGGGGGGGGAGTATTACAGCACATTTAAGACTGACACATATATTTCAGTTTACGCCATCATGGATTAAAACCATGGATTAAAATCCTTGATTTTGCAATGTGTTCCAGGTGGAATCTGGAAGTACATAAATATGTTTAATGATCAGCAGGTTTTCAATATAACATGATATTTACATGTTCATTGTGTAACTGTACAACACTGCTTAGAAAGTGCACATCACTGAATCTATGGTCATTATGTTTTATTATATTATTTTGGATTGTTTATTTGTTGTAGTATCTCTTAGCTATGGATTTTAATACTGTATATTTAATTCTGTAAACCGCCCAGAGTAGCTATGTTGCTAGATGGAGCGGTAAATAAATAAATAAATAAATAAATAAATAAATAAATAAATAAATAAATAAATAAATATTGGAGCACCTAATGCATTGCTCCAGGTCAGTCATGAATGTTTTCATACTGTGTACCATACACATGTCCACAGCTATGCCGCTGACCATAATTTTTTGTTTGCGTATTTTTGTCATACACTCTGAAACAAATTGGAATGGCTCTTGAAAATCATTCATTTCAGAAAAAGAAGTGAAAGGACTAAGAGTTAACTAATAGAAAATAGTTTAGAACACTGTACTTTACACTCAGTTGCAGCAAGTGAGAAAAAAGTTTAATGGGCCAGGAAGAGATGGACTGTGGAGAGTACAACAGCAGTCACTCCAAGGGGTTACTACAACAAGTCAGTACCTAATGTTACTCTCTTCATTTCTCACAGTCTGTACCAATATGGATCTTAGCAGAAAGATAAAAACAAATGGCACAGCAGAATGCTGCAATGTTCTACTTCAATAATCCTCCTCCAAAGCATTGTGAAATGAGAGTCCAGGTAAAAAGCCTGCTGTGATTAGAAGAAGCTAGAACCGCTTATTAGAAAACATCACCTTTTCCTCTTCTCTCATCAACCCCACCTTGACATTTCTCTTATGCAAGAGATTGAGAAGAAATTACTGTTTTTTGAATAACAACTTTTCAAAACACGCTACTTGTGCCTTTCTTTCTCTTTAAATCCCATTTGCCAGGGAATCTTTAATGCTATAGGTGAATTTGGTCTACTCAGGGGGAGGCTTGTTTTCATTGGATTATTTCTTAAGATTATCCTTAACAGCCTTATCTGGTATTAATTTTAGATCTGCCCTGGCTCTGGTGCACACTGATACCAGAGAGAAGGACATTATGTCAGTACAGTGGACCCTTGTATAACAAACAGCTTGTATAACATAAAATTTGTACAACATAAAAAATTCCGGAGATAGGGGAAATTTGCTTAACATAATCGCCTATGGGGACAATCCGTACAACATAAAAATGGGATCATTCCGTTTTCAATGCATTCCTGTGGGAATTTGTATAAAGAAAAAAAATGCTTAACATAATTTCATTTGGTATGAATTAATTCCTTTATACAAGGTACCACTGTATTTTAAATTGTAGTCTAAGGTGCGGTCTAACGAGATATTCCTCCCACCCCACACATGAGATTGCCTACAGTGCATTTAGGTGTGTGCACAATAAATCAATTTTCAAACAGCACAAATAGCATTGAAAAGCATGTGTCTGGAACAGTTTTCTTTCTCCAAGTGTTTCACTACATATGCACTCTACCTTTAATCGTAGAGAACACCTGCATGTGTTATGGGAGAAAACACTGCATAGAGTGTAGGGTCAATGCTGTATATCATCAAGTAAGCGAACAAAGTTGTTCTTATGGAGCATGTTCTAGCAACAGGAAGGCACCAAAGCTTACATTTTTCTGACATGGAAAAGAAAACCTATTACAGTGGTTCCCAACCTTCCTAATGCCATGACCCTTTAGTACAGTTCCTCATGTTGTGGTGACCCCAAAGGGGTCCCAACCCCCAGGTTGGGAACCACTGTGCTATTACGATTCTTTCGAGAACCATGGCTAATGGCAGAGGAAGACAAAGCGCCAGATTGTAGAGTCTTCCTTGGGAGGGGATGTGACAGCAAAAGGAGGCACCAGCTTTTATCTCAATAAGCAGCATGTTTTACAGCTACAGTATAGTGTGTTGACACTGCTTTTTTGGTCCCACTTAAATAGATACTTTAGTCTAAAATAACTCTGCATTTCGTATATGTAGCTTTCCCCAATTCTTGGGAAGGCCTAAAAATTTAGAAACGACTTTTCCTTGGCCCAGATACAGCACCAGTCTTGGTCGAAATTAAAACCTTAGACTATAAACAGTCCTTCGACTAGACTCCAATTTACTGACAGTTCATCATCCACTTATATGAACTAAGGCTATATATATCAAAAGTTCTGTAATAAAACATTATTTAGTGAACTAAACAAGGATCCCTGCAATTTTGTCTGAGAAAAATATTGAGGCTGCAGTCTTATATAAATTTACTGAGAAGTAGGCTCCCGTGGGATCACTTGGGCTTATTTCTGAGTAGACATTTATAGGTTTGCAGCTAGTTAAGGAGGTCTCCTCTGTCTCCTGTTAGGCACAGCTTAGCATTTAAATCCATATTCCATTTTAATTTTTACAAGAGCAACTTTTCCATTTTCAAGATCCTATAAATGGGACCAGGGGCAATTCTTCCCCTTGAGGTAGTATCACCAACCAAAGGGGCTCTAGATAGCAAAAGAGCTTCAAAGCAAGCTTGTCAGGTAGTTATAAGAGGTCAATGACTCACCGGTAGTCCGCGGATCCCCATGGCGCCTTTACCTCCCTAACAATTAATGCAAAATCAGAGGGCAGTTGGAAACTGACTTATATGTAATACTATGAAGTCATACAAATTAACTTTTACTTGAAGATTTATGTGGCTGAAATGACAAGGTTTTATACATGGTTCTCTTCAGTAGGAAGAGGTTTGTTCATTTTACGGAATGGAAGTCGATGTGCTTGGAACTGCCTTTCTGCAAGAGCATATAAACGAACAGGCTGCTTACCTGTACAGGTGGTTCTGCCAATGGTCAACTGTGTCAAATGGGTGTGAGTGTGCACACCCTCTCACAGAATGATCCAAAGCTGAGTAACATTTTAACCATAGCCCTACCTATGTCACACCACTCATATGAGAGTGTGCCCTGCTAATCCTCTTAGTTTATTTATTATTTCTTTATTTTAGAGTATTTTTACCCCACCTTTCTCCTTGGAAACAGACCCAAGGTGGCTATGCACATTAGAAGACTGGGTGAAGAATAATCAAGTCAATGTTCTTGGAAAACCAAACAGGATAAGAATTTTAGTTCCCACTCCACTGCATGTATACATAAATCTTGTGATGAAAGGAGTCCTGAAGACAGGAAGTTGTGGTTTCTGAGTTCAGAGATGACCATTCAAAGCTTCGCTATCACAGATAAGTAACCTGTTCTTCTTTACTGTCTTTGCATCTCACACAAATGGGTGACAGGCAGGCCTCCTTAACAGAAAGTGGGATAACTTAGCTAAAGCATAGCAGAAATGATAGAAGGCCTATTGAAATGGTTTCATATTGACCAAAATCCTGTTGCTTAGCAATGGAAATTGCACTGGGTTAGGCCCACTGGGTCGTTGGGGATTAGGCAAGTCAGCTTCAAATGGGCCTACTTTGACTGTAACCTACTATGCTAAAGGACATCACAGGCCCAATTGGATCAATGGAACTGATAGAAGACAGCTCTCTAAACCCACCTTGATTCAATGGGTCTTCTACACCAGTGTGGTACACTATGCTAAACAACAGGATTGTGGCCATTTTTAAAATGGCAACATATACAATAATAACTAAGCAGTGGACAAAGACTAATCCTCCAACACTGGAAGAGTGAGATATGAAAATGTGGGCAATGGGTTACAGGGCTATACTTACCAAATTAGCGAGGGTGAGGGAGAGTCACCAACTGACTGACTGGTTTATGGAAAGATGGAGCTTGTTAGTGATGCATTGCAGGTGGTAGGAAATACTTCTCTGCTACATGTTGATGGCTTACTACTACCATCTTGCTTCACCAGTGGTCAAGCTACTTAGGACCGATAAGAATCAAAGTCCAATCATCAAAAGAAAGCCACAGCTTCCTACGTTCTGCAGGAACATACAGGATGTAATATGACGTTGTTCTCTACTAGTAGCAGTAAGATTTGTTTGCCCTATTTACTCTTGTATAGTATTTTTAAAGTAAACTTGGAGGATAACATTATTTTTGTTATCAGTTTGGTAGTTGAGCAAAAGGGGTCTTTGGATCACTGTTTGGGTAGCTGCTTTAATTGCGTACCATGTATGGTGCTTTTCCTCTAGAGTTATTGCCCACAAAGCAGGATGTGTGTACAAGTGAGGAGTCCTGAACAGAGCAGGAAGTTTATCTGAAATGTGCATGTGGTGGAAGCATCACAGGAGTCAATAACCTTACCAGCGCACATCCCACTCTTACTTTCATTAGGATGGTCCCAGGATCATGTTTTAAGATTTTTTTCCTCTGCTACTTAATTTAAGAATCACTTCTATCCCATATTGTTGTCAAAGTTATCACTAAGACTGATAGAGATCAATTAATTTCAGAATTTATTTCATCAGCTAGAGACTACCCTGTTCTTCATTTCCAGTCAAAGTAGGTACCAATGGGTTCAGTGGGTCTGATTCCCTAGTTTTAAAAAAATTGTAGTTTTAATTTTTATTCTTATCAATGTCTGCTGAACGGTGGAAAATTCTTTTAGAATATATATCATGTATTATGTTGCCTGCTGCCTGAAAACAGTTTGAGAAATATGTTGTGTTTCTAAATTGGTAGTGCCAAGAGTTGAATCCTGTTAATTGTTGACTATTCAGTGATTCTTTTCAAACTATTGACTGCCATGCAAGTAATGCCATTAATAATGAAGTTATAGGGAGCTAAGGCAAATCAGTAAACAAAATGCAACTGGCATTAACTAAAATACAAACAGTTCCTCATTTAATTCTGTATTAAACAATGTCAGGGAGTAAAACATTTAATAACATTGCAAGGTAAGCATCCAGGAGTTTGTCAGCTGTCTCAAGTCTCAACGTTTTAACTTGTCCTGGCCATAACACTGAAAGAAAGGAGCAGAGATATATCTTGCCAAGCATCTGTGCTGAATTCTACCTCAACATCAGTCCACAAATGGTTGCAAGCCACCGGATAACAGACCTACTTCTGTTCTTCTACCAAAAGCTAAATATTTATGCAGGGGCTTTGAACTATTTCTAGACCAGAGTTTCCCAGGCCCTCCCACGACCATGGGCGGAGGGCATGGTGTTGTATGACATGTTAACTGGCACTTTCTCCTGCATTTAAACACAACCAACCCTTTCTAGTAGAACAAATCAAGCATATCCTTTTCTGCAGCAGAACTCCATCCTCTAGAAGAAGAAAACCATTTTACCTTATGGATCCCCATCTTGGGAGAGTCATGCTGAGAGAATCCATGAGACCTGCTCAAGGATTGCCCCTCCCCCAGCCATTTGGATAGCAACCCCTGTGGTTTCTGTGATTTCAGGATGCATGCCACTCACACACCCAGCACACACACTCAAGAATGTTTTTGCACATTATGTTCTCATATTTTTTTAAAAAAATCTGGAAACAAAGAGTGATCAAGATCTTAAATTCTGTGTATTCTGTGCTTTTGTGGAAGCATGGCGTAAAGAATAAACAACTGATATTTAGTGAGAGCAGGATGCCTATACTATGATGCCAAGAAACACTCTCACTACTGGGTAGTGATTATGACACTCACTGTGTCCTGGCACAGTCTTGATAGATAAATAAATCAACATTGTTTGCCTGACTGGGGGCCTTCATGCTCCTGTGGCAATCCTTGGCAAAGTAGCATGAGCTCACAGTGGCATAAAAAGGAGGCTCTGTATTTTTAGATCTTACCTTAAGATTTCAGGGAATACCTTTGGGGCTCTAGGTTGATTGGTGAATTGAGCTGGTAAGTTACAAAAGAAGGCTATCTTTCCAAAGTTAATCAGCCTTGGATGCAAATTAGGTCTGCGGTTAAACTCAGTCTGATCCTTCTCTAATCTTTTCAAGCAGGAGACATCTAAACTGGTTTCCTGTAAATCTCTTTACCTCTTGGTCTCAAGAGATGAATCCTAAATCCCTTTTCTTATCTTCCATTACTTAAACTGAAGTACCTTTTGAAACTCTGAAGTAAGTTGATAAGAGATTAGCTGGGCTAATGTAAATTGGAATCAAGAAATAAACAATAGCATAAACAATAGCAGAGATTCCTGTTTCACAATGTGATACAGTACCTGAGCACTGTGCCTGATACAGCACACCTCATTCTGCTGCTATATGTCTGAAGAGGTGGACTTGTCCACAAAATGTTACATTAAAATATGAAATTTAGTCTTTAAGGTGCTACATGTTTTTTGTCTTTTGTTTTGTTTTATTTTCCTTCATTTTTACTGGAATACCTGAATATAAGATGCACATACTTCTTATACCCAGGTAATTTAAAGACAACTAGGTAATTACCCAGGTTTTCTCAGCCTTCTTTTCATTGTCAATAGCAAATATTTTATACTAAAGCCTTCACCACCAAGGCCATAGCTAATGACCCATGCTTTATAGGTTTCAGCACCTTAGGCCATTGTTCACCTTAAGGCTATGGATACTATTATTAACAAGCCTATTCAGGCCATTGTTCATCTTACAAGCCTATTTGAGACGAGGGTGACAAGAGGTCAAAGCTGACTATAAGATGGAGGACTCGCACTAGCTGTATTCAGACTGAGGAAGCTGTTTGGATGAGCAGTGAAATGTTTCTATCTTTCAAGAAAAAGAAGTCCAGTTGCCATGATGACTGAACTTCCAGATACTAATATGTTGTTTTGTATATGCATGTTTGCAATTTGAAATTGGTAGAGGTACCTATATCACAAATTTTGAAGTTGACTGCTGAAGACAATACAGTAAATCAGAGCAGATTCAGAACTTGAGCTTTTTCTCTGATGTCCCGAGAAAAAGTGGCATGCTAGTGCCTTCATTCCTCCCTGCAATATTCATGTGTGGTTATCGTTATTACAACTTTGCATGTAGTGCATTTCTCTATTCATTCTCCACATTGTTGCCTGTGGGTGGCAGGGGCACAGAAACAAGATGGGTGTGTTTAAACACTACTTAAGAGTTGTTCAAATTAAAAAGAGCATGCATTCGGAACGGATTAAACTCGTAAGTAGAGGCAGCACTGTAACTCAAATTCCCACAAGACTGGAACAAGACAGGTCAGCTCTAACCTGTGTGATATCTGACAGAGCTTGATCTTTCAAAGTCTTGTGCTTTTTATCTGTCCCTGCAGACTCCATCACTTCATTGTCAGGTCAGCCTTTCCCTTCCCTCCATTTTTCCCCATGCCTGCTTTTGTGCACATTTGGTTACTTGGGAAATGTCCCTTCAAAATAGCGATTATAATTCGAAACCAACTATTATGGACCAGGCATTATTAAATGGTGCTCTAACACCCACAGCTAAGATATGGATGGCTTGAGAATGCCATTCTACTCACTCTTCTTCAAATTCACTTTCTAAACTGCTTGGATGATCCTAATAAAGTCTTAGCTAACGTCAGATTTTAGAATTTCTCTTATAGACCACTATGACTTTATTTTTCATGTGTGTTCAGATGAAAAACCCCAATTTAGGAAAAACCTAATCTAGGAATACAATTCTGTGTTGGAGAGAACCCTGAGTAACAATTTTTGAAATTTGGGATTTACCCAAAAAGAAGGAAACGTACTTTTAAGATTAAAGTTCCCCAAATATCCTACTCAGTATGGACAGTAACAATACTGGCTGGGGTATTCTGGGAGGTGTAACCCCAAAAAAATAACACTTTCCCAATGTTGAATGTTTTCCTCCAACAGTTCTAATGTCCTGATATCAAAGCAATGTGTCGTATGTTCTGACAGCTTGCACAGCTTTTCACAACATGTTATTTTATGATAGGCAATCAAGTATTTCAGCCTGCACTCTGGCATGCTTCCAGATGAAGAGCTCCTAGTTCCACCACTATCCAGCTGTTCTTCCTTTCCCTTTTTCCAGTGGTAAAATGCTGGCAAATTTCAGTTTAGAAATCGGGAAACAAATTTTTGACACCCTTGCAAATTCTTAGAATGGGGTAGGGCGATCCCGTAATAAAAGGCTGTCTGGAAGCACCCCTCTATACAGCAACTGGCATGAAAGAGGAAAGGGGGAAATACATTTTAAAAGCAGGGGATATTTACCGGAAGTCCAGGTCTTCCTGTAGGACCCTGAAAGGAAACACAGCAAAGGAGATGTTGGCACAAAGAACAATGGCTAGTTCTCTTGTTTTGGGACACTTTTCAGCTTGTGCAACTTGAGGAGATGGGCAAACTTCTAGGAAGACTGAGTCCTACCAGCAATAACTTAAAACCTGGTTCATCCTAAGTTTTTACAGTTTTCCAGGATAGGCTTGGGCATTTGCCTTTCAGGTGTAAGAAGCATCTCTCTGTGAGAAGGAGTGGTACTTGTTATCCTGAATGATACGGCAGTTATCACATGTTTGCTAAAGAAAGGCCAAACTGAGAGATTAGAGTTTGTGACAACCACCATCCTGTGCCTAATGGCCCTTTTCTAAGCAAGTTTCAGGAGTGGGATTTCACATGCTCTTTGAAATCTTTAAAAACCATCAGCTACTTAGATCCACTCCATTTGGCCCATAACTGGTTTGGGAACAGAATCAGCCTTGATTCTCTAGTGGAAGAGTTATATCCAGGAGACTCCAGGAAAAAAGTGCAACCCTGTGAGTTCTTCTATTCCATTCAAAGGTATTCGTTACCATTAACGATGGTATCTCTAAGATGGTTTAGAGCAGGCATGTCCAAAGTTTGGCTCTCCTGATGTTTTGGACCACAACTCCCAGAATTCCAAGCCTGTATTTCCAATGGCAAAGGACTATGGGAGTTGTGGTCCAAAACATCTGGAGGGCCGACGTTTGGACATGCCTGGTTTAGAGGATACAACACATGGTGGTTTGGCCATCCCTTGGGTAATTGGTATCAGAAAGTAGGAACCTCAGTCCTGGGCAGTTGGGTACTGCAACTGTCCATTTTCTAAACCAAGATGTAACCCCTACATGAGAAACTGGGGAAGTCATTAAATGCCTGGACTGAATTGTTACCCATGTGCAGATTATATTGACTCCAACTGGTTTCTAGACTTCATTTGAATCACTGATATTGATAGTAACCCTACATGGTTTGGTCCCAGCTTATAGGGACTAATGAGCCAGTGCACAGTTTAGGATTTTCAGCAATCAGGTGGTGGTGGTGAGGACAGTCGTGCAGGCTCTCATGATTTCGAGGATCGACTACTGCAATGCCCTCTATGTGGGGTTGCCCTTGACCCTTGTCCGGAGGCTCTAGCGGGTGCAGAATGTGGCAGCCAGACTGATGGTGGGTGCTCGTAGATTCGAGCACATCACCCCAGTTCTGGTTTGCCTGCATTGGCTACCCATTGCCCTCTGGATAAGGTTTAAGGTCCTGGTTTTGATTTTCAAAACCCTCCACGGCTTGGGACCAGAGTACCTGTCAGAGCGTATCTCCCAGAGATCAACCGGGAACAAGCCCAAGAGAGTGGCACAGGTGCACTCACTTAGGGTGGCCACACCCAGGGAGGCGCAGAAATCGCTCACGCATAACCGTGCCTTCTCTGTAGTGGCCCCACGCTGTGGAATCATCTCCCTAGTGAGCTGTCCCTAGCAGAGTCCCTGCCCACCTTTAAAAAGGCCCTGAAAACCCATCTTTTCAAATATGGCGACCTTTTTACTTTTTTTTTTTTTTTTTGCCACCCACGTCATCTCTCATGGAGGGTCTCTTCCCTCCTTATTTTATTAACATTTTATGTCTCTTTTTTGTTGTATTTTTACTGCCTTGATTAATTTTAAACCGCCCAGAGTTCTGTCCGGAAGATGAGCCGTATAGAAATATAACAAATAAATAATAAATAATAAATTATAATGCAGAGATGCGCTCACTGGCTCACAGCTAAGATCAGAAGCGTTGGCAGGTGATCGAGAAAGGGCTTTTTCGGTGATGGTTCCTCATCTACCGAAGGTCCTCTGAACAGAGAAACATGATTCCTCTTTGGCTAACCATTGCTTTTGAAAACATCTCTGTCTTCTTTTGGTTTTTAATAGAAAAGGGTTACTGTATATGTGCTGTTGCTGCTATGTATTTCACCTGTGTTCTGGTATTCTAAATGGGTTATTGGTATTTAATACATGTTAACATTTTAGATGATTTTCTATCTTGTTGGTTTTCAATTTTGCTAATATATACAACACACCATCTTGAGATGTCTTGGAAAACAGCAGATAAATGGATTAAAATGCTATAAACAACATGATATAAAGCTATATAATGGTGTATATTTAAAACAACAGATTCATAAAATAAAGTAAAATAAAATAGATTCCAAACATACTAAAAATTGCACCATATGCTCACCAGTTAGGTGCACTTCCAGACAGAGACATCCCAGTGCTAGCAATTCAAATGTATTATGCAGCAATTTCATTTTAAATGCATTTTCATAGCACAGGTTAAAATAGTTTGAAAACCTACGATTGTTACAAATGAAAGACAAGGTTTTTTAGACCCTTATAAAATCCTGCAGATGAGGCAAGGTGATTGTACAATAGTAGGGTCATTTCAATGGGCTCTTGATTTCAGGGAAGGGAAAACAGTTTCCAACCCAACATGTCAACCGATAAATAAATAAATAAGTAAGCAGTCACTGAAAATTGCATCAAGATAACAGTTGTTATGACATGAACATCAACCTCTTTATTTAAAACCGGTCAGTGTCTTTATGATTATTGTTTTATAGCCTGCATGCAAT
Source organism: Phrynocephalus versicolor (assembly GCA_023846285.1). NCBI lineage: Eukaryota > Metazoa > Chordata > Lepidosauria > Squamata > Agamidae > Phrynocephalus > Phrynocephalus versicolor. Next base: position 19,046,155 of record JAHTLZ010003518.1, read on the forward strand.
GGATAAGTATCTCGTAACATGCTCCATGAAGTAGGCATTTCTTCGAAAACCCTCCAGAAAAATTCAACACATACAGTATATTAATTTTCTCTTGATGCATCACAAGGAACCATAGCACATGCAGAAAGTTTGGGGTTCAACATGTTAAAAATAATCTCAGGTGGTAAGTCTACCTGCTACCTGGAGCTCTCTTAGGGTGCACAGCAATTGGGCGAGATGGATTAATGACCTGACTTATTAGGGATGGATAACAGTGTCCTTTTCACATGTTCACAGGCACATGAGAATGGAGCAGCATTGCACTCACCAGCTTTGTTCACTGTAAGCCAACAGGTGTGCCTGCTGCAGCTTCTACCAGCTGCACATATGGCGACCATGTGAAAGAGCCATCCATAGACACAGATGCTTCTGCACTGGGTTACTTATCCATCCCTAATACTACTGCATTTTCAACAAAAGTGGTCTATGGCATAATAATAATAATAATAATAATAATAATAATAATAATAATAATAAT
>JAHTLZ010003518.1:19064614-19103717 GCA_023846285.1 Phrynocephalus versicolor
AGAAAGAAAGAAAGAAAGAAAGAAAGAAAGAAAGAAAGAAAGAAAGAAAGAAAGAAAGAAAGAAAGAAAGAAAGAAAGAAAGAAAGAAAGAAAGAAAGAAAGAGCAACTTTGAAGTTTTTCATTCTTTCAGAGGAAAAATTAAACCCATTTACAAGGGAATACTTGACTAATTCCAAGCTCCCTCCCTCAACCCCTAATTGAAAGAAGAAAGAACAGCACATGTGGAATGAACACATGTCACCAAAGGCATAACATGTGACGTGATTTGCGCCGTACTGTATATGTGCAAGAAAGATTTGAGGGTTGTGCTTTCCTCCCCCCCACAAAAGGCCCAGGAATGTCACCAAGTGTGGCTCCAACAGATGAGCCTTTGGTTAGGAGAGCAGCTTCTCTGACAAGTGCATTCAGGGTGGATACAATTCTGCAAGGGCAGCACTACATTTTTCTCTGAGGTTATGCCCATTGTCCAAGCAAGCCTCAACTATTTAAAGCACCCAAGGCAATGGGAAACACAGCAGACTTGGATGGAGATGCACCCTCTTCTGTTTTTGCGATATGAAAACCAAATACAGCTAGCAGCAAACAGAGCGCTAGTCAAATGATTCCCCAATGTTTTCTTAAAGAAACTCAACTATGCTGCTTTAGTTCTTTTGAGAGCCTCCTTCAGTCCCGTGTGTCTTTACTGCTGTGATGCAGGCTTTAAGGCATCTAGGCTTAGTGTGGATGACCCACCAGTCATATAGAGGACAGTAAGATCTCATGAAGGAGAAGGTGCGTAGCAATGAAACATCCATACTCATTAGAGATGGGCATGACTCAGAATTTTTTTTTGTTTTCGTTTTCGTTTTCGTCTAGGGGTCCGTTTCGGCTCGTTTCCGTTTTTGTGAGCTAATTTTCACAATTTTTCGTTTTTGTTTCGTTACGTAACGAAAATGAAAAACGAAAACAAAAACAATTTTTTTGTTTCTTCCCATTTAGCTCCATTAAGTGCTTTTCCAGTAACGAAAAACGAAAATTGGCTCAAAATTAGTCATTTCGTTTCCGTTTTCGGTCCATTTTTGAACCGTTTTTCGTTTTCGTTTCGTTATGTAACAAAAACAAAAAAACGGAAACAGAAACGAAAATTTCGCTAAGTCGTGCCCATCTCTAATACTCATAGGCCAGTGTTGGCGAATCTATGGCAAGGGTGACAAAGGTGACACACAACATAGTCCCTGCACAGCCACGCCACTTCCCCCTCCGTTCAGAGCACGCCACAGTGCTCCGTGCAGAGAGCTGGACAGAGGGGAGGCAATTGTTTGTGGGCTTCTTCATAGCCCCAGTTTACTCTCCAGCCACGCCACTTTTGGATGACCAGAGCAACATGGCTGGGGAGTAAACTGGGGCGACATATGAGACCGCAAGCCACCTCTATTCCCCCCTGGCTTTCTTGATGATGTAGCACCCGCCCAGGGCAGAGAGGTGGATGGGATGCTACTTTTGGGAAAGCGAGGATCGAAGAGCAGGTTTTTGAATTTCCCGCCGCCTCAACAAGGGTACTGTGGCCATGAGAGATTCAAAAGACTTCTCTTTGATCCTTGCTTTTCTAAAGGGTAGCACCCAAAGCATATGTAACCATGATTATGATGATGAGCATATGTAACCTGGGGTACCACTGTGTTCAGGTTAAAGTGCCATATTAGCACTTCGCGAAAAATAAGTGGGTTTGGAATTGTAGTTTGGGCACTCAGTCTCCAAAAGGTTCGCCATCACTGTCATAAAGGCACTGTATCTCTAAAGCTAGAGAGTTGCTGGTTAAAAATAAACAGTTCTCATTACTCAGTACTAAGCGAAACTTGGTTTTCCGGGTTTGGCTTAGATTCTAGCCATATTATTTGCTGTCCCTTTAGGACCATCTCTGGCCTGGATTCCCAGCTTTCAGTTTAAAAAAAGTGTCTACGGTTAGTCTTTAAAGTTCTGCAATATTTTTGTCCTCCTTTTTACTCTTTCTTTTTCTCTTCTTTTAATTTTGCCAGCTTTTTGAAAAGTAACTTCCTAGCTCTTGTGGAACCAGAGAGGAACGCAAAATATCCAATCGCTGTTCTGATCAATTCTCCTCTATGACAGGAGTATTTCCTGGCTCACACATACAGTTGCGTCATCTTAGGCTATTTTGTGGTTGCTCCGGGTTATTCTGTTTGGCTTGTTGCAGTTTTGAATAGAATAGACCATTCTTGTATTGATGACTAGAGATGGGCACGAAACGCAAAAATGGTGTTTTGTTTCATTTTTCGTTTAGTTTGTCTTCATTTTGTTTTGTTTTGTTTGAAATTATTTTTGTAACAAATTGTTTCATTTTTTGTGTTTTTATTTTCATTTTTAATCTGTTTTTTTTTTACACTACTTAAGCGGCACACGGGGCTCTGCTGGCCGCCGCCCCCAAGCATCGATTAGCTGGTGTGTGGAGGCTTGCTGGCTGCCCCCCAAGTGCCGATCAGCAGGCGCATGGGGCTTTGGTGGCAAAAAAAGTTTTTCGTGCTTTTCCCCACCCGATCGGGCACATTGGGGGGAATGGTATGGTCTTTTAAAACTTTTTTGTGCCAATCAATGTAATGTCATTTTAATGCTGTAATGTCCCTCAATTCTCTCCTGTCAATACTTGAATATGTCTTAACTGTATTGGACTCTATATTGTCCCTCATTACTGTAAGCCACCTTGAGTCCTTTTTCAAGGAGAAAGGTGGGGTAAAAATACTCTAAAATAAAATAATTAATAATTAATAATTGCTTCCTGAGGTATTACTCCCAGCATGTATTGCCCTCCCTATTTGCATATCTTCTCCAATCTACTTTACTCTCTCCTTGGCTCCTCCATGTTTTATCTACCCATGGACTATAGAGGGGCACAAGTTGCAGCTAAAGCAAAATGACCATAAAGAAACATCATCAGAAGACACATACCCATGAAAAGCAAAAGAAAAGCATGTTGCTTATCAGGGCTGGTGCGTCCATTAAGGAGAACTAGGCAGTTGCCTAGGGCGCCAAAATGGAGAGGGGGCACTGGCCAGCCTGCTGCCCCTGCCGTCCCCCCGCCGCTGGGCACCGCCGCTGGCCCCCTGCCGCCTGTTGCCATCTGCCCGCCACCCCGCCCATCGCCGCCCTCCCCTGCCCGTCACTGCCCACTCCCGCCCGTTGCCATCTCCTGTCATCCGCCGCCCCTTGCCACCCCACCCCCGCCCCCCGCTGCCGCCCCCCCTGCCACCCCACTGCCCCGCCCCTCGCCTAGGGCATAAAAAACCTAGCACCGGCCCTGTTGCTTATATACCCTCGATACCAGCACTCAAAGCACTTTCTGGGTGGTTTCAATTTAATTATGCTGGCTACACATTGCCCCCTCCCCCAGGGAATTGGTGACTAACCCTAACCCTAACCCTAACCCTAACCCTAACCCTAACCCTAACCCTAACCCTAACCCCTCCCCCAGGGAACTGGGTACTCAATTTACTGAACTCTGAAGGATGGAGGAATGAGTGAACCTTGAGCCTGCTATCTGGGATTAAACCAGGTTGTTAGCAAAGTTTTGGCTGCAGTACAACAGTTTAACCACTGCACCACAAAGGTGCTTAATGCATGAATCAGCACTGAACAATGCAGCATTAGGTTCTCTACAAACAAATCCTGCCCCAGAACAAACTGGAGCAAAGCAAAACAAAATATACCTGGTGGAGGTGTTAACAAAAACAGGAAAGCATTTTTTGGTCCCACTTGGATTTTGTTGGCCCAGGTTGAGTTCTCCATTTTGCGAATGGAAGAGGTAGTTTTGCACAGCTGCCTTTAAAATACAGGAAGCAATGAAAAACTAGGATTAAATGAGGATAGATGTGCAATAGCACAAAAAATACCCGTACAAAGCAAGATCAACATTTGTAGTATATTTGTACATTTTGAATGGAATCAACAGAAGGGGAGAGGATGAGAAAATCTTCGGAATGATATGAGAATGATATGAAGCTAGAAATATTCCATCCAAAAGGCCAGTAAAAAAATACCCTTGATAAATACTGAACAATAACCAAAGATGTGTCTTGTTACATAATTTAACTTTCCCCCCTCTTGCTGACTTACTTCTGAAATATAACTTTGCTATGCATATGTCTAGGAATGTGCACACTGAAAATGTTTGTATTTCTTTCATTTGGGTTTTTTTCAAGGGGGGTGTTTTGTTTTCTCTTCTCTTCTTTTTCTTTTTTCTTTCATTTTTTATACTAGTCCCTCTATTTTTACATGAAAGGGAAAAGCCTCTTTTGAGGCATTCATTTCATCTTTCCCCATTTTCTGGCTCTCCAAAACTGATAAGAACCCTTGAAAACTACTCCAAAACAGCAGAGGTGAGGCAACAAAGAATTAGTTCATTTCAAAAGTAGGCAATAGTATATGAGAAAGGAAAAAGAAAAAGAAAACATAATCAGGCCTGCAGAAAAGAATAGCTCACTTATTCACCCACCAAGCAAATCAGAAAGGAGTAAAACACTCAAGAGTTAGAAAAGAGAAAATTAAAGTCTTTCAGTGTTACCCGTGTAGCACAACAGAGATTCTCCGGTGCTGGACAGCAAGATAGATAAAAGGGAAAAGTACCCATTCTCCAAACAAGAACAATGAGAAAAATATTCATACAACCCAGTAGCATCCTGACTCAGTCACAAAGTCCACATCGGGCCCACTTCCCACCCCCAGAGAAACAAGAAGAAGAAGAAGAAGAAGAAGAAGAAGAAGAAGAAGAACAAGAACAACAAGAAGAAGAACAAGAACAAGAACAAGAACAAGAACAAGAACAAGAACAAGAACAACAGCAAGAACAACAAGCCCAGTCCCAAATCTCTCCCCCAAAATATATACCTTTAAAAGAATAAATGCACAATAAATTACCCAAATAACTATTTTAAAAAACAATCAAACAGGGAAAGCTATACACGGGAAATAGCATTAAAAATAAAATAAAAAAGCACAGTTTCCTTTTCCCGAAGCAGAGAAAAGCAAGTAACTAAAAACAAAAAAATACAAAGTCTCCTCCAAGCTAAAACTACTAGGATAGGAGGTGATATCTTTCCCCACCCCATCAACCTCTTCCCACCAAGCAGCAGGAAATGTGTTTCATTTTGGTTCTGTTGTGCTCCTTCAAGCTATGATTTTAAAAGTTCAAAGTTCTTTTTTTTGCGTGCTTTCTTATTTTGCCAAAGATACATATTTCTGGGACCACTTTACCCTAAAATGCACACTAAATACTGTATGTATGTACATTCTAACAAAAACGATTGGGATATAAATTTCAAAACTTAACTGAGAACTGTGTGAACTGTATTCACAAGCACAAAACCCAAAGATTTTAGTCCTGATTTTCACATGAGTCCAGAAAGTGTGAAACAGGTTGATTTGCATGAAAATGCCACTGAAAAATCCTCCAAATCTCTTAGGTCTGACCATATGGATCTTCTTATGCAAGTTAATCCTAGGTATTCATTTCGCTGAGCCTGAGCCTAATGGAACTGGTCAAACATTGACATCTAACTCTTCCTGTCTTTTCTGTACTGAGATGCTGCAGAGGTAATGGTTTTGTACACAGAGTTGATGTTTAACTGTAACAGACACAGAGACAGCACTGGGGGTCAGGTCATCTCCTAGCAAGCAGATGTGTCTAGATTTGGTTCCCTTCATCTGTTTCCATGCATGACTAGACAGACTGAGAATGTCCACAACCTGCCTTTTAATCCCCTAGCCTTCACGTCTTAGCTTCTCTGCATTAGGCCCGTTCTTACAAAGAAATTACATCAACAAGGTTAGTTACAGATGTTTTTGGACACCCATGTACTTGCTGTGTCACAAATTTCTGCTTCCTACTCAGCAGGATGCTACAAATTAGAGATGGGCATGAAACAAACAATTTTTCATTTCCGTTTTCGTTTTTTTGTTTTGTTACGCAACAAAACGACAAACGAATTTTGTCTCTAAAATGAAACGAAACGAACAGAAACACCGGAAATTTTGTCGTGCATTTTGTTTCCGTTACTGCAATACAAGTGAATTGCTTAAAATCCTGAAAAAAAATCACAAAAATTGAAATAAATGGTAATGAAATGGTAACGAAATGAATGAAAACAAAAATGAATTTTTTGCAAAAATTCGCGAAAAATTGAAACGAACCGAAACGGACCCTCCAAACGACAAACGACAAACAAAATGCCATTTTTTTTATTCGTGCCCATCTCTACTACAAATGATCACGCTGGAAAGGGAAGTTGTCTTAATGCTTTTGTCTTTAATACAGACTCAGGATGGAACCAACAGTGATGTTTATTTTGTAGATCCACACAAATGTGGTCTTTCATTCTGGGTCTTTGTGACTCTTCTGTCTCCCACTTTCTTCTTGTAAATTTCCCCACCCTTTTCATTACATCTCCCATCTTTCCCAGTGCCCCTGTGAATCTGTGCACCTCTTACTATGATGCAATAGTGGATCTAAACCGCACTGTTGCAAAGACTTTATTTTTGGTGTATCTTTTGTGGCTAAGGCACCTTTAAAAATCATGATCAGCCCATTTCATTGAAACAGTCCTAAACTGATACACAAGCGCAATTACTAGGCTGGGGCACCTCCCTTATGAGGAAAAGCTAAAACATTTGGGGCTCTTTAGTCTGGAAAAAGGTGTCTGAGGGGGGATAGGATTGAGATGTACAAAATAATGCAGGGCATGAGTAAAGTGGATAGAGGGAAGCGCTTCTCCCTTTCACAAAATACCAGAACTAGGGGACATACACTCAAATTGTGGGCTGGGAGAGTAAGAACAGACAAAAGAAAATATTTTTTCACCCAGCGCGTTGTTAATCTGTGGAACTCCCTACCACAGGATGTGATGATGGCATCTAGCCTGTATGCCTCCAAAAGGGGACTGGACAGATTCCTGGTGGAGAAGTCCATCACAGGTTACAAACCACGAGGGAGATGTGTAATCTCCAGGCTTAATACTGGGGTACTTCAAGGGCCAGATGCAGGGGAGTGGTATCAGGAGACAGATATCTAGTCTCATGCGCTCCCAACCGCATCTGGTGGGGCCACTGTGAGATACAGGAAGCCGGACTAGATGGGCCGTTGGCCTGATCCAGCATGGCTCTTCTTATGTTCTTATGTTCTTATGATAGTTTGAATGCTGCGGACTGAAGGGCAGTAATACCATGCCACAAAAATCATGAAGAAGAAGAACAAGAAGATTACAGCAGGTGTTTCATCTCACACTGTCCATATTTTAGCACCAATCTGCATTTGACTTATACACTGGCAAGACAATACAGATGGCCAGGCTTCATGTTAGTTTTATCATCTGTACAAGAGCTTTGGCAACAAGAGAGCACAGGAACAAATGATGTGTTAAAAGAAGCACCTCCTTGTGTGAAAGTAGAAACAACATGGCATTTGAGTTTGGCATAACTCTCAGAACGAGAGCCCACTTCTTTCTGAAATTTATTTTTGAAAACATGACAATGATACCGTAGAGCCAGACGGAGATCTTGGACCACAACTTCTGTAGACAGTAAAAATGAATGATTTCTTCTTTCTGCTTAAAAGCATGATGTGGAGTGCCAGCACAGTGAGAAACAGCCTGTCATGCTTGCAGGGTGTAGGCAATGGCTTAATCATTAAATGCTACAAGTTTTAGTCAAAACCCAACCCAACCCAACCTAAGAAGGATTACCTGGTTTTCACTGACTGCCAGTGATGGGAAACTCATTGGAGCATATACTTGGAGGGGGAAAAGGTTAGGATGATTAACTGGTGCTAACAAGTTTAGGATGTGGAAGATGTATTTTCTTGGACGTCCATCAAAGAAAGGATTGAATGTTCCTAAGCACAGTGGTGGAGGGGGGGGGGGAGAGGAATGGAGAAGGCTGGGGGTGTTATATGTTTACCAGATGATATTTCCCAACCATCTTTTCCTTCTTAGCTGTCCTTCTCAGCAGGCACAGTAACATTCTCTCCCCTTTGCTCTGTTCACCCTCCCCATCCCAGAGCTAAAAACACAGAGCTCCAGTTAAAGATGTGTCCTGGCAGCTGGGCAGAAAAATAATCCAGGAGGAAGAGGGCAACGTCATTCTCTTCCTGTTGATCAGTGCATTAAGGACACCCTTTAGATGCTGGTATCAGCAGATCCACAGACCCTTCTGCCTGCAAAGTTTGCGTTACAAAGTTGGCCAGGGAATGATCAGAGCAGCTGGCCGAAAAATCTGTCTTAATCCAGCAACAAAATGCTTCCTAGTGAAATAGCTACCAGTCTTTGTCACAGACATGAGCTTAGAAGCAGGTCTTTTTTGCCATCGGTAGGAAGGACAAGAGGCAAATTTGGGTGTGTAAGGGTAGGCCCACATGAAAATAACAATGACAGTAGCAATAGGGCAATTTCAGGAATACTGTGCAAAGTCCACTTTGGGGCCTAAAAGTGTTGGATTCCCCACAGAATTTGATTTTAAATGCATTTGCCAGACTACAAACATTGCAAAGAAAACAACCCCTCAGGGGTGATTTAGATTTAGCAAGCCTGATATTATGGAGAACAAAATGGCTGTTCCAAGCAATAGAGTTTGGGAGTCATGATGGGGAGCAAATTATTGCTTATTTATTTAATGGGTCTTGATTGCTGGGGTTGGGAAGAGTTTTGGTTGAATATTCTAACCAAGGTGTCAAAATAACATGCATAGCTTTAGTCCCATGCATTTGACAGGGTATGTTTACCTCAGGCATCCATATGTCTTGGAACAGGCCTTAAGTGTGTAGTGAAAGATTCCATGGCTGCTTTGTAGAGGTAGCTTCTTTTGAAAGGAGCAATGGGGAGGACACTCCGGTCCTATTACTTGGAGTTGTGCAAAATATTCTCCCATTATGATTTTTAGGGTGAAAAGATCAATATCTGAGGAAATTAGAAATTTCTAAGGAAAGGGAATATTCCTGAAAAGAATGGTGTGCACATATTCACATTTTCATAACAATGAAGGTTACTTCGGTGTCACTCCTTTTCTTCTCCTTGAATTAATCAAAACGGAGTATTCCAACCAAGCAATAAATGGGATGAGGTCATTGCACAATATAATGATTTAATTGAGGACAAATGAAGTTAATTGGGAGCAGGGCAATGAGATGAACATTTTCATAAGCAGTGCTGAAAAACTGCAGGAGAGCAGTTTTTATGAATGGGGAGAGCATTCCTAGAAAGTGGACAATCAAACCTTACTGTTTCTTCCCATTTATACCACATAGAAAGACCAAGGTAACCCCAGAACAGCGTGTTTAGTAGGCCCAGAGCTTTAAAAGTTACATATATCTGCCAGAAAATGCATTGTCAGTTCAGGTCTTAAAACTATTTTTTTCTCTCTGTCAAATTCTCAAACTCTACAAGCTTTAAACACTATCAGGGAAGCAATTCCAACACATAGCAGAAACTCAGGACAGCCATTAAACCCTGATGCTTCAAATGCCCAATGATCACTTTGATTTTTCTATACCTGACTGTGTAAAGTTTCTTCTAGAAAGTACTGAACTCAAGATGAGATGTTACCCATGATGTTACATCTCTGTGGGGTGGGCCGTTGTGTAACCAGTCTTCTGGAGACAAGTTTTACATCTATCCTCCTCCCTGTGTCCAGAGATCTTCTACAGTTCTCAACCCAATAGAATCATCTAGTTCAGTGATGGCAAAACATTTAGAGACCGAGTGCCCAAACTGCAATTCAAAACCCACTAAATTTTTTTTGCAAAGTGCCAATACAGTAATTTAGCCTGTATACAGGTGGCTATGAAGTGGCTGTGTCAGGTGCCTACAGAAAGAGCTCCGAGTGCCACCTTTGGCACCCGTGCCATAGGTTCGCCATCACTGATCTAGTTTGATATTGACCACACACAGGTGTAGACACCTTTTAATGTATCTTAGTTTGATCTCAAATTAAAATCACACATAGTCTTATGTAACTGTAGTCAAGGAGCTCATTTAAGACAAGAAAAGATGCTTCCCTCAAGGCAAATTATGATTGGATAAGAAGAATTAAACTATTTCCCTGCTGCCTTGTTTTCTTATCTCCTGCAGGATCTCCAGATAATCAGATATTTTGCTGGGCTTTAAATGTGATGAAATACTTCTAGACAAACAAAAAGCAAACAGCAACTTCATGTGAGAATCACAAAGCTGGTGGGGGAATGCTGTTTGAAGCAAGAAGCCGGAGGTGGGGAAAGGTTAACCACCCAACTCGTCATTATGTATCTGCCCTCATGAAAATATTTTTCAGATTTAAATTCAGGTTACAGTCACACATGCAACCATGCAATGTTAAGCTTCCACTGAGTTGAAACTCCTGGCTGCACAGTAATACAAGATCACAAGCATTGCCAATAGGCAAACAGATGTGGAATCACTCATTTCATGACACCAACATTTGCACAACTGGTGCACTCCCATGTTACTATGCAGGCAGAATCTTCCATCCCGCAGAATCTCAGTAGGATACTGGCCACTGTCTTTGTGTTGAAGAGAGTTAAATGTGTGTTCAATTTCCATATATGCCAATAAATTAACAGACACATATTACAACCTGCCAAATTTCCCCATCTCCCCCCGCTCCCCCCCCCCGCAAACAATGCAACCCTTTCTCAGATAATTATACTTGATTATTTATCAACGAGAGGATCATGAAAGCCCAACTCCCAACTGGGGTGGGGTGAAGGAGTCTGTACTCCTATAACACGAACATGTGAGTAATCTCACTGAACACAGTGGGAGCTACATCTACAAGCAAGTGTATAGGATTGCATTGTTAATGTTTTCATAGCTTTGCCTGCACAAGAAACAAGACCACCATGATGAATTCTTTCTCTTTGATTAATAAAATGAAAAATGCACGTTATGTTTCTCAAAAAAAAAAAAAGTCTTTGCTGATAAGTTTGGTGCAGTCCCATAAAACCAGACATTGGATGCAACTAATTCCAGTCAATAGCATTTCACACCCCCAAGAATTTCTCCGATTCTCTGGCTATACAACTCAGAGTGTTTTTCCTGTGGCAGAACATTGATGTATGTATGTCTTTGGGTTACTGGAAATTCTGCAAACCTTGAACAGCAATGTATGGGTGTGAACACTTTTGCTAAATATCTGGAGAGAAATACTGTACATATGGAGAAAGCTGTCTTGGAAGAAGGCTAACCAGTCACCAGCAATTGTTAGAATGATTATTTCTGCTCTCAAAGAATTACTCTTTAGAATGTTCATCTGGGAAGGGGAAAGACTCGGATGTGATCTGAATAAACCATATTCTGATTTCATTCATTATGCTTGATGGAAGCACAGATCAGGCCCAAAAAGTCATCTGCTCCGTCCTCTGTTCAAAAGATAACTTATGCAACAAAGGGCTGAAGTTAACAAAGTTGATAGTTTCAATGGGAGTATATCTGATGAATTAGACATATTTAGGACATATTCAAATTAAGAACAGGGAATCAGAAGGGCATTTTAGAACATTAAAAGGTAACATTAAAGCTACAAAGAGTATGCCAAAAGAAAAGAAAAATCCATTATGATGGGCGGAAAGTAAAAACACTGGTGTTCTTATGAACTGTCAGTGCAGTCACGTATGGTAATCCATATAAAAGTCACATAGTAGGTAGTCCCTCATTTGGTAAAGCTTGCCTGAAGTGGAAGGTCTTTGCCTGCTTCCAGGAAGACAACAGAGATGGGGTTGTCCTGGCCTCCAGCAGAAGGGAGTTCCAAGGGTCTGGGAGCAGCAACAGAGAAGGCTGTGTGATCAGTATCACATTGATCCTTATTTGTTCTGCAGATCTTTTAAAAATACACCCCAAATCTTTACAGGTTGAAACCTGCTCACACACATCAAACTTGTTCTGAGTAGCTCATTTTAATACCAAAATATACCAGTAATTCAAAGCTCCCCCTCCCTTTTTAAGATCTCATGCTTCCTAATAGCAAAGAGGAACTCAAGTCAACATGATGTGTTCAGTTGTCTGCTTCTGGGGAATGAACTGATAAAGTAGTCCCTCCTTGTTCCACCCTGACTTCCTTGTATTCACCAAACTTTCACAAGAATCCAGGGTGGCATTAAGAGAAAGTATGTGCATGCACCTCAGAACATATGTTCAGGTGGGATGAATATGCGAATGAGATACGTATGACCAGGGTGCACAATCATAACATACAGTAAGTTTGTCTGTACTTTCCCCCCTACCACTTAGGCGGTTACTGCACATCCTTCTTTGTTCCATGACTAGTTTTGTTCCGTGACAGCATTGCTGGCAATCACGTGGTTTTGTCCTTGTTTCAGTGTTCCCATGGTTGTGATAACTTGTCTTGTGATAAGTGTTACCTCACGGTCTTGTACCATGACAAACACTGAATTTGTCTAGCTTCCTTTTTCCTTTTGGGGGGGGGGGGCTTAAAAATTCTTTTTTGAAAAGTCAAAATAAAAAAAACCCGGGACACGGTTTTTTGACAGAAACGAATGTTTTGTTGTGTGACAGTTGTTACTACATGGTGTCTTATCTTGGAACAGAAAGCAGGAACAAAGGGTGACAAGGGAAAACCTACCCCAGTATTGTCGTGCTTAGCACCTGTTCCAGGGGCGTGGTTGATACAAATTTCAGTAGTTGCGTGACGGACGTGAAGTAACTTTTTTTAAAATCTCTCCTAAGCGCAACACTAACAGAAACAAAATTAATGTGAAGTAACCGCCTTAGTGGACTGAACTGGGTCCCAATAATGAAGCAAAGAGAGAAAGAGAGAATCTAGATGGTGTTCATTATCCCACTCTAAGCTATTACATTTTATTACAATGGCATTTAATGATTGCTGCTTTTTCTTTTTCAGTCTCTATAAACTGCAGTGGATACTGGAAATACGAAAAGAAATGCAGAAGGGAAATCCTGCTGCAGTAGAATTAAGTGGCTTTTCCATTGCTTTCTTGATGGGTCACCAAATAAAATACATCCACTGCTACCCCTGCAACATTCTGTGAATAATATCTAAACATTTCTAAAAGATTGCAAAACAACCTACGTCCCCTTCTAACTACAGATCTTGTTATAGTTTCTTTGCAACATGTTTCACAAATTTTGCTTCAGGGGTAAGCTGTGTGCCATTAAGATGATGAAACATCTAATGGCATGTCTCATGTCTATATGTTATCCAGGGACATGATAAAACCAGATCGAGTTTTCTCCAGTGGATAAAAAAAACCACCCAACAAACTGCTCTTCAAAAATCAATCATTTACCTTCCTTAAACAGTTCTTCTCTGCAGAGCATGTGGAATTCTTTGCAGTGAATATATATGCTGAAAACAGATGAACCATTGGCACTTCGAGAGCAAACAAGATCTGGTTTTGAATAGTTCCTGCTGGCAAACCAGTGCATAGGAACAAAACCATGGATTCTTGTGTGTACGTAAACAGTAGGAGAGTAACACTTTTGCAAAAGAAGCACTTCTCATTTCCAGAGGATAATAATAGTTTAAAAGCCCTCCAAGAATGGCTGAAGAAAAATACAGCGGAAAAATTATCTTAACGCAATTTACCAGATGTGCTACACTTGAAAAACTTCTTCTAGTCCATTTATTAATTAGCTTTTTGTGCTAGAAAGTTTTTTTAAGAGTGTTGCACTTGGAAGGCATGAATTAAAAGGCCATTGGGAGTCTGAATCAGTGGCTTTCTCACTCCAGTTGTGCTTCTGGAACATATTCATAGCCTAGTTCTAATGGAGTCAGTAAACCAGTGTTTAGATATTATTACTCCCCACTGCATATGAAAGTAAGGCCATAAACAGATGTTACATATAGCCTATAATTAGAGTTGAAAATATGCTAATGTCGCAGAGAGCTGGTTGTAGCAGTCTTTCCCTGTTTGTGTTATCAGTAGGGATGGGCACGAAATGGAAAAACTTTGTTTCGTTCCGTTCCATTCCGTCCCCCCAGCATTTCGTTTCATATCATAATTTTTTAAAAAAATGTTACTTACGTAACAAAATGAAATGAAATGAATCCCCCATGGCAACAGCACTCTAGCTGGTGCGGTGGGGGATTGGAAACCCTCCTCCCCACCGCCTCCTAGCTGATTTTGACAGCTGGATGCAGGGGTAGGAGGAAAGGAACAGCCAGGCAGAAGTAAATTCCCTGCCTGACTGCTCCTTTCTCCCCTGCCACCCCCTCCTCCCAAGGGGGGTGTTTTGACAGCCCACACTGCCCACAGCCCTCCCTGTCCAGAAAACCACCCTGGGAGCAGGGGGGAGCACAGGAGAAGCAAGGAGGTAGAGGTAAATTCAAACAGAGCTTCAATTTACTACTGCTTGCTTCCTTTTTTCCTTGCAATCCCCGCCTACCAGCTGGGGCTTTTTGATAGGTCGGGGTTTGGAGAGGGGGGATCCCTCCCCCCACACCCTGATGTGTCAAAAAGTCCCACCTGGGAGGCGGGAGAGGGGCAGAAGGCTGAACAGAGCAGGGTTCCCCCCTCTATGCTCCGTTTTGCCTTTCACCCCTCCCCCACCTTCCAGCTGGGGCTTTTTGACATGTTGGGGTTTGGAGAGGGGGGCACCCTTCCCACCTACCCCAACCTATCAAATAGCCCCAGCTGGGAGGCAGGAAGAGGGGAAAAATGCAGGAAGGAGCAGGGTTTTTTCCCCTCGCTGCTCCTGTGCTGGGATTAGGGAGTTAATACCACAAAGTAAACTGCCTGATTGCCTCCATGCTCCCAGCACACTTTGCCAATTAACTATCCCAACCCCTTTAGAGCTTCATAAATAGGTCCCCTTACCCCCAAATCTTTCCATATTTCAGGGGGTTCTGTAAAATTGCTTTGGGAAGGTACCCCTGCTACTTTGGAACCCCAATGTAAATAAATTTTAATTGCATGTTCTTAAAAATAATGTTTGAGTGCATTTTTTTTAAATATATGCACTCAAAAATTACTTACCTTGGGTAAGTAAGTGCCTTCAGAAAGCAATTTTAGAGAAGTGCCTTCAGAAAGCAATTTTAGAGAACCCCCGGAAATTTGGAAACATTTGGGGGTAAAGGGGTGAGATGCTCCCTCAGTTTTTTTGGTGGGGTGACTCTCTTTGTGCAGGACGGGGTGCCTAGTCTGGGCATATTGGGCCCTATGCTTTCAATGGAAGCCCAGGTAACATCAGTGGTCCATGCCACACATTTTCATCTTAGACGGATTGCTTAGCTGTGTGCCATCCTGGACCCTGGTGCTTTCACCACTCTGGTCCAGGCACTCATAATCTTGAGATTAGACTACTGCAATGCTCTCTACGTGGGGCTGCCTTGTAGATTAGTGTGGAGGCTCTGGCTAGCACAGAATTCGGCACCTAAATTAGTTAAGGAAACATCAACATATAACCCCCCCACCCCATGCTGGCTGCACTGCACTGACTGCTGATTTGCTTTCGCATTGATTACAAGGTTTTAATGATGACTTACAAAGCCCTAAAGGGTTTAGGGCCATGCTATCTGGCAGAACAGCCCCTGCTGAAAAATACTGCCCATAACACCCGATCATCTCAGGCAGGGCATCTGAGGGTGCTGTTGCTGAAGGAGGCCCATAAATATTTGACAAGAAATTGGGCGTTCTTAGTGGTGGCCCCTCGGCTCTGGAACCAACTTCCTCCTGAGATATGTCTGGCATCTTCCCTCCCAATCTTTAAGAAACATCTAAAGATGTGGCTATTTAAAAAGGCTTTCCCTGGGTATTAATCTATTCTACTAATGATTACTATTGCATATTTTATTTTATTTTTATCTGTAGCCCATCATGCTCCTGTTCAATGTTTTTGATATATATTGTTTATAAAGTTATTATGTTTTATTTATTTGTGCTTATCTATTACATTGTATTGTATTGTTTATGGGTTTGATTTTTGTTGAGTTTTGTAAACCACACAGAGTAGCCGTGTAGCTAGAAGGAGCAGCATAGAAATTAAATAATTAAATAAATAAATAAATATGAAGCTCCAAACGGGGATGTTCCTAGGGAAAAAACTTCTAATTGGAATCATATGGTAAGTGGCAACAGCGCTATCGCTGGCCCGATCAGCTTCCGGTTCCAACTAGAAGGTTTTTACCCTAGGGGCTTAGGGGCTTCATAGCTCCCTGACCCCCAAATCTTTCCAAATTTCAGGGGCTTTCAGGGAGGAGCTTGTGAAAGTTCCCCTGTCATTTCCTCTAGAACAAATCATTTCATTCTAGAGGGGGAAATGGTGTTTCGTTTCATTTGTAACAAAACGCTGGTTCCCCATCTCGTTGCATTTTGTTAGCTAACGAAACGACAAACCAGCGTGTTTTTTGTATGGTGCCCATCCCTAGTTATCAGGCTTCAAAGGAACCCCATGTTTAAACCCTTAAAATTAATCAGCCAAAAGCAAGCTCATTTGCATAATACTGGAGGTGAGAGAAACTCCTGCTGTGTCACTCATACCCTTCCATTAGTGAAGACTTTCCGTCTTCAATCAAGACACAGGCTGTCTCTAACTGATGTTCCTGGCTCAGCTCAATGTGGAAACTGTTCCGCCCATCACAGACCATGTGTGTCTTAACATTCAGTGTTTAAACTAAGGATATCTCTGGCTGGAATCAGTTTATATTACTGCTGTCCAATTTCCTGAAATCTTTCTTTTCTTCTGAAAGAAACTCCTGCCTTTCTGATTCATTCTCAAAGCACTTCAGTGGTGGGTTTGTTTTTAGCTTACCTTATCATTGGGAGATGGCCAAAGGCACTGTATATATTACATCTCTCTGTGTTTTCATTCTTTCTGTTACACATCTTTCCATCACTCTGCAACCCACCCAGCTGCCTGTGCTTCCTGATCTGAAAAACCCCACGAGAAGAGTTACCTCATGATATTGTCTCCTGGCACCTAAATGGTACCTCATGATATTGTCCCTTGGCACCTAAATGAGGCACACAGATCAGGGAAGGGTGAAGACTGTCAAAAATATGATGGAACAATAAAGGAGAGAATGTGCACACACACACATACACAAAGTAAATTATTTTCCATAAAATGGACTATGAATGATTTTAAAATGATTGGAAGGTTACTATCAGGATAGGAAGTATGAAAGTAATTACATGCTGATATCAACCGTAACTGACTAGCAAGAGGATCATGCTCTGGTTAAGATAAGATAATGTTCCAGAATGTTTCTGTTATGCATGGCCAGGCTAACAAATCTATGAAAACAGCAAAGCTGAAGTATAAAATCTTACCCAAATGCTTGTGTTAATAATACAAAACCCACCCTCAGTATTGTGTAACAACCAAAGGCAAGAGCACCCCTCACATCTATAAGCAATTTTATTCATTAGTAAAATTTTAAAAAGCAAAAGTTTTTCTGTCACATGATTTAAAGATTTTTTAAACAAACAAACAAATAACAAACACTATTTGTTTTGTATCTTTAGGGCTTCTTCCAAAGAATTGTTTCAAACCAGTATGGATCTTTTCCAGTCAGCATGAGTTTAACTCAGCAAACGCATCAAACCTATGGTCCCAAATGAAGATGGTGGATTTTGAAAAAATCCTATACACAATTAGGATCCCCCCCCCACCAGGTCCAATGAAAGCTATTCACTATTCAGTTCCAATCACTATCATGGCTAATGGTTTTACTTGGAACATTAAACAGAACTGTCCCATTTGGTGACTTGTATTTATAAGGACCATCTCTATAAAATACTAGAAACTGAAGTAATAAAGTCCACTTGTGGATTTAGAAAAAGTTGGCGTAAAAGGTTGTACTCTTACAAAACCATCCTCTTCCCTCCCCTCTTTCACCTGTATTTGCCCAGGGAGCTTTTATGTATGACAAGTAGGCACGGCTGTGGCAACTGCCGGGGACAGGGTGTCTCCTTACAAACCCAGCAGAGCTCTTTCGTGGCCCAATGCCAGAAAAACTGACAAATCATACTTCCTCTCAGCAGAATCTCTGCCCTGAAATAGTCAGGCTACTCAGTTTGGAGCCCCCCACCCCAAAAGAATCCAAAGCATCTGCCTGCATCCCTGTGGAACACAATCCAAAGCTAAGAGCTAAACTGGTGTCCAGACCTTTAATCTTCACAGACAGGTTAGGAGCCCCACTGTCTGTCATGTTGTATCTTGTTAGAGCCAACTGAGGCCCCCTTAAGAGGACATGAAAGGCTCAAATAATAATATAAAAAAGAGAGAGGGAGGGGCAGATTAATATGGACAACTGTACAGTCTGTGTCCCAACCATTAGTAATACTGTATGTCTTACAGCAACCAATGATTATACTTATTTGAACAACAATAGAAGAAAGACTGTTGTTTACCAAAGAAGTTCTGAATATGCAGAACCTTCTAGGCCCTTAACTAAAAATACATGAGCATGCTGATGTACTTTCCTGTACCTTAACCATCCATGCTAAGTAAACACAAGAGGTGAGCTCCATTCTTGAATTGCTTAAAAACAATTTTTAAAAAGAGTCTGTTATACTTAGTTCTAACCAGGACAAGACCGTGCTCAGCCAAATACAGACCAAAATGGACTAGTAAAGATTACCTAACTGAGCATAGGACTGTAATCCAGATCTGCTGTCACTAGAAAGGGATCCCATCAAAGCTTTATTCTTCTATACAACTAAGGATATGTATGTGAAGATTCCTAATCATCCAGGTGCGGTTATCTGGAGGCTGAGTCATGGCAACTTCTTTTCTTGTGAGATCAAAACATTTTGCTACACATCCAAGCAGCTTTGTCAGTCTGATGAAAGTTAGTGGCAAGGTCTCCAATTTATAGTTCACCTTGGTTTCACACCACCCTGGTTCATATAGACTTATCAGGTTGTTGATGGCCTAAAAAGGCTCATTGGGTGGACAATGGCCTGAACTGGAGTCCTCACCACCAGCTTTCTTCAGACTGACGACGAAGCTGCTTAGATCAGTAGCAAAAGATTTCGATCTCGCAAGAAAAGAAGTCCAGTTGCCATGACTCAACTTCCAGATAAATAAGGATATGCTACACAGGACATGGTCTAGATAGTAGGATTATGCTGCAGTGATTATTTGGGGTTTAAATCTGAATCTAGCCCACAGCTTTCTTGAACTGTCTCCACTACTATTGGTGTGGTCTTGCTTTAGACTTGCATTTTACATTTGTGAACCTTTTGTGAATGTTATATTCATGTACCCATGTCTTTGAAATTGAAAATGGCATGTGTGGCAATGCATGCAAAAAAAAAAAAAAAGCAATTAAAGATTGACATGCAAGGGTTGTTTGACAAGCAAGTTGTTGTGGCAATGAGGAACTAACATTGAAGAAAATCTACCATTTGTTACGTTACCAATATTCCTTCTTTCAATACATACAACATCAGAAAGGAACCTCCCCCCCAGTCCTTACTGTCAAGGATCTTCAGTTGTAAATTACACCTGCTATTGCAAAGCTGACAAAAGCCACTGACAAGGGTGTTTTTACACATGAGATTTCAATGGTTATTTTTATTTAAACCCTCTATGATAAGACCACAGTACCTGATTTTATCAGGTTATTCATTTCATCACACCTTTTTGCCCACACCCTCATTCACATTAACAGTGAGCACCCACTGAAATAAATAAAACAAAAATGGTACTAAAAATAATTAAGACCCACATAGAATAGGTTATTAATTACTAATTTGGTGGAGGTGGCAGCAGCAGCGGCTGGAGGTGGGGTTGGGTGGGTTCCATTGTGATTTTAGAATGAGCATTTCACACACACATCAAAAATGCCTATTGTGTAGCTAGGCAGCTGCCAAAATAAACATACACACCAGGGATACAATTTTTATTATATAGAATATAATGGAATACTACATACTGTAAAAATCACTGTAAAATTGATTCTGAATTACTGCTAATAATACTGTATTTAAATTCATTGTCAGTTGCTGTTTTTATTCCATCCTCAAATGTACATATTTTATTTGTCTGTCTGAGGCCTCAGAATTGTACTCTAAGCTTTTGAGAAAGCAGGCTAAACATATCTTCACGACTCACGAGAAATGATACCATGACAAATTTGTGAATCCTAAAGGTACCAATGATTCTTAGATTATTATTATTTTTTGTTTCAACATGACATTTCTACTGCTATGAAAATAGTCGAGGGGGGGGGAGAGAGGGAGAGAGAGAGAGAGAGAGAGAGAGAGAGAGAGAGAGAGAGAGAGAGAGAGAGAGAGAAGCGTATACAGTAGTGGATGCTTAGTTCTGATGCCTGGTCTTTCAATACACTTTATGAGTAAGAAAATGGTCATATATATTAGAAATGTACCTGAACAGGTCTGATGTGAAAACGCCTCATCCACAAAAGAGAACATCTACATGCAGGAGGGACACGACTCACCTAAGCTTTTGCCGCACAAGAAAGATGTTAATTGGCTAACAATCATGCAACAGTTGGGACTGCATTGGCTGGAATTGCATTTTTTCTCTTTTTGGGTAAGCCCTGTGGCATATTAAAAGAAAAATGATAGATATATGGAATATTTTACAGATATATTTTGGTGTGGTTTGGTTTTTCAGCATTTATAACCTGCCTTTTAACCAAACAGTTCTTAAAATGGCTTCTTTGCATTAAGTTGTTGTGGTAATAGAACCCCCACCCCACATACACAAAATACCCTTCCTTCCTTCTTTCCTTCCTTCCTTCTCATAAACTTCCACTCAACACATTCATGCAAGCAGACCTCTGGCTGATGGTTGGGGTTAGAACAAACTTGTCATCAATACTACAGCCACAAGACAACTTGGAATATCCTTTCTAGCAGGAAGGAGGAAAGGGAGCTCCCTGCAGGTGCTTTTTCTCTATCTGATTGATGCAAAAGACTCATCCCTTGGCCTCCCACTGGCCCTGGGGTTCCTGGCCAAAGATAACAACAGCTGTTTGGAAGTCTCAGGTCCGGTGAAGATTGTGGGATGACTAAAAAGCTGACATGTTTTTGGTGAGATTTTTGTTGTTGGTCCTATCAAATATGTTGCCCAACTTTGGATTTTCTTTCTTCAAAAACCAGCATGCTTTCTTTGTTTTTCAACTCTGTGCAAAAATCCCAAGCCCTCCTGTGTTGTCCTAGAGTACCAATGTCATTTTAAGACCTACCCTCAAACCGGCATTTTTGGCCAAAGGCTGAAAAACAATAAAACTAGGAATCTTGCACCACCGTAAGGATTAACCAGCTCGATATGACATAAATACTTGAGGACGTCAGTCTACTTTAGCAGATGCTTCGTAGGGTACAGTCCTTGAAATGTTTTGCCAGATAAAACACCCTAGTCCTCAAGGCATCACAAGATTCTTTGCTGGTTTTGCTGCAACAGACTTTTAGGCAATATCTCTACGGATGATCTATCGTCTTTTTTGCCATTAAGGGTGTGGAGTTCACAGTTCCTACAGTTGTTGTTTTTGGAATTGACTGTAAAGCAAGCCAGTTAGCTATTATAAGATGTCCCCAGTTCCTGTTTATGTAGAAGACCATCCCTCTGGGGTGTGTGTGTTAATTTTTACATGTGAGACAGGAGCTAAACTCTTACTTGTTTTGGCAAACCTGGTGTGAAAAGAATAACATATTCTTGATTGGGGTGGGGGTGGGGGGTTCTGAGTGTCTTACCCCTTTCTGTTTCCATGACCCATAGACAAATACTCTGGGAAATGTAAAGGCTAACACAGAGAGAAGTGCTGCTGACCTCCGAGGTTTTAACTTCCACTCCGATCAATGTGTTATAAACATTAGCAAAGGTAAGGCCAAAAGACCTCTTTTTACTGGTTTGTTTTGTGGGCTTTCCCACCCATTCCCATATCCTCAGAACCTCAGACCGTGGAGGCGACGATAAAAGTCACTCACATCCTGGCTTCCAGGATGCTGTGCAATAAGACTGCCTAATAAGATGCATGAAGGA
This sequence comes from Phrynocephalus versicolor, assembly GCA_023846285.1. Lineage (NCBI taxonomy): Eukaryota > Metazoa > Chordata > Lepidosauria > Squamata > Agamidae > Phrynocephalus > Phrynocephalus versicolor. The sequence continues at coordinate 19,086,581 of JAHTLZ010003518.1, forward strand.
CGGAATTCTGCCGAGAGCTATGGGAAAACTGTGATTTCTGTTTACGCAGCCAGGAGGAAAGAATATTCCTATATCCTTTGCCAAGTGGGACAAGTCTATCCCATGCACTTAAACTGCTTTTATAATAAATCCTTCTCCCCAAGATGCACTGGGAGTTGTGCTTCTGTATCCCTACCAAAGCCCCTACCCAGAATATCTTTGGAAAAAGTAGTGACAGTTAAACAAATACAAAACCAATATTTTTCATTTGGATACGTCCACAGCAGACACATATATCGCAGAAGGAGAAGGTCCTGATGAGTGCTGCTAAAGCCCATTTTGGTTAAGATTTGTAACGGATTGTTCGTCTCTTCTCATCTTAACATACATCTTTAGGCATTCCAGACCTCCTTTGGAAAAAGAAATAGTACTGTACCGCAAAAATCAGATCCACAAAATTAATTTCCCACTTCATAATGTATTTTTGGCAATCAACATCTGAGGGGGAGTTGTGTGAAAGATAGTTTTGTAGTGATTTTTCAAAGAGCCACTTGTTTTGGTCTGTTTCAACATGGATAAATAAAACAAGGAAAGAAAGATGGAAGCAGCTTGTGGCATCTGCATGACTAACAGATATCCTATATATTAGCATCAGTTTGTGTGCATTACAGCCACATTCATGTTCTCTAAAATACCGGCAGTCTGATCTACACATTAGGCACTCCAATTTTTGTACTGTATAATATGCAAATTAGCACTGATTTTTCACACTATGCCAAATAAGTAATTAAGTGTTCCATTATTTTAATAACAATACATTTTGCCCTTGGAATTGGGCATTTTGTCACTATTGGAAGTGGAACAGAAAGATCCAAGTTCATATCCAAGTTTACTTGGTATTCATGGGTTATTTATTTATTGATTGATTGATTGATTGATTGATTGATTGATTGATTGATTGATTGATTGATTGATTGATTGATTGATTGATTGATTGATTGATTGATTGATTGATTGCCCATCTAGCAACAATGCTACTCAGGGCAGTTTACAAAGAATAAAGATACAAGAAAAATAAAAAAGTTAAACAGCATAAGTTGAAATGGCATAATGACCAGAATAAAGAAACAAATAAAGAGTAAACTTCATAAAACAAGGCTAAGCAAAGCAAAATGAGCTACGTACTTCTCCACCAGACCTACCTTACAGAATCACTTTCAGATTAAAATGGGGAGAGGGAAACTTTGTAAATGAGGCGTGTACACTGCTGGTGCATATAAATAAATTTAATGCATCAAAAAACCTCCAGTTTATGAATGTGGGATATTGTGCTTCTGTACTTGCAATTCAAAAATCCAGGAAAATGACCCAATATTGCGTCTGCATTGCCAGCAGGAAAAAGGATGCCAAACTTTACATAGCAAAGGGTAGCCTGAATGTTGACCACACTCATGGCAACAGTCAATATAGTCTATATCAGTGTTGGTGAACCTATGGCACAGGTGCCAAAATGGCACTTAGTGCCCTTTCTGTGGGCACCCAACATCGCCCCTTCACAGCCACCTGTATTCAGGTTAAATTGCTGTATTGGCATTTTGCAAAAAATTAGTGGGTTTTGAATCGCAGTTTGGGCACTCAAGTATCTAAAAGGTTCGCCATCACTGGTCTATATGATACCCTCTTACTACCATTCAGTTTCCTTGATTTCTACAGTTAAGTTTTTTTTAATGACATGTTCCCAGCATTGTACTACTTACCTTGTAAAAGTACAGTATAGATAGCTTTGCTGATTGGCTCATCACAGGGAATGACTTGTTCCCCCAAACAACTGGGGAAAACAATGACTGCATGTTTTGCTTATATATCTAAACCTATAATGGCTGGACAATTACTTCATTTTCTTAAATAAAAGCTTTGAGTCCACACCAGCTGACAGTCTAAATGGGCACTAGTTTGCACTTCTCAAATCTGGTGGTGGAGAAGAAGCTAAGGATGCCAATTCTAACAATGATTTGCTTTAGACACATATTAATATTTTATTCCATGCATATGAAGGTGTGGACCATAAGCCACAAAAATCCACACTGAAATAAATCAGTTTGTCCTAAATATTATACTACATGCATATTAAGGCATTTTAATCCATAAAAGTTCAAACTGAAATAAATCTATTAGTGTTTCAGATGCCACAAGTCTTTGTTCTGTTCTACCTCTGTGGGTTGTGATCTCTGCTCAACACAGCTTCTTCAGTTAATGAAGTCTCGGTAGGTTATGCTGTTGTTTGTGTCTTGGCCCCATCCAAAGATTGGGTTTGATGTAGTCTTGCACCATAGAGCATTACAGTGGCACCCTGACTTAAGAGCAGCTCGTCTTAAGAGCAATTCGACTCAAAAGCAGAAAACGGCTGGCGTTTTTAACTGCCGCTTTACAAATTTTAGATATAGTCTGCTTGACTTACAAATATTTTTTCATTTTTTTAAGACAGGTACCCCGACTTAAGAGTAGTTCGACTTAAGAGCATGCATTCGGAACGGGTTAAATTTGTAAGTTGAGGTACCACTGTAGTTCAGAAGCAGAATTTCTTTGTGTGTGGGGGGGGCTAGAGTGAAGATAATTTCTAATGTTACCTTTTGTAATCAGGTGCAGAAGACAGTTAGAGTCTCTGCAAATGTCACATGTTAAAAATATTTACATTAATTTTTACAGTAGCCAGAATTTGAGGCCAAGACTCTTCTTATCAACCCCTTCATCTTTTTTAAATTGAAATCTGGGATGTGAATTCTAATTGTTATAGAATTATCTGGAAAATGTTGATTCAAATTATGGAATGGATTTCACAGTTTAGGCATATGGCTGTGGAGCCAGAGGTTGGGAGTTTGATTCCCCAGTGTATTCCTTGACAGGCTGGACTCATTGATCCACAAGGTCCCTTGCAGCTGCAGTTATAAGATGACGACGACAATTATTATGACTATGAGCAATTCTGAGTATGGTTGACTATGGAAAAGAGTATATAAATAAACATGATGATGATGATGGTGGTGGTGGTGGTGGTGATGATGATGATAATGGTGATGATGATGGTGGTGGTGGTGGTGGTGGTGGTATTACTCAACATGTATAAGCTTCTCATGTAGGACATATTTTGCACTCCTTATTTAACCGTACAAAAAAATCCAATATGTAAATCCATCTGAACAGGCAAGATTAAGAATAACAAAGGAGGGGAAGATAAACCATCTAACCACAAGCTAATCCCACTTACCCTCAGGAACACATCCGGAGAAAGTAGGAAAATACGTGAAAGATTATGCTGTACAGAGAAAGGCAGATCATCCTTTGTAATAAGCTATATGATAGTCAAGCAATTAGTCAGTGGTCCATCTAGTTCTTTAGATCACCATCTTCTCCATCTTTCTCAGCCCTATCTGGATATATCAGTGATTAAATTGGACTCCCTCCCCCATGAAGAATACATGTTCTACCACTGATCTACAGCCCCTCCTTTTCTCATATCTTATCCAGAAATGGACCTATCAGAAGTGATTATTGCTCCCTTAGGTTACTCAGTCCTAATGGAGAATGTCAGAATATTTAACACATTGCTGGATGGGAATTTCTACTAACTTTTCCATCCCATATTAGTATCTCCACACGGCAAGGGATAGCACAGAGAGAGACTGAATGGTCCTAGTGAGTTCATGGTTAAGGTAAGATTTAAGACAAGAATGCCAGGTATCACAGTCCATGAAAAAACTCACCCTTACAGTATGCTACAACAGTTCTGTTGATGCCACCACTGTAATTGCTAAAAGGTCATGGTAAACCATGGGTCAAGGAAGGAACGCTCATCTTGTCCATGTTGAGGAGAGCAGCTGGACTCCCGAATATGCCAGATTTAAAGATGGCAATCCTATTTTTCTAAGGTTGCTTTTACACGACCCCTAAAATCCGAGGCAAAGGGCTCCCAGATGCGGAGGTTAAAATTGTTTTCCCACCAGCTGCGGACTTTAAACAAATTAAGTATGACCATGCCCACCTAAGCGTGCCCCAGCACATTTTAGAAGTACCTGGTCTCCAGAGGTAAAAAAAATTCTATTGCAGATTATAAAGCTGTGAATGCCAGGCTCTCCTCACCTTCTGTTTGTTTTTTTGTCCCCGCCGCCCCTTTAACAGCCTGGAATCCCTACAGGCTGCTCCGTCAGACGGAGGTGAGCCTACATTCTTTTCTCCCTTTTTTTTCTCCCTCCCCTCATGCAGACAGGAGCAATGGAGTGTGGAAGGGTGGGAACACACGAAGCAAAACTAACCCCCACGATCTCTGGTCCGAATTTAAGTTGCCGGCAGATTTTAGAGGTCATGTAAAAGCGCCCTAACAGACACAGCCTTACAACCATCTACAGATCTAATGGAACATGCCTGTTGCCATCTGTCAGTGCGTAGAACGTACATGCTTCTACCCTAAGCATGACTGAAGCAATACAGACCTGTTCCTTCCTTTCCCTCTATGCTGACACAGCAACAACAACAACTCCCCCCCCCCAAAAAAAAACATTTAGAGGAAATAAGGAACTCATTAGAGGAAGAGATTTCCAGGAAGGCCTCAGCAGTGGGCCTGAAGATATTTCCCAGCCATCCTTTCCCCCTTTGCCTTCTCAACAGATGGTAGACTCATTTCATCTGGCTGTGCCAACACCCAGCTCATGTAACAGGGTGGGGTCCAGTTTGCTGCATTTTTCAATGTTGATTATGCAACTCTTCTTGCATCTTGATGTGAAAAGACACAAAAGACTCTCTCTTTTCAATAAAGAACACAGGGGAAAAACATAGGATTCAGATCCCATTCTAGGTAGAGGATTTTACAACCTGAAGTCATAGAATCAAAGAATCATAAATTACAGGTTACTCTTTGGACAACTAACTTCCTCTTTGCCATACGTGTTACCACACAGGTAGACTTTGCACAGCTGCACACAGAAGTTTCCCTTCTAAGCCTTCTCACAAAGGAAACAACACTGTACCCCTGTTGTACTTGCGTACATTGCTACTGTTTATTGCATTCAGAATAAGCCATGATGATCCTCATTCTACATTCCTTTCCTGCCCTTATCTGTCTTAAAACCAGCGAGCCAGTTGTTTCTCTTTTGTGGTTACATCTGCATGAGCTTCAGGGCCAGAACTTTGCTTGTGTTGCATATATTGTACATGTTGGGCTCAGCAAACAAAAATCTTGAACTTGACAGCCATAGCATCTGTAGGTGCTACTGCAATTCTCAGAAATAATAATGTACTCCTTGGAAATATGGAAAACTCATTTTCCATTTTTCTTGAACCCAATCAGAGTTCAAAAGTTCGAGTCAAGCTCAGTCAGAGATTAAATGTATTGGTAAGGAGACAAAGGCAGGAAAATAAAGAGAGAAAAGAATGCTGAAAACTGAAACTGATTGCTAGCAGAATGAAAAAAAAAAAGACAAAGTAATATTGCAAACTGGAGGTACGTAAAAACTGAAGTGGAATAGCAAAGATGAACAGAGTAAATATAGCCCAGGATATGTTGTTGGCTGTTTTCTTGAACCTGCTTGGGTGAGCAGGGAAACGTATCAGTCTCTCAAGAAAAGCAATCCAGTTGTCATGACTCAACTTCCAGACAAGGCTTAAAACTAAATGTTGGCATCTTCCATTTTTTTCATCCAAACTCAGGGTAAAATTTATATCACCAGTTAACCCTTCTTGGATGCCTCAGAGTAGTTTACCCCTTGATTTAGGAAGTCCATTTGAGAACATCTGATCTCAAATTCCACCTAGCTCATAGGGGGAAGCCCATGTTGTGTTAATGATAATTACTGAAGGTGTGTGTGTGTGTGTGTGAGTGAGTGAGTGAGAGAGAGAGACAGACAGACAGACAGACAGACAGACAGACAGACAGACAGACAGACAGACAGACAGAGAGAATGAGAGAATGAGAGAATGAGAGAAATAGATATTTTCTTTTTAAAACTTTAAATAGCAGCCACAAGAAGTCATGGGCTGATTAGGATCAGGATTGCACCAAGGTGTTTTACCATGGTTAAATAGCAGTAAAGTTGTTGCAAAACAGGTTTCGTTCCTATTTGTTTTTAGATTTGGGATTTAAAAACAACAACGCACTAATATAGGGTTTATGGACTTTAGGCACGAGTGCCTGCCCCAAAAATTCTAAATATAGTTTACCTCATCATCTGATAAAATCTAATCCATGGGATTTATATCGACTAAACATTCCATTCTTCAAGGAACCCCTGAGAGCTTTACTCTACAGAAGACATTTAAGTTCATTTACCACTTAGCTTCCATTTTTCTAAATCTAGTATTTTAAAAAAGATCATGTCACATAACATGCAGCAAATCTTATTTTCACAACTGAAACTACAGGATCTAACACAGTAATATTGATCAAAGCCAAAGATACTTGATGGAAATGGCCCCAAACCCCAGCTCCTAATCTCTTCAGTGCATGACAGATACTACTTTACAATTTTTTGGTGATCTTTAAACAGTCAGAGAACCTTACAAAATTCTATTAAAGGTGGCTTGCTGCCATATCACACAGCATGACAGATTAGGAGTGTGAGTTTCCCCGATCCAAGAAAACATTGATTTCCTTGCCTTGTGTCTATAAATAACACAAAACATGATGCTTTTCACAAAATCTTATCTCTTGTGCTGACACAACTGAGAAACAGATATATTCACATATTTTTCTTGCTTTCTTCTTTCTTGTGGTGCTTTCTGTAACCTTCTTTGGCTCTAAAAATACAGACGACAACAGCTTGCACTTTGGGCCACATACAACTTGCTAGGTAGAAGTGAACGTTTTCTGAGGCGTTCCCATCCTGCTTCCAGAAAGAACTACAGTTCTTTTTGCCTTACTGTACCCCAGGCAAAGATGAACCTAAGGAATTGGCGGGGGCGTGTGTGGAATCTATGGGACATATGGTGTAGCATCACTTATGATAAACATTTATTTTTCAGCAAGAAACACATGGACATCTTGTTTACAATCACAGTGGAGAGCTGGCTGTAGAAAGAAGCCTCTGAAACAAAATGTTGCTTCACCAACAGTTCGAGGTTGCTTCAAGACTCCAGGTCTTGAGTCCTTTTTAGGCCATAAGTATTTCTAGGACGGAGACAGACATCAGAGGTCAAATGACTTTCAAGGCAATCTTCCTAGTTTGACAGCTCAACTAGCAAAACACATTTTGATTACTCTTCAAAGTTAACTAAAGCCCTACTTGTAGGGATGAAAATTCTTATTTGTCCTATTTTTTAAGGGCAAGACCAAGAGAGTGCAAAATTTGTCTTTTTCCTTGGAGACGGCAATATATTTCTCACTTTGCAAGACAAATTCTTTTACAAATAATGCAAATTGTACAAAACTATGATATCTTATGCTTTTCTTAAAATGCCCTTTTGGGAATTAGAAATGTTGGTGGTAGAGATGGGCACGACTTAGCGGTATTTTCGTTTTCGTTTTCGTTATGGAAACGAAACGAAAACGAAAATCGGCACCAACCTGGACCGAAAACGGAAACGAAACGACTAATTTTGAGCCAATTTTCGTTTTTCGTTACTGGAAAAGCACTCAATTGAGCTAAATGGGGAGTAACGAAAAAATTTTCGTTTTCGTTTTCGTTTTTTCGTTTTCGTTACGTAACGAAACGAAAACGAAAAATTTTGAAATTAGCCCACGAAAACGGAAACGAAACGACTCAGACCCTAGCCGAAAACGAAACTTTTTTTCTGAGTCGTGCCCATCTCTAGTTGGTGGCCTTCTGAACAGCCTTCATTGCTGCCCTCCTTGTCTGTATGTGTTGTGCTTGGTTTCTCAAAGGGAAAGGACTCAAGTTTTGTGCAGACAAGACCAATTTATGTCAAGACAGCATAAATCAACATGTACTAGACACCCAGAAGTTGAGTCATGGCCAACTAAGACTTCTTTTCTTGTGGGATAGAAATGTTTCACTACTCATCCAAGTAGCTTCATTAGTCAACGTTGAATCACCCAAGTATAGTGACTGATGAAGCTGATGAAAAGAAGTTCAGGTGCCATGACTCAACTTCCAGATAGCCTCTCTTGGATGACTGAGAATCTTCACAGATGAGCTAGGCATTCTTCATATCATTACCCACCTGACAGAATACCACTCAGATTCTGGAACATGGTTACATTTTACTGATCCATTTATTTAGTCGATTTATTGAGTTAATTTTGACTTCAATTCGTCATCCAGGTTTCTTTTATTTTGGGGGTGACCTGTGTTTAATGGCTGTTGGTTCTCTCTTTAGGTTTTGTGGGTGCTACGGGATGGTGGCATTTTAATTGTTGTTTGCCACCCAGAGTAGTGCTTCGGCACAAGATGGGCAGAATAGAAAAGTAATGAATAAAAATAAAAATAAAAATAAAAAAGTGACTGGAATAGGTGAGAATGAGGAGTTTGCTGAATATTTGAAATGTTTGATAAAGGTAAAAAAGGTGAGAGCAAAAAAAAAAGAGTATCAATTTATGTATCTTTGTCATCCATACAGCTAGCTAGATAGCTCTATTACGTATATGGTCAGCCCAAAGTTGTGATTTTGGTTCTCCATGGCACCTCCTGGGATGTCAGGAGAAGAGCCAGTTTATGTAGCCATGGGAAACCTGCACAGTCCCAGGGCACTCCTAGAAGAAGAGAATGGGAAACCACATCTGATCGGAGTACTCCCTTCCCCAGAAAAAAACCTGAAATGCATCAGAACTGACAGCTTGCCAAGAAAGAAGGAAAAGGGTCAGTCCTGCTTGCTTGCTTTGGTCTATCACCCCATTAGTGCGATGCACAAACCTGGGTGGGTAACACCACAAGAATAATGGAATTATAAACAAAACTGAGAAATAAGCAAATCAGATGATCTTTAGACCATTTCTGTTAAAGGAACCTCTACTTAAAAGTATGCAAACATTTCTATTCCATTCAAGCTTTTTCTGCCCCCAATGGAAGAAATGTTGTTTACCCTGGAGTGAAGGAGCTGGAATGTGAAAGCTCCTTCACTCCACGATAAACAAATTACACTGTGTTAAGTGATGGTTTGATTATTGCTGGTTATTGCATCTAATTATTGCAGTAGGGGCTTTTCCTATTTCATGTAGTTTGGGAATTAGCTTGTTTTAAACATCTGATGTTTGGGATCCAGCAACATGCTATTTTTGTGAGACTGCCTTCTCAGAAGCAGAAGTCTGCCTAAGCCTTATCCCTGGAACACTTAAAAGACTTCAACCCCCATAATGGCTTATAACATATCTTATGTCTCATAGAGTTCAGTTTTCTCCCCTCCCCAAGCATGGAAGTGGGTGATTCAACAATCCTGTGAAACATTGACAGACTGTTTCTTCAAGAGATGAAATTGTATTCCATAAATTAAATGTGTTCCAAGAATCAGTAAGATCATCCTTTTGACAAGATCCAGTCCAAAAGAAGACAATGGGGGATATATAACTTTATGAGAAGCCTCAGTTTGCATTTAGAATGGGAGGCATTATAAACATCATGTTTTCACTGACCCAGCAGTATAAAGACAGACAGCACCACGTCATTTCTGCTATCTGTTCTTGCTCATGCTGTTTATGTTCTACTCTGAAGAGTTTGTTTCATGCACATCCTTCTGAGCAATTTTGCAACCACATGTCTCAACCTCCATGTGTGGTGTCTGCTGTCTTAATGTCCATGCACCACATGTGTGCTCTCTCAGGTATATCCATTATATTGATGATATACTCAGTGTTGTAAAGAAACTTGTCAAGAATGTAGAATTGGATAAATAAACTCTCTCAGGACATGCAGATGTGCCAGTGCAGCTGTTACCAGGGTGCTGTCTGGTTAGTAAAAGGAAGGTTTATGGCTAGAATGCCTTCTCCAGATCTTCATCAGGACTCATCTTTGTTTACTTTTAAACAGCATCTCAGGACATGTTTCCTGACTTATTTCTTTTGTGCTGGTATTTTGTTTGTTTTAGTCTTTTAATTTATATTTTGTTTCTTATGGTATGTGTTGTTGGAAGGTACTCTGTGAGGACAATACTGTAAATAGTTGGGAACCCACCATCGATTTGGGTGTCAAAAGGTTCTGAGAGAAAATGTTCAGTTTTTCTTTTAGGTTTTATGTGATGCAGTGCATCAGTGCTATCCTAACACAATATAAAACTTCTTTTCCTTACTTCTTTTATTTATTTTAAATATTTCTCTCCCAACTTTCTCCCTCAAAGGACCCTCTTCCACAGAAGAAAAGATGAGCAAATGTTTAATTTCCCAATACAGAAATACCCCATTTATCGTGGGGGTTAGGGCCCATACCCAACCCGTGATAAAGGAAAATTTGTAAAATGCAAATGCTGGTTCAGGTCAGGCTTTGGGGGCCTGTCTGAGGCCTCCTACACTACCTTAGGCCTGGTTCTGCCCCAAATGGGCCTCCAATTGACTTCCCAGGGCTATTGGAGTCCCCAGAAGTGGTTTTGGGCAATCCTGAAGGCACTTCCAGTTTTCAGAAGTCACTTCTGGTTTGATGGAAACTATTTCTGGGGCCTCCAACAGACCCGGAAAGCCTGTCAGAGGCTCCAGAAGTGGTTTCCACTGATCCGTAAAGTACTTCCAGTTTTTTGGAAGTGACTTTTGGTTTGCCGGAAATCACTTCTGGGGCCTCCAGGAGGCCTGTTCAGGGCAGCACCAGGCCTATGGTAAGTGCAGGAAGCCTCAAACAGGCCCACTCAGCTTGCTTCAGGAGCTATTGCCTTCATCTACTGCGGTCCCACGATATATCAGGGCTGCAACATATGAACCACAAAATGGTGGGGGATGATTGTATCAGGAAGCAACTGTCTTCTCAAGTCACTTCATGAGATTGGAAATACAGATAATTGATAGTGGAAGGCTTTCTTTGGTTCATTTCCAGCAAAGCACCTGCTGGAAAGGAACCAAACTTAAATGATCCTACATCAGTTTTGGCGAACCTATGGCACGGGTGCCAAAGGTGGCACTCGGAGCCTTTTCTGTGGGCACCTGACATCGTCCCTTCACAGCCACTTGTATTCAGGTTAAACTGCTGTATTGGCACTTTGCAAAAAAAAAAAAAAAAGGTGGGTTTTGAATCACTGTCCTACATCCACACCCCACATGCACACTAAATAGAAGCTCCTGACCTAGAAAGGTCAGGCGGGAACATTATGGGGACAGGTTAGTTCCTGCCAACACTTAGATTGTAAGATCACCAGGAAAAAGGAAGAAACTATCCTGTCTCCACAGCAGACTAAACAGTGGGCTAAATGCCTATTTGATCATATCTTAAGTCTCAGTTAGGATTAATACCATACTGATCCCAGTATCATTTTTGCAATGTTAAATTTTTAAACCCACATATTTAAAGCCTTCTCTCACACATAGTGATAGACTCACAGATACATAGGTATGTGTGAATTTTCACTGAGAAATGTTGCTAGATTAAACCCCTTTGCCTTTTCTTCAGATTTTTTCAGATGCTTTCTCTAGACTGTACATTCTTTTACATTTTCTTTTTGGCTAGAGGAAGACACTTCCACAGGCCCAAAGGCCACATTCTCCTCTACAGGCCACAAAACACTGCTTCCACAAGTGCCAAAATCAATTTGGCCACCAAAATCTGGTAACAGTGCAAAACGAGTGTAGCAGGGTTCCTTTTAGAACACTTTCTTGTATATTGGAGGTTAATGCCTTGAGGAGTTTGGATCTACAGCATTTGAAAGGCAGGTGGGGAGTGCATACCTTGTTAAAGACAAAATGACACTTTTAAATGTAAAACACCCATTTGTATCTTATCACATGTCGCCAGCAGAACGGGTGGTAACCGTGACAGAAGACTCCTGAAGATTGTAGGCACCTGCAGGCTGTGGGTTTACTATCCTATTTTAAGCAAATATTGGTGAAGTTCATCCCACAACTGTGCAAATTCCTTAGTATAAGTCGAAGTTTTTCCATGTTTACTAAGTGTATGGAAACCTTAGCGAACTGTTCTTCATGATCCATCTGAGCCACTGACAGATTTCACATATTTGGACATTGAGTGTATAAATTCATGCACATTAAGTTTAAAATAAAACATTTAAGTTGTGTTTCTACCGTTGTTCGTGGAGTGGTGTACAAAAATATATTTGCGCTAAATTAGGCAACCACTCTTTTCCTATTTTGAAGAAAAAGATAGAAATAGTGGCTAAAATCTGGTATTAAGGTGTAAACAGAGTAGGCTAATTGGATAAATACGGAACTGATTCAGTGGGCCCACTGTACCTGTGACTTACTACTGGATTTCAGCCACTGTCTGTATTATTGCCATGATTACCACAGTCAAAAGCATGAATTTCTAAATGCTGGATGCCGGGGTCATTCTGTTTCTTTAAAAGAATTATTTTCAACTTTTGAAAGAGAATTAATCAGATTTAAAGGAGTATTTGGATGGGTAGGGGTCTTCAAAGAAGCTATGAATACAATAAATAAATCACATGGGGCAACCTGCACCTCTTAGCTGCCCATGAAGAGTGGGTACCTAGATACTGTTGCCCTCATAATCTAATGACTTAAGGCCTCATAAAAGTCTCATATGCACCATTCCCAGGCATGACATCATTTTTACTCAGGTTTCTAACATGTACATGTACATGGGCATGGAAACGGACTGGAGAGGGGAGAAAAAGAAGGAAAGGGAGTTTATGGGATGGACAGGAAGGAAGACATGGTCTGTATGTTTGCCATTATATATCTGTGGGACAGGGAAGGATGTAGTTCAGGTAGAGGGAAGAAAGATTTGCATTTCTGTGTGGGGTGAGGAACAGTTTTCATCTGGGAATATGTATGAGGGGAAAATATGCATCTGTTGCTCCCTCCACAATTGCATCAACTGTTAACTCCAACTTCCAATGTTCCTTTTTGATTTAATTTTTTTTTATTTTGAACAAAGGGGAAAAGAAAAAAGACAAAAGAAGCCTTAACAAAACATAGTAACGTACACTCTCATCTTATTAGTTTACCATCTTAGGCGCCAGCTATTTACACAGTTTAACAGGGTTACATTTAGTCTCCCAATTCCACCCTAAAAAATAAGAGACCAACAATGTAGATTATTTCCTAAAGCATGTTTCTTCTCAATTAAGTCATTCATATTTTTTATTAAAGGTTTTCAGGTTTCCATGAATTGATCATGATTTAGTTCCCCTTTATATATTCTAATCTTATAGAATATTTCTCCATCAGCGCTATTTGCCATGTCCTGTTTATAAGTGTCTGTGGTGAGTGATCCTGAGCGTTTCTCCAACTGTTAGCAATCTCACACCTCGCTTTCCCTATCACGTTCGCAATTAGCTCTTTATTGGCCAGCTTCTCATTTCCCGCAGTAAATAAGGAGAATAATAGCAATGTTTCATTCATAATTATGTTTTGATTACTCAAGATCTCAAGCCAATTAATTACTTCATGCCAATATGCCTCTAATATGGGGCAGAAAATTCACATATGTTCCAATGTCCCCTTTTGTCCACTATTCCTCCAGTACTTATCTGATAAAAGGTATCTTTATTAAATCTGTGTAACTTTCTAAGGCATAGATGCCATCTATTAACAGCCTTCAGAAGAACCATTTCTTTCCTTTTTGCTGCAATTGACTTATATGGGTATTTGTTCCTTATTGAAACAATAAAGAGATAAAACTATTTTGTGATATAAACAAAAAGAAGGAATTAAACCAACTCCACCCTCCAATGTGGAGGATTTCTTACACCCTTCAGTAGAGATGGGCACGAAACGAACAATTTTTTGTTTCCATTTTGGTTTTTTCATTTCGTTATGTAACAAAACGACAAACGAATTTTGTCTCTAAAATGAAACGAAACGAACAGAAACACCAGAAATTTTGTCGTGCGTTTCGTTTCCGTTACTGCAATATGAGTGAATTGCTTAAATCCTAAAAAAATCACCAAAAAATGAAATAAATGGTAACGAAATTGTAACAAAACAAACAAAAATGAAAATGATTTTTTGCAAAAATTCACGAAAAACGGAAACGAATCGAAACAGACCCTCCAAACGACAAACGACAAACGAAATGCCTTTTTTTAATTCGTGCCCATCTCTACCCTTCAGTTTAGCCCTTCATTCCCCATTGCCCACCTATTCTAAAACCTATGCTTAGGTGCCCAAGCCATACACAGTACTTAAATTCAAAGCTGCTTCCATGTTCCAAGTAGACCAGGCATGTCCAAACTTCGGCCCTCCTGATGTTTTGGACCACAACTCCCAGAATTCTAAGCCTGTATTTCCAATGGCAAAGGACTGTGGGAGTTGTGGTCCAAAACATCCGGAGGGCCGAAGTTTAGGCATGCCTGAAATAGACATTTTAATAATAATATAAAGTAATAGAATATTAACATTGCAAGAAGTCATTGCCTCTTCTAGGTGCTGTTATCTAAGGGCCTCCTCAGACCTTGCCAGCACCTAGCAGCCTGGCCCAAGGCTACCAATTCACTTTTTGATAGTACAGTATGGTGTAAATATTTGTAAATAGTATACAAACAATGCATTTAACAAGCAAGTCAAGAAATCAGGAGTGAAAAGAATTAAGTGCATTATGTTTAGGATAGGTTCAATTATACTCAAAGAAAATATGTTTACGGCAAATGTTCCCCAGACCAAAAAATGAAGGTTCTTATACACAAGCATAATTGAATAATGCTTCAGTGAACCCAAGAGAATGTTGATAAATGTATCTCTCCATTTGCCAAACCATCCTTCAAAGACTCAAATCACCCTGCTTATGTATTTAAATAATGGTTATCATCACATTCACTATTATGATAATCACTATTATGATAATTAAATGATAATAACCATTTGTGAGCCTTACCTGCTGGGCAGTTGCATCGCTGACGCTGATGGATATCTCTAGATTCCCGATGCCTTGGCAAGTCAAGGTGTAATCTCTATAAAATGAATGAGAGGGAAGGAAATCTCCATTAGTAATAAGGAAATCCAAAGAAAGATAGTAGTTTGATGTTGTTGTTGTAATTTTAATTGCTTCTTTACACAATAATGAAAGACTTTATTAAGACAGATATTAAGATTTTCCAGAGTCCCTTCTGGGAAATTGGTGCAGTCTATAAATAAATAAATAAATAAATAAATAAATAAATAAATAAATAAATAAATAAATAAATAGTTTGACTATTATTGTGAGAAAGTAACTTTTTATTTTCTTTTATAGTTATGTGAGCAGTAAATGGAATATGATGAATATAAAATGTTTCAAGTGCTTCCTTGTGCTTCTCACTTGTTCTCTGTTGAGGGTTTTTTGAGACAACACTAAGACAGACAGTAAAAGAGAGTGCTTTCAACAACAGGCCAGTAGCTTGTATCATTTTGAAGAAACAAGAAGGTAACTAAAATATAACTTTTTTTTTAAGAAACAGTGAAAGTTTTTAAAAACCCAATCTTTACTAGCAACTAATGATGGCTTTGGAACTGTGACCGCAACTAACTACTTTTTACAGGTTCAGCTGAAGCCTATGACTGATGAATGGTAGAAAGCAGATTTTGAAAAGAATTTAGCCTGAGGTACATGTCCTGAGGAAAATGCCGACAACTTGCTTTCAACATTAACCTCAACATCTGTTTGACTGAAAGCAGAGCACATTCTAAATGTGACCTCTTACACACCTGCTATTACTGGATAAAAAGGGATTTCCCCTTAAGAAAGCTAGTGTAGCAGATAACATTATGGAGGCTTGTTTGGGACCCTTAAATTTAGTAAGCTAGCCACCATGGTGATGCCATGAAAGAAACTTCCTGTCCAGACAGCAAATCCTCAAATGGTCTCTAATTCTGAAAAGTGCTTCCCAAGTCACTTTCTTCCCTTGATGTTGTGAGATTTTCGACGTCCAGTCTAATTTCACTACCTCACTCACTGCCTGGTCACCAGGTCTGAAGAGTAGGAGTAAGAAAACTCAACGTGTGTCAGGAGGGTGCCAAATCATGTTGTTGAATAAGAGGAAATCTTATCAGCTCGGTGGATAATACGTGCTTTCCAACTGCACTGCTTCACAAGAAGCATCATGCATCTCTCATCATAACACGTGGTGAGAATCCGCAGCAGCCACTTGACCTGTAACCTGTTCAATTTGTTATCCAGATGTTAATGACTGACAGGGAACTTCAGAGCACCTGCCTTCTTTTTTCAATTCTTCAACCTTAAACGGGACATGGACTGAATATGTCCTTCAAATACAGGATACCTCCAAATGTGGGGCAGTCCTCTGAGAGCCCTTCAACATCTCCTTGTTTAAATAGGATGCATGGCCACCCTACTGTTTTAGTAAACCAAATCTTTGACCCTGAATGATGAATCTGGGTCCTTTTGTTCTGGAAATCCTGTTCCATGCTCATTTTGTAAGATTCCACTGTGGTCCTATATATCTCACACTCACACTGTCAATAAAAAGTTGTGTTAAAAACCAAACAAAAAAAGTGGAAGACAAATAGTCACATGAACCCCCAGTTCTCAAATTCTGACCTGTGGATTTGTACACTTGTGTAACAGGTTTCCTAACACAATTTTGATGGACATTTACATTTTTACATTTGTTGTTAAACTTATTCAAAATCCTCTATTATCTGTGCATTTCTCATCCTCAAAACAACTAGTGATTTTAAGCTCTTTTTTACTCTTCCTATCCAATTTAGCTTCCCAGTACCCTGTTGAAGTCAAACGTTTTCAGGACAAGTGGGAGAGGGATTATTTTGCTGCAGGAAAAGGGCTCATGGCTGCAACTAAAGATTTCAGTGCCTTACAATCATTTGCCATGAACAACGGTATGTTTTGAGCACACCTTTTTCACTTCAGGCAGAACCTAGCTTCAAATGCATCTGCCAAGAATCACTGTCACCTTCTCTTATCCACATGCCTGATAAGATGAGCCAAGATGCTCAGAAATAAAAGACTATATTTAGCCTTCCCAGTCTATTTCTAAGACCCACCAAGAATATGTGACCTTAATTTCTGAAGTGTGAAGCCCAGCAATTTCCTTCCTCAACACACACACACACACACACACACACACACACACACACACACACACA
>JAHTLZ010003518.1:19110825-19130148 GCA_023846285.1 Phrynocephalus versicolor
TAGTACTAGGTAGACTGCTGAGAATCCTGTTAGCCGAGGCCAGCCTCTGGAGTATCTGTCCCGTGGGATGGGGAGGCGTATTTTACCACTGCCACTACAAAGATGCAGAGCCTATGCAATGGTTCGATGGTTCCCAGCCTTGAGTAACCCAGGTGTTCTTAGATCACAATTCCCAGAAACCTTCACCACCAGCTGTACTGCCTGGGGTTTCTGGCAGTTGCAGTCCAAGAATGCTTGGGCTATCCAAGGCTGGGAACAACTGGGGACTTTATGAATGACAACTCTCACAACCTTTCGGCCAGCATTACCACATCCCTGATTTTGTCCTTTACATCATCCTTCTCTCTGGTGTAGTAGGGTGGCTGGCCTTGAGTTTCTGAAGGCATAGGGATCTTTTTATTTTTAGGTTGAATTTTACAGGATTAAAAAAGAAATGAGAAGTTAACCAGCAGTGCAAGTAAATAACATAAAAGTTGAAGTGTTTTTTTTTTTTAAAAAAAATCCTTGTAATGTCAACAGTAACAAGTTCCTTTGTGGGGAGGAGCTTTATAGTGAGTTGGGCAGTGTGTTTCAGAATAACTTTCCTAGTTGTGTTTCTGGCCATTTGCCTGCTCATTTTGACATCTGTAAGAAAATTCCTATAATAAATTTTGTTTATTTGTGATGGTGGGTGGGGGCTATCATGAAGATCCTGTCCTTGCTCTTGTATGTTCAACATGCAGTCCCCAAACTCTTGGCCCAAAAGAGTTTTCAGGCTGTGAGGAGCTCTGATTTATAATAACTGTAAAACAATTCCCAAATCAAGAGAGGGCCATCCACCGTGGCTTCATCCATGTCCACGAGTCTCTCACTATTTTGTGAGATTCTGGCTGCCTTGACAAGGAGGAGCAGCTGACCATGATGAGACTCCTTCCAGAGAGACAGAGTCTCTAATCTTCCGCAATGAATACTGAGCAAGGAGGCCAGCAATGAATAGGGCTACAAAGGTCTCAGGAAAGTACCATATTTTTCCATTATAAAACCCACCCTCTCCCAGGGGTGTGCTTTTCACAAAGAAAAAGGGAAAAAAAGAAAAGAAAAGAAACCACATGGAGTAGACTGAGCCTAGCTAAGTTCAGCCCTGCTGTGCTAATTTTCTGCTTAAACGGGTGGTGGTGGTTGTGGTGGTGGTCTTTGACATAAAAGTTTGCATTAAAACATTGCATTCCCCAGTGGGGTAAGTGGGGCAGTCCACTCTACCCTGATAACTCTATCACTTCATTCCACTGTGCATTTAGACCAGTCTCAGATGACCCTTCCCAGTGAAATAAAATAATGGATGGATTATAATATCAACATATTTGGGCACTGTTAATCTATCCACTCTAGGCTTCTGGCTTTTCTTTGTGAGTTATATCCCACTTCTCTCACACTCTGTACTTTAAAAAGCTTATATTTGTTTCTTCTTTTCATGAACATGATATTAATTAAGGATGTTTTTAGCTGTTTTTAGGAATCTGGAAGTTGAGTCTTGGTAACTACACTTTTTTTTTCTTGTTTCACTACTCTTCCAAGCAGTTTTGACGAAGCAGCTTGGATGACTAGTAGTGAAACGTTTCGCTCTCTCAAGAAAAGAAGTCCAGTTGCCATGACTCAAATTGCAGGCAACCTCACCTGGATGAATGAGAATTTTCACAGTTATAGTGTTTTCAGGACACAGCAATTGCTAGTGGAGAGTCAAATTTCATTGCATTTTCACTGCAGATAGGAGAATCAGTTCACTTCCTCTTTTGTGAGTACCAAAGGGTATTTGGCTTACAGCTCTGGAATCAGGATACTGGTCAGAACAGATGACTCAGATCTGATCCTGGTCACTCCTCCCACCCCCTGCAATATTATTACAGGTTAATTCCTTCCAGTATACAGCTTCAACATTTGTCTTCAAATATACTGTTCTGACCTAAAGTGTAAAGAAAGAAGGATCACCAAAAGTGTAGTGCTAGCACTACTGGGGTGGTATTTAAAGGAAAGAAGGAAAGAAAGAAAGAACGAAAGGAAGGAAGGAAGGAAGGAAGGAAGGAAGGAAGGAAGAAAGAAAGGAAGAAAGAAAGAAAGAAAGAAAGAAAGAAAGAAAGAAAGAAAGAAAGAAAGAAAGAAAGAAAGAAAGAAAGAAAGAAAGAAAGAAAGAAAGAAAGAAAGAAAAAGTTTGGTGAACAGCAATACGTATCTAACTACTACAGCAACAATCCTGCCATACAGGCCGGCACAGCGTTAACCTATAGGATCTGCAACATGGGCTGTAAAAGATCATAAATTGAAATCCTTGATAGTGTGTAGATGATATTCTGTTTGCCAGACCAGTCTGTGGTGGGAGATTTTTTGTATGTGTGTGTCTTGAACTGACCACCCTGTAGCTGTCCACCAGCTCTTTTTTGAAACCAAGTACTGTATGGATTCTAAGCAAAATGGCATATGATCTTTTCCATGGGCCTTTTACCAAAGGATTTAGGCAGTGCTGGATGAGTTTTAGAAAGATGTGTGGTGAGAATTCTTTTCCTAGGAGTTCTTCCTAAATGCCAAGCCAGGGCAGATGTCATGGGGTGGGCTGAACAAGACCATCAGCATGCACATGGCACATGCCAGTGTAAAAATTCCTTCATGTATGGTGTACCATATTCTGACTCGATGTCCCGGCCATCATATTAATTGACAACAATTAATTGGCTCTATTTCCAAATTTTCAACAACCCCTGAGACTATTACTGCTACTCTCTTGGCAGACAAAGATAAAAGCGTGACAGAGCTAGTAGCCAAATATTTATTACTAGTTTCTCAAAAGAATAGCCCTGCTTCCTTTTAAGTTTGGTTTATTGTAACCCCAGATTAATATGGTCGCTATTCAAGTGTTGAGAGGTTTGCCTATTGTAACTATTTTAACAACTATTTTATGCCAATAAAGGTGACCTTGACTTTTGACTTTTATGGTGTAGCAGTTACATTTTATCTAGAGTTTCTTAGTAGTTCAAAGGGTTGTCAGTGTTAATCTACAATGACATTATAAAATAAAATAAAATAAAATAAAATGAGTATGTCCACCTTTGCTTTAACCTCACAGTACCCCACACAATGATATGCCTGCTGATGATGTGTTCTTAATGAATTCCCTATTCATTAAAACAGCATTTAAAAAAAGAGGGAGAGAGAGAATACCACCCACTATATATGTTTCTTTTCCCACCATGTATGAATTGATTAGTGTAACATCAACGAATACACCGATCAGTTCAGAGCTATTCTCTAAGCAGTGCTGATTCTTCCAAGTTTTTACTTTTCCTGCAAACTAATAATGACCAATTCTAGGAATCTCTTAGTTTCAGGAAAGTGATACTGGAGGCAATGACATGGGGCAGCAAGAGGATCTTTATATAGGCCCTGATAATGTGGGTCCTGAGCAAGGAGTGGCAAACTGAATCACATCCCATACCTCTATTCTTTGACTTAAGGGAGAACAAGCCCCACGTGAGCTCAGCAGAACTTTCTGCCAAACATAAAATTGTAGAAACAATATGATTAGTAAATAAATCATGAAGTATCCCTATACTCCATAATAAGTAAAAACAAAATGTAATGGTAAGTAGTATATTTTATTAGGACCACTAGAATATTACAGGTCACTCTTATCTTTGAGAGAGAGAGAGAGGGAGAAGTGTGTTGTTTATAACACTTAAAGCACTCTCTGGATATCCTGCAATTAAGCAAGCTACACATTCCCACCTCCCACCAACTCAGTGTACCAGCCTCGGAAGGATGGAAGGCTGAATGGGTACCTGGGATTGAACCTGGGTTACGAGCAGAGTTTTGGCTGCTGTACTGCAGTTTAACCACTGCTCCAGGAGGCTCCTTATCCTATAAGCAAAGGTTAATGTTATCTAAAGAAAGTAGCTATGTCCCATCAAAGCATCTCCAAAACAACAAATGTTAATCCTAACAATGCCTTAAGGCTCTTTGCTAATACTGTATGTTGTACAGTACAGTGTTTAAGACTCGTAAGCTAGTTACTAGCAATGTCAACCCTGCTGTTATGTGCCATCAAGTAGAAGTTGACTTATAGTGACCCTTGCAGGGCTTTCAAGGTAACTGAGATGTTTAAAGAGCAGCTTTACCAGGCCTACAGACACACTCACCCAATGAGCTGAGCAGGGATTCAAACCCGAGTCTCCTAAGTCCTAGACCATTACTTCATCTACTACACCACATGGAGTATCTGCAAAGTCATTACACTGCAACTGAACAGCCTTCCATGCCTGGCTTCTGGGAAATACTGGATATACAGCAAGCCTTGATGTAGGATTTGTGAGGTGGGAGAAAAGTTTGTGGGGTGGTTATGAGGCTAAATATATATTTCTGTTAAAAAGGTAAAGGTAAAGGTTCCCCCCCCCCGCACATGCGTGCTAGTCGTGTTTGACTCTCATCTCAGCTTCCAAGCCCAAGAGCCAATGTTGTGCAAGTCCGTGTTCATGTGACCAGCATGGCTGGATGCATTTCTGAGCAGGGAACACTGCTTACCTTTCTGCTTTTAATGGCAGCACCTGCTTATCTACTTGCATTTACATACATGCTTTCCAATGGCTAGGTTGGCAGGACCTGGGGTTAACAACAGGAGCTCACTCCACAGTGTGGCACCCAGGATTCAAACCATCGAGCTGCCAAGTTTGCAGCTGACGGTTTCCGGCGCTCTAGCCCACTAAGCCACCACGCCCCTATGTTATATTTCGGTTACTGAGACATTAATGTTATTCACGGAGAGCATTCGAAGCAGCTATCACTCCACGGCCAAATTGTGTGAATGTCATCATGGTGTCCAGCGCTGAGCTCTCCAAGGAAATGATTTCAAGCAGCCAACCTATTCCTGCCTAACCCTCCAGGAAGCCACTGGAGGTTTTCAGAAGAACAGGAAACTGCAGGTTGGGTGAAGCAATTCTTAGGCTAGGCATGTTTCCAATGTGGCCTGTGATCTATGAGGTTAGAAACGGGTGCCCTGCAACCATTAATGACACCGGACAGAAGAGCCAATGGTGATAAGAGGAGGGCATAAATGCAATGGCATAGCAGAGGTTCTCATGTGACTGGAAGGGGGGGGGCGTCTGTCTCTGGGCTTCAAGATCTTATTTCTCTCCGTGTGTGGTCTTGCCAACTCCTAGTAAGTGCACTTATTTATGCAGCTCCCCTTTGCAAGAGTCCGCAAACAGATGCGGTCTAATTTCATTCTTCTTCTTCCCCCAACTCCAACTATTAATTTTTATTCTCAGCGCTGCACTGCCAGTGTACGCACACACACGCACGCACGCACGCACGCACACCATTAGTGGAAAAATGAACCTGGATCAAAACGTTTGAAAAGACCTCCAGCAAACAAGGGGCAACGGAGCTGCTCCACCAGCATTGCTGCTGAAATCACTAAACCCACTCCACAACACTTCCCATTCACCTGTCACCCGCTAACGAGCGCGCATTTTGTGACCACCGCGAGCCGTCTTGCTTGCTAGCTCTTCAAGGTGAGTTTCCGTCTCATTAGCTCATCCCCTTCCACACAGGCTGCTGCTTCCGACCGCTTGCACGAGCTACCAGATGTCATGTTCGTGTTACCGGATGCACAAGGCTGTCATCTCACGCACCCTTCTTTATAAATAAACAAGCTCGCCCCGAATCCAGCAGGGCAGACTGTTAAACAGGGAGACCCCAAGACCCGGCTGTCATCACCTTTCTCTTCACAAGCGCTTGGGTGAAAAGCCTACCGAACCCGTGCAGACGACCACCCCCCCCCCGGGCCAAGCCGCATATCTCACAACGGGGGATGTTGGCGGCGTGCGACTTGTTGATGCCGTCGGCTTGTCAGCCTACCTGCCCAGCTGCTGCCGCTGGGGAGGGAAGGTGACGGACAGAAGGTATGAGAGCTGCCAAGGAAAGCTCATACACCTCCATCGAGTCTGTCAACCAGAAGTGGAAGCCCATTAGCCCATTAGCCCTGGAGGAAGCAAGGACCCGAGGAATTTCACAGCCTTGGGCAACCTCCCTCCCCACCCCCACCCTACAGCCTGGCAGCAGATCCTTGGCTCCAAAGATCCCCCCAACAAGAAACTTTCCTTTTGTAAGAAGGAAACTAAGGGGAGGGGGGAGGGGAGGGGGAAAGGAGCGGACGGGAGGAGTCGATCGCCTGTGGAAAATGTGGAAAAGGAAACAGCACCACCGACCTCAGCGAGCAGTTGGTCAACTCGTCCCAAAATAGCTGTCTCCATTTGGTCTGCCGAGAGGCAGGCGGGGAGCGGAGCGGATCTGTCGGCCTCCAAGTGGGAAACGCGGGATTGCAGGTCCGATGTCCTGAAGTACAGCAAGAGGCTCAGCACCAACGACAGGAAAGACACGCCGGGCAGCCCTGAGCCCAGCAGGAGCGGCACTTTACAGCCTCTTTCCCCCTCGGTTATCCGGGGATGGGTGAGGCAGCCCCTCTCCAGGGCACCATGGGGAGCAGCAGCAGGCCCTTGTTGCCAGCCTTTCGCCTCCTCCTCCGCCTCCGCCGCCGCCACCAGCACCACCATTCCTCCTTCCCTTGGCCTCGGAAGCAATAAATAAATAAATAAATAGAGAATAAATAAAGCCGCGGTCCTTCGCCCAGAAGCACAATCCAAAACGCACCAAAAAATAAAAAAATAAAAAAGAGCACCGTCGTCCAAGGGAATTCCAAAGCACTGGAAAAAACGGATGGGCAGGTAACGGAAAAAAATGTATACGGAAATGTAGTGGAAGAAATGAACTCCCCCACACCTCCACAGGGGGAGAAAAATCAAACTTCAGAAAAGTTTTTGGGGAAAGCAATCTGATCAGGGTGATCTATCTACTTTCTGTCACACACCACACACCCACCCCTCTCTCTAATTGTCCAGCTTTGTTTGCGGTTGCTTTTCCCTCCCTTCTTCTTTGCTTGCTAGATTTTCAGTTCCTTAGCCAAGTAAGCAAAAGATTGTACATGAAGGTCCCCATTACAGAAGGAGACTTCAGTCGCCACTGATGGGGAGCTGTGCCGCTAGCCGTTCCTGGAGTCTCTGTAACACACGACTCATACGCGCAGGGTCTCTCTCTCTCTCTCTCTCTCTCTCTCTCTCTCTCTGCCTCCGGCGAGCGGGCGGCACGGCTTCCCAAAGCGACCTCGGCGGCTCTCCCTCTCGCTCTGTGATGATTTATTTATTTATGCAAAACCACGGGGTGGGATTGGATCCGAGGCTCCCGCCTCCTCCGCAGTCCCACCGGTCCCTCAAGTGCCTTTCATCAGCTCCCCTTTTGAAGTGACACTCGCTGCAGACATTTATAGCTGCGGCCGGGGAAAGTGACTGGAAAGCGCCCTACCACCTCGCATCAGGATGGCGAGGTCCGGGGTCTTGTTTTGCTTTTCGTTACCTCCATGGACGTCTTTTATGAGACCTGCAGCATCCCACTCGCCCTCTCCTTCCAGAATGGTCTGCTGCTGCTGCTGCTGCTGCTGTTTTTTCAGTCCAACTTGCATCTACTCAACTTTGTTCACCCCGTTTTCAGCCAAGCAGTTCAGGATCTTTTTCACGGCCTCCTTTCTTTGCCTCCGTTTTGTGTGAGCTCCTCCGACATCCGACTTTCGCATGCTGTTGTAAATATCCCAAAGACATTCACAGCTCTCCCCTTCAGAACACGATGGTTTTATGGGATATAGTTTCACACTTTTCAGAGGCAGAAAATCTCAGGACTTCCCAACCCTAAGCGTTTGATTCTCTTTCTCAATAAACAGGCTGCTTCCTCAAAGCTGCTGCTTCACTAGGCCTGATGCTGTAATAAAAATTTACTAAGGGTTCTGTAGGGAGCAGAGGACATATAACATTGGCCCCCTCCATTTTGCAATCAGGGTTTGCTCTATGCATGCTCTGGTACAGCGCAGCAGCCTACGGTGGACCTTTCTGGAAATTGGCAATTAGGATATGAAATGCTTGTTACTATCCTTGTTATGTTCAAGGATCCACTTACCAGTAAGGACTAGTCTCTGCGTAGCTGCTGGCAGAGAAGAGGTGTAGGTCTCTTGCATCCTGAAATTTTGCCTGCCAAACATGTGTTGGTGTGTGTGTGAAGGATAATTAAAACTTGAGGGAGATGTCCACTAAATAGAGTAAGTGCTGGTAGCCATATAACACCAAGATTGCATAGAAGGTAATGTGCTATAGCTTACTTCCTCTATTCCCAGTAAGTTTTACCTTCCATTTCTCTCCTTCAACCCCTCATTGATTTTCTGTTTTGTCATCAAATGTTGGTGCGGTGATTTTTTTTCACGAGCTTTTATGGTATAATGTTCAAGGGTTATGTGAATTGGTAAAAGCAGCCTCTTGGCCACATGGAGCCCACAAGCTGAATCTTACCTGTCCCTCAAGAAAGATGAACCAAGATGGCTTCTATCCTCCAACCAGACCAAGCATTTGACTGAAATGAATCTAAACAATAAGTCATCTGATAATCCTTACAGTTGAGATGCCACAATTCCTTAACTCGGTTTGCGCAGAAAACTCATGCTTGAAACCGAATGATAGTATCAAGGTCTGAAAGATCCAGCCCCACAATGGATGCCATACCACCATGTCTTCAACAACACACTAGATATGTGCCCAACCTTTGAGAACATACTCACTGATTAAAAGATCATGTATACTAATTTCAGTATCCAAGATCAACAGTGGTCAGGTGCACAAATGGTGGGTCACACTTTTGCCAGGATTTTGTCCACAGAACAGAGGGGAAATGTGAAAAACCAGTATAAAATACATTAAAAAGGACTCTCCTCAAGTGAAAATAAATACAGGGAGGCAATAGCAAAGTTGTGATGGACACTGTTATTAGATAAATCTCTGTATAACTCCACGGGTGAACCACAAGAATAGTTTAGATTAATTTAAAAATCTCTGGGGTGAAGCACAATTTCCTTGGATTCCACTTTGACGTTCGGTTAATCTACAAATCTTCTAACAAGTTTGGCTCGAGATCTTCAGAATCCAAGGAATTGATTTTGTAGACCAAGTACTGTATATGACTAGAAGCCATAGATTCATCATACAGCAATGTTGAAGGTGTAGGAAGGAGAATGCACTGAGACTATCCCTCTGAAAAGTGGAAAATTGAAAATCTATATGGATTTCTCAGGGTCTTGTCCAACAGGCAGAAGCCCAACAAGCTCTCATCTACAGGCAAATACTGTAGCTAAGTTGAGTTGACTCTGTCTAAAAAGATTTAGTCAGCTGCAACACTGAGCAAGAGATTGATTGATTGACAGATGAATGATAAGAAACATTAAACAAATCACATCATAACAGAGTGATGGCGAACCTTTTAGAGACTGAGTGCCCAAACTGCAATTCAAAACCCACTATTTTTTTGCAAAGTGCCAATACAGCAATTGAACCTGAATAGAGGTGGCTGTGAAGGGGCAATGTTGGGTGCCCACAGAAAGGGCTTCGAGTGCCACCTTTGGCACCCTTGCCATAGGTTCGCCAACACTGTCATAACATAACAGATAACAAGGCAAAGGCAGAATCAATGCAGAAAAGGTGCAGATGGTAGAGCATCAAACAGCCGTAGACTGGGGAAAGCTTGCTTGAATAGCCAAGTTTTAAATTGGCATTTCAAAACTCCTAGTGAAGAGGCCAGACTGATCACTGCAGGCAGCCAATTCCACAAATGGGGGGGGGGGTTTCCACCAAGAAGCCCTGGTCCCTCATTTCAGTCTTCTGAGCCTCTCTTGGGATCAGCACTCTCAGGGGCCCTGCCTAAGGAGAACAAGTGGCATGGGCAGTTCTTTATGGGAGGGGCCATTCTGCCAGATATTGAGGTCCTAAACTGTTTAGGGTTTGGGAATACCGGGTGTTGTAGGCACCTGGAGTAGGAACTGGCAAACCACTCCAGTATTCCTGCCAAGAAAACTCCACGGACATGGGGTCACAAAGAGTCAGTCATGACTCTAACAACACAGCACAAACTGTTTAAGGTTTTGTAGGTTAATATAGAACCTTGAAGTCAATGCAGAATCGCAGAGACTTACCAGTGGCAGTGATGGACCCAGTAGTTGGACAGCAACGTTTCAGTTAGCTGAGACTGGTTGCCAAATGCCATTTAAATTTCCAAAGTATGCCAGGATGTTGTGGGACAGGACAGTCAATTACAATGGTATCTGGCTGTCAAACCCAGTGCAGATGTCAACAGTGTCCCCTGTTGGGGTGCTGAAAACCTAGTAGCTACCAGCCACATCATACTCTGATGCTGAGTCTGTGGCAATTCAGCCAGGGAATGATCCTGCAAGAGGCCTTCTAGAATATCCTCCACGAGGCTGTGCCAATTTCTAGTAAACTGACTGCAAATGATGTGGGGGGGAAACTCTCTAAAGATGGAAGGTTTTCAGCCACCCTTTCAGGTTTATTTTTATTTATTTATTTATTGTATTTTTAATACCACGCATCTGGCAGCGAGGTCACTGAATCCCTCTTCTTCTGAAACACAGCAGCTCCTCAAAAGTGCAATGGAGGTACATTGATCCTAAACCTCTTGGCCGGGGGTCTGCAACACGCGGCTCTGGAGCCGCATGCGGCTCTTTGGAACATTTTCCACGGCTCCGGGAGGATTCAGAAATTTCAATACAAAGGCGCCGAATCTCGCGAGGACAGCCCGTCCCACAAGGCGGCGCGAAGCCAAGCGCGGCCACACTCTCAGCGTGCTCCCTCTTCTTCAGAGCAAGAGAGAGAGGGGGGGGGAGGCGTGGTGGAAAGTGCCTGCCGAACGGCAGCCTTTTTTCTTTTTTTTTAACTTCAAGAAAACCTCCCAGATCTGGATTGTTGCCTCCCCCTCCCCAGAAAAAAAGACGGGAGGAGAAAACCCTCCTTCCTTCCTTCCCCCCTTCCCCTTCCTTTCTTGCTTGGGTGTTTGGTGGGAGGAGGAAGAAGCGATGTGTGTGTTGTGTGTGTGTTGTGTGTGTGTGGTGGGGGGCAGCGTTTAGACAGGACGGTTCAATGTGGAGGAAGAGAAAACCCTCCTTCCTTCCCCCCTTCCCCTTCCAAGCATTGCACATGTGCAGTTGGCATCTCTCTCTCTCTCTCTCCTTTTGCTTCGCTATAGCCCCCCCCCCCAAAAAAAAACTACGGCTTTGCACTAACTTCCCGGGATGAAGCTCCAAAAACGCGGGGGAGCGGGCGTGCGCACGGCGTGTCTCCGTGAAAGAGAGAGAGAGAGAGAGAGATTAGAAATTACCCTCCTCTCCCTCCTGTACTATTTTTTGGAAGATTTTTAAAAACTGCCCCCCAAAAGTGGAAGCGGTGTGGGCACGACGCACTCGGGCTGCGCTTCCCTCCTCCATGGAGGGTGGGGGCGAGAGGAGGAGGAGGAGGAGGAGGGAGAGATGGAGTGTGTGTGTGTGTGGGGGGGGAGAGTCAGACCATGGCTGCAGGATCCGGGCAGAAGGCAGCGAGGGCGGAATGGGAACCTCAAGAAAGGCGGCGTGGGGAGGGGGCCACTGCTAGTCTTCTCTCTCCCCACCACCCCCCGCCGCTGCCGCCCTGCTTCCTTGCCCGGTGCTGTCAGTTCTGGCCCAACAAGCAAGGGGTTGGTGGTGGCGGGAGCGGGGAGGGGGGGAGCGGCGGCGGCGGAGAGGCGAGAAGCAACGGAGGAAGTCGGCTTTTCTTTTTCCTGCGCGAGATCAACTTGGCAGTCGAGGGACGCGGCGTGACAGCTAGTTCGAGGCCCCCCAAGGAGGGGTCTCTCTTATTAGACTTCCAGCGGCTCCCTCCTGGAGTCAGCTGGTTTCGGCGGCGGGGTGGGGGCGCCGGGCTCAAGTTGTTCAGGGGCCCCTGGCCACCCGGGGAGGCCAAAAGCACGCCACCTGGCTCGAGAACCTGAGCCGAGCCGAGCCGAGCGACTGTGCGCCTGCCTGCTTGTCTTGCTCGCTCTCGCTCTCTCCGAAAGCCCGCCAGCAGCTGCCTTCCGCTCCATTCCAACACACAGAACATGCCTCCTGCGCGCCCACCCACCCCCAGCCCGGCCCTCCCCGAGGCTGGCGGACACGCAGCCGCCCAGTTGCGCGCGCGGGAGAACTTGAGGCAGGTGCGCGCCTCGATGGAAACCCTCGGGGACAGGGTGGCGGGGTGGGGGTGGCGGCGGCGGCTCGGGCTCGCCCGCTTGCTCGCTCTCCCGGCGCCCGAAGTGCCGAAGAAGCAACTTTCATTGGCTTCCTTCTCAGAAGCCCTTCGGAGGGTGCCCGGAGGAGCCGCAGCTGCCGGCGCTCCTTCCCACCCCACCCGAGCCCGGCGCCGGGGTGCAGCGTGTCCAAGGAGCGTGCGAGGGAGTGTGTTGCTTGCGAGCACCCAAAAAGCCAGGAGCGAGGGGAGGGGAAAATATATTTGCACTGTTATATTTGTTTTAAATGTCGCAATGGTTTTGCGGCTCCCAGGTTTTTTTTTTCCGTCGGAAACGGGTCCAAGTGGCTCTTTATGTCTTAAAGGTTGCAGACCCCTGCTCTTGGCCGACCGCAGTTTTGGGTCAGCCTGCTGACTTATATGGACTTGCTGGAATACAGCATCCTGCGGCTACTGTGGACCGTGCTGACTAAAGCAGAGGCTGAAAACTGGCCTCTCAAATGGCACTCCCCTCTGACTCTCTGCCTGTCATTTACACAGTCTAAATGAACATTCTGCGTGCAGTCCATGCTGGAAATATGCTGGCAAAGGAAACTCATATTTGTCTCCAGCCTGAGCTCACTTTCAAGAGTGTTTTGAAGAAATGGACCTCTGGGAACCCAGCTGAAGAGAAGGAGAGAGCGAGAGAGAGAGAGAGCGATCTGTTACCCTTCAGTCAAATAAACCTTTGAAGGACCCAAGAGCACACTCAGCGCTTACTCTTTGAACTGCCATATCCTTTCCACAAGCCACTTGCTTTCTAAAATGAAATTTTAGTGTCTGCTTGACAGGAAATCCTTTCTTAATTTCTTCTAATGAGCTCCTTGTCATTTAACAGCTCAAATGAATGTTGTACATTTGGTATGCCTAGCAAACATGGCCCTATTAACAGATATCGTCTTTCAACAGCTTTTCATATACATATATATGAGCCACCCTCGTATATAATGAGGTGCAAAGGAAATGTGGATTCATTTTAGGGAGGGAAATGTTCCATGGATTTCTATTAAACTTCCTGGCATTTGCATTGATTAAACCTCTTTGGGACCTATCTGTACCACTGTTGTACAATAATATCATCTTTCTTTATTACATGTGCACCCTTTAAAGAAAACCAATGTAGCCTTGGTTATTTCACTTTGGGTGATCCTGTTAGAAGTCTAGACTAGTAATAGAATCTAGTTTCCTGGTGGCATTGCTCTGAGGTTCCCTGATATACTCAAATTGCCTCACTAACTTAAGGTATCCATTGAAAAGACATTGTATAACATTGAACTTACTTACTTACTTACTTACTTACTTACTTACTTACTTACTTACTTGCTTGCTTACTTACTTACTTATATGGCTTTGATTCATTGTTTCAGCCTCTGATTACATTAAATTTCATTTGCTGTTTTGTTACCCATCCTCCACTTCGGGAAGAATTTTTATTTTATTT
Source organism: Phrynocephalus versicolor (assembly GCA_023846285.1). Classification (NCBI taxonomy): domain Eukaryota; kingdom Metazoa; phylum Chordata; class Lepidosauria; order Squamata; family Agamidae; genus Phrynocephalus; species Phrynocephalus versicolor. The sequence goes on from JAHTLZ010003518.1 coordinate 19,124,467, forward strand.
TTTTAAATTCTGCTTATAATCGGCTTGATCTTGCCCCATCCAAGAAAATAACAGTTGGTTCCATTTGAGGCTGCTCACTCCTAAGAATTTGATGAGCACATCATAGTATGCTGGGACTCCTCACCAAGACTTCATTGTGCCCTAGAAAGTCCTCGTGGTTTCCCTCAAAAGCCTCGTTTTCTACCTCTGTCCCCCTGTTTTGTTTTGATTTGCTTTCTGACCAAATTCATAGCGGCTGTTTTGGGGTATCCTGCATAGGAAAGATGGTATCCTGGCTGATTATTATACACATGTGCAGCCTTGCACTTCTTTCAGGAAAATGGACCATGAAACAGGCAACAAATCTGAGATTTCTTGGCTTGGGAGGTGGGTGGGAGAACTTTTAAACAAAGAAATGTCACTGTGAGTCAAAAGGAGTTATCCTACCCCTCCAAAAAATAAAAAAACCTCTTCACCTCTAAGAATGAGAGGCTGTAAAATTCCCATCTGTACATACCCATGACTGGAGATAATTTATAAATAAGACAAATATCATCATTCTCAGTACATATCCTTGAGGGACTTCAACACTTATTTCCCTCCATTGTGAAAAATGCTTATTTATTCTCATTCTGCTTCCTGTTGCTTAACCAGCTACGTATCCCTAAGAGGTCTTGTCCTCTCTCTGACAGCTAAATTTATTCAGGAGCCTTTCAGGAAGGACGGTGCCAAAACCTTGTTGAAAATCAAAATAGTCATTGTCCACCAAGGACTCTTACCTCTGTATCTGCAGACATTTGGAGAAAACTTTAAAACGCTTAACAAGGCAGGACTTCTTTTTCTACTAGACATTCAGAAGCCTCCTCAAGGCTTTCTCCATCTTCTATAAATGTAATAAGTTTAGCTACACTAAAGATTACCCAACAGTTTTTCATGGTCCACATATTAGGCCTTCTGCTTATTCCCTTAAAAAAATCAGTGTTATGTGGGCAACCTTTTGAACTTTTTGTAGGGTAAACAATTTTAGTGACAGCTTGGATTGACGCTGTTACAACCTAAAGCTTTAAAAGTACTTTGACAGTCTGGGTCCAAAAATTCACTGCCTCTTAACGTGATCATTAGTTTTAGGCCTGATCCCTTGATATCTCAGTTTCATTTTGTTTTTCAGGTATCACAGACTTAAAAAGGTAATTCAGGCACAGATATCAGCATCTCCTGCAGTGAAGACTCAACTAATTCCTTCAGATTCTCTGTCAACCCAGTAAGCAGTACAGGTCTACAAGAGAACCAGGGTGGTATGGTGGTTAGAGTGGTACATGAGGCAGGCCTGTAATCATCCTGAGATATGATGTTCACTTGGTTCCTTTGGGCCAGTCACTCAGCCCAGCTACTTCATTGGCCAATTTTAAGGATCCAGTGATGAACTGTACAGTTCTGTGAACTGATTTGTAAATAGAAAAGAGGTAGGATGTAAACATAACTGATAGGTAGAATGAGATTGCTAGTTCTTGCCACTAGAGAAAGAGTATTTGCAACTGATCTGTACTGTGGTATATTCAATGTTGCCTAGAATATGGGAGCTGAGAACTGGAAGTGGAATTTCCAGACAAACAGTACTCATAATCAGCCCTTGCTCTCCATTATGTGTTGTGTCGTTACAGTCGTGACCGACTCTTCGTGACCCCATGCCCATGGAGCTTTCCTAGCAGAAATACTGGAGTGGCTTGCCGGTTCCTACTCCAGCTCTCCATTATAATGTGTTACAAATCCTTTCATTTCAGATTCACTTGATAGGTCCATATAGTTAATCATTATTATCTGCCAGCACCACTGATACCCAGCATCCACTTTTTTTCAGGATTCACAGTCACATCAGTTAATCATGGACAACAGTTGCACCCTGTTATTAACTAGCCACGTGCTTCCTACTGCACTTAGTTTTCCAGAAAGTTAAATCAGTGAAGGTTTCCCCATTTCTCCTTAAGGCCCAAGTCGACAAATCCAATTCTTCTCAAAGTAACCATGAAATGAGTTTCTCTTCAGTGTGCTCCTTTTGCCCCTTGGATGCAAAGAAAGCACAGATCCGTTGTTAAACCTAATGCCCCAATTTTAGGCTTCTGTACATTTCACTTCAATTACAGGGACAAGGATTGGGAACAGTGCGTAACCGCTGCCCATCAGAGCTCCAGGCCATCACTAGACTCCCTTTGAGGAGATCAAGGGAATAGTGTTGGGGGGCAACAGTGTCCAGACAACAAAGGCAAAGAGGACAGAATGCTTGGCTTATGTGCAGCTTTCTTTTCCAAGGATCAAGCAATAAATATTGGGTGGGCAATAGTGCCCACGATATATGGGTGGAAAGGAGAACTGGCATTATCAGCAGGTTTCATTTCTGAAAATCAATGGGCAAGTGTTGGGTGGGCAACTATGCCCAACTGATGCAGGAAAAGAGAGGGCAGAAGACCTGGGCCATCAGCTGGTTTCTTTTGCATGGATCCAAGTCTAAGTGTTGATGGGGCAAAAGTCCCCAGCAGGCAGGAGCAGATAGAAGATGAGACCAGGACCATCAGCAGTTTTCTTTTTAGTAGATCAAAGGGTGAGTGTTGGCTGGACAAAAGTACCCAAGCTGATGCATGTAGAAACAAGAAAAGTCCTTGCTCTTTGGCACATTTCTTTCCCATGGACCCAGAGGTGAATTTTGCCTATGCAACAGCCACCAACTTCTGTGACTGGATCCAAAGCACTGGGATGAGCTTTTGTTTCAGAGGATCAAGGGGATGGACAGCTAGGTAGCACTGCCTAGCTAGGAGGTAGGCAAGGAGTATACTGGGGTTGGAGGGAGAGGGAGGGAGGAAAGAAAGGAAACTGGTGGCTCTTCTCGCTGGCCACTGAAGGTCAAGTGGTGCTGACAAATTTTGTCCCTTCGTGGACAAAACTTATTTCCCTGCTTTCACAATTTTTCACTCTTTGGACCCATACAAATACTATCAAAAATTCAGATCCGAATCAAAGTGGATGGGCTACAAATCAGCTTATAGAAAAGCAACTGTGGTTTGTAAGAAAAAATAATTTGTAACTAAGTTGAAGTTGATGTGGTATCAACAGAGCTCAGTTTTTAACAATATAGGGGGGGGTGGAGTGGGGGTAAATGGACCTTTGAATGAGTAATCACTTACAGCTCAGAGTCATAGATGCCAAACAGGCTTGGCAGCTCACTAGAAAATGTGAGGATGAGGCACCCTGTTGGTTAGCTGAAGAGTCACTGGCTGCAGCTCTCCCACAGATGACTTTCATGTATGGGTCTGTTATGGAAAACAACACTCTAGTGAGGTCTATTACACAAACACCACAGAGACGACATTTTCAATATCAGCCTTCAAGCAATCAGCTAAGAAGGAAACAAAGGTATTAGCACTCCCTTCTTACCATGGATAGAGGCGGAGTGGAGAGAAAGGTGAGATAGATTTACAAACAATAAACATATTGCTCAGCTGAGTTCCATTGTTATCGATGAATATAGACACAGAGTCACAGAGAACTGTACAGTGGGGCAAGTAGCTACTCAGTTAACACCTGCATGGTTTCCCATATTCCTCGCATCCATTCTTCTCGGACTAGGGGTGTCTGTGTGTTCCTAAGTCAAATACAGTGACAGGAACAGAAAACAGGAGACACAGGGCTATTTTCGTTTTTATTCCAGATGGATTATATCTCTCAATCAGCAGATTTTGGAATAGATCATTTTTGTGAATTGCTATTCGGTTTTTTTTTTTCCTGAATGGTTCCTGCTAGAGGTTTTTTTCTCCGCTGCTGCCTTTAAAAAAACCCACACATCCAAGGCCATATTAATCCACAGTACTTCAGTCAAGCTCTAAACTTGGCTAGCTTGGTCATCGACACAAACTGCCAGATAGTTCTGTGGTTTAGGCGTCTGGCTGTGGACATAGATCATGGCAGTTCGATTCCCTGGTGTGCCTCCTTGACAGGGGCTGGATTCAAGGATCCACAGGATCCTTTCCTGCTCTGCAGTTCTTATCTGAGAAACCGAGAGCTGAAACAAAAAGCAAAGAAAACAGCTAACACAAGTATAGCCTTCATGCCTCGAAATGATCCAGGAAGCCTTCTCCATAATTCCCACTCGATTTGTGATGCTAACATTTGCGGCCAAAACTCCTGAACTGGGTGAATGATTTTTATAACCGGCTTTTCCTGCCTTTCAGTCATCTCCATCCTCTCTTCAGTCAGTCCACATTTGCCGGCTACGTCATGCCTTTCCTTTAGGCCTGGGGAGCTGCATGTCGGTGTAGTTTAGGTCAGACGAGAAGGTTTTGGCTGCAGATAAACCAGGATGGTAATTTCTTTATCCATGAGGCATTAAGGAGCCTTATAATCCTGTGCCAACATAAACAGACTCATTTAGGTTCAGAATGCATCCAACTGGTATACTCTGAATTAGTAATGCTGCTTTTTTAAAAACGCGCGCGTACAAACACACACACACACACACACACACACACAAACACACTTGCAATCACCTTCCACTCTTTGATATACAGACCAAACCATGTTGTGGTTCTTCACAGAACTCTTTATCAAAAGGCAAGCATTTGTTCCTGACCCCAAACAGGATTGTGACTGGTTGTCTCTGAAGGCAAGGAAAATGTAAACAGATGCTTCAGTGCTATCCAATGGTTCTGAGTACCTAAACATGCTAAGAGTAAAATTCGCCATTGTAAAGAACTCCAGTATGACTGTATGGACTGCTGTTTATAATCATGCTTATTTTTAAAATGAAACTTGCCTCTGCATCAAATATTTACAGTGTATCTGCTTGTCTGGGACCCATAAAAGAACAGAATGCATCCTAGGTAAAATCCTAATGATATGGCACATAGAGACATGGTTACCACAGTATTTGACATATCAGGGTGAGCCAAAGTAGGGGAAGAGGAGTGTGACAAGGGACTGGTTTTGCAAGGTTAAAAAAACATGTAAATATTCAGAGAGCTTGTTCATTGTTCAAATTCAAGGAGTACCTCTCCACAGGTTTGTATGCCAGTAGGCTCTTAGTGAGAGGATAGAATGGGTGAAATAATATATTGCCTCTTTATCATCTGGATAACCCCTGGGATACCCCATCATTGTCAGTCATATGTCAGCAGATAAAGGGAGGTGGTCTCAGCGATACCTATAATCTCTACAGAAAGTCTGGCCCTGGACTGAAACACAAATTTAGATTCCTGCTGAGAGCTGAAGTTCATGCAGAGACATTACTCGAGTCCTTAACTCTCTTAGCCCCGCCCACCTCACAGAGTTATATAGGGCTAAAACAATGTAATCCCATATTTACAACCTGACACTGCTTGCAGAAGAAGGATACACAGGTAATTAACAATATCCTCAGCCTGTTTCCTGAAATATCTCCCCTCCACCCAGCTTTCCATTTCTAGATCGTGACCATTTATTTACCAGACATTTGGATTTTGGAATAAAATGAATGATACCACTTTCACACAGAGTTTTTGGCCCTCCAGATGTTGGGCTGCAACTGTCATCACCCTGAATCAAGAGTATGAGGTAAAAATCAGCAGCAACAAGAACAAGAACAAGAACAAGAACAAGAACAAGAACAAGAACAACAACAACAACAACAACAACTACTACTACTACTACTACTACTACTACTACTACTACTACTACTAC
>JAHTLZ010003518.1:19137365-19152045 GCA_023846285.1 Phrynocephalus versicolor
AGATGCCTAATATTGATTTCTTGGGTATTAAAATGCCCTGGACATCCATAAAAACTCAGTGATAATTATTTATTCTGCCTGATAATACCTACCGGGGGGTGGGGTTCTTAAAACATTTGTTTTTGTCTTTCTCCCATCACGATGTATTTTTCTTTTCCCTTTAAGGATGACACAAAATGGATGCCAGCCACAAGACTGATGCAGACTGGGCAGGTCTGGCAGCCACAGAGGGCATAAAAAGCTCTGGCAGCCCCCATCCTCCTTGCAGTCTGCGCTGGGAGTTGGGTTGGGAAGGGATTGCTGTCCCGCAATTAGTTATTTTCACTTTAGGCCAACCAGGCAGGCGTGTGTTTCTGTGTTCCTGCTGGCTGCAGCCTGGATCTTAGGGGAGAGAAAGAAGAGATTTCTTTCTAGCTTCAGTTTTCCAGCCTCCCTGTGTGCGTACTGCATACCTCTCAGTGAGTACCCTCCCCTGCCCCGGAGTCATTCTGCGGCTGCCTTGCGCCCTGGGCAACGCCCGCCGCTGCCTTGCAGCCTCCCCGCGTACCTAGTCTATACTGTGTCTCTGCCAGCATCATTTTTTTTAGTTTTCCCTCTGGTCGGGGGCATTGGGGGACGCCCATGTGCATAAATGCTTTAAAAATCGCGCAAAGCAGGTAAAAACGAATAACAAATCAATGAACCAATGAAATGATTTTTTTGTGAAAATTCACAAAAAATGAAAATGAAAATGAACCGAGCCCCGAAATGAAATTCAATGAAACGAAATGAAACATCATTTTTTTCAATTTGTGCCCATCTCTATTAGATAATATTCAACCATTGGCATGTAGAATAATTCTTAACACATCTTTTGTAAGATAATGTGCAATGCCATGTGGAACCAAGCCGAGGAGCCAAAAGGTGCAAGATTTTACCTCTGAAGCCTGCTAAAATAAAAATACAAAATAGGTAGATGCCGATAAGTATTAAACTTTTTAAAGCATCTATTTTTTCTCCAGTTAAATGATTCACTGTTCAAATACAAATTCCAAATTTCCCCTGAAATATCCCATTTAAGAAATCCTGGGAAAGTTGAAAATTCACCGAGTTTCTGATATTTATCCATTCCAGCTTCAGTTTCTGCTAAATAATGGGACTCTGAGGGGTTCTCTCTACCTCTCTAGGCTCTGACCACATACAGTATCTCCCCTTTTGTGGTTGGATCAGCTGCTGCAGAGACTTCCAGCCAGTATTTTTTTTTCTTTTTGCCGTCTGCAGCGAAAGACATCCACTAAATTTCTTCTGACTTACAGCTGCTAATTGTGGATCAGGCAGTAGCAGCTGCCACTTAGATGGCTCGTGGTAAGCACAGAGGTCTTATTGTGTTGGGCTCCTGTGCATCACTGTGGCGGGTGGGTGAGGTAAATCTTTCAGGCACAGGAACTAATCAAGAGTCCATTTATTTTAAAAAGGAAGGGGAAAATAGTCATCTGTGAGACTTCTTCCCACAGCCGATTTCTTTCAATTTCTGCAATTAAATGGCGATTCAGGAAAAAAAAGATAAAAATAGTAAGATAAGTAGTACAGTAGGACCCCTGTATCCACTGATTCATTATCCACTGAGTCAGTTATCCACTGCTGGCAGAGGAAAAAATTAAATAATTCAGCAGCCACAAAGCAAGCTGTAAAGCAAGATGTTGTCACAAACAGCAGCTGTAAAGCAAGCTGCAGTCACAAATAGTGGCCATAAAGCAAGCTACTTTCTCACAACAGCAGTCATAAGGCAAGCTACTGTCAGGAAACAGCAGTTTGGGGGTGGGTGGGCAGGTGTTCTCTCTTATCCATGGTTTTCATTGTCCACGGGAAGGCCTGGAACCAATCCCCAGTGGATACTGGGGTCCTACTGTACATATATATGTGTGGTCTTTTTTCCATCTTCCTTGGTAGGTTGTTTCCCAGGACCTTTTACTACTATTTACTACATCTGCTGGTGGTGGTGGTGGTGGTGGTGGTGGTGGTGCTACTACTCCTGCGCCCATGGATCTCCACATTCATTCTTTCTTCATATCAGACATACCCCAATACAGATTAATAGCATACGATATAAATTTAGCCAATAGGCCATACATGGGCATTTTGGGCAACTAATATCAAATACAGTGAACCCTTGTATAACAAAAGTTTGTATAACATAAAATCTGAACAACATAAAAAATTCCGGAGATAGGGGAAATTTGCTTAACATAATGGCCTATGGGGCAAATCAGTACAACATAAAATGGGATTACTCCATTTTCAATGCATTCCTATGGGAAATTAGCTTAACATAATTTCATTTGGAAAGAATTAATTTCTTTATACAAGGTACCACTGTATTTAATGCCAAGCTTTGTGGGGCACAGAGTATGCCAATATAGGTGTGAGGTTGCCTGTTCTCTGCAGTCACAGAACACTGTGCTAGTGCAAAAATCCTGTTTTTCCAGGTTCACCTTGGTTTTGCCAGCTCCAGTCTGTAGCCTATAAAGTGACTTCCAACTAACCCAGTTCCCTGTTCAATCAGGGGTTCGACTTTCCTAGGGCTTCATCTGCCTTCAAAAGTTGTTCGTTCAGTATTTCCACATTATAGTCCTGGTCTTCTTTGTTGTTCCTTTAAAATTCACAGATGTTCTGTTTTTTATTCATTGAGGGGGATGATGCTAGTCAAAGAGTAGGTCTACACTTGATATAGGTGCTTTGAGTATTTTTCTATTAACTGCTACCTCTCTATGTCACTAGGTGTATTGCCTGCTAGGTGACAGCTGTCAGCCTTGACAGCTTTAAGAAAGGATTGGACAAGTTCATGTAGAACAAGGGTATCAATGGTTATCCAGGTTGGAGAGATAGGCAGGCTATCTCTCAATGCCATTTGCAGGGGAATCCTAAGCAGGTGAAGACATCTGCTTGGGAATACCCTGAAAAAAATGGCGAGCCACTGTGTGAGACAGAATGCTGGACTGGATGGGCTGTGGCCTGTTCCAGCAAGGCTGTTATGTTCTTATGATAATTAACCTTATCCATAGGGAATGGCTTCAGCCATGCACTAATGATTCCACATATTTCATTCAGAGCTGTGTCAACCTGTTTTCCATGAGCTAAACTAGACCACAGCAGATTGTCTTCCAGATGCTGATATAACATATTCACACCACATTGATCTCACTGAGGGTAGATAATTAGACATGCTTTGAAGTGAACATGTCATCAGCACCATGTCCCAATCAACGATGTTAGGGTCAAAGATAAAATCTTCCCATAGATATGTAGGGTGGTTTGCTCCACGCCGGTGGACTATGAGACTACTGAGAAAAGGCAGCAAGAGAGGAAATGGCTGCCCTATTGTCAGGAGAAGGCGGAAGTAACATTTTAAAAATGTTATTATTATTTAAACCAGTGGCTGAGATTCAAAAGCCAAAGAGAAACATAGCAATCTGTTGCTACCAAAGCGCCCAATGGGAATGGCACCAGGTAATGCTTATGGCCACTATGACAGAATGCCACCTCTTATGTGGCATTGCAGAACAATGACTTAATGGCAGGACACAAATAATGGTTTGCCATACTGCCGCCTGGCCCATTGTAACCTTGCGATTTTGAATATGCCCAAGAATGAGGAGTCTTCCTACCTACTACTGAAGAATGCCTGAAGAAAGATCCATTTCATCCTTTCTTTCTCATCTAAACATAGTTGGCAATGGAGAGTCTGTATGGAACCACAAGCGTGTTGAAATACTTGGAGTGCATCGGTTTGAGGGGAATGAAATATCATGCCTTTCAGCAGGGCCATATGGAGAGAAAATAGCAAAGGATCTGATAGCAGGTTCCTTTCAAGATGTCCAGGAATAGCAGCACACATCTCCACGGGATCATATGGATGGAATTCCTTGAGCCTCGAAACCTGTCGAGAGTCTTCAAATTCTTCTGCATACAGGAAGGGCTTATTTATTCCTTTATTGTGGCTCTACATGTTGGGAACTTTGGAGAAGTTGTTAAAACAAACAAACAAATATGTTCTGGGAAAATGTCACAAACAACCTGTACATCTTTAGTTCCAGAACATTTTCTGTCTTTTAGGGAGGAGATGGAAAGCCAGTCAACTTGAACAGACACTGAGGCTCACGTGGTAAAATTCCCAGAAGCCTCCTCTTCATCCTGTGTTCCTACAGTTGTGTTTAAGATAAATTCATCCTAGACAACCCAGAAATCCCTCTGCCGAATGTCCTCAGTTACTACAACCATTAAGCCACTTGGTGCCAGCTAGAAAAGAGAATTTGTTGTTAAAAATAAATAAAAATCACATGACTATTAAATGGTACCAGGAGTTTGAAGAAATATTGAAGAAAGATCGGAGCCAGAAAGAGGAGTTTTAATCTGTATTCCTAATTCCTTCTTTTATTTCATGTCTGGACCTGCCGGAAGCACAAGTGTTGCAGCAACAGTATTTGATTCTATTCAGACGTCAGCTGTGTATTTGCTAAAAGTATTACGAAGAAGTACTTAATATTTTTCTTTATTATTTATGAACTATAAAGCATCCATGAAACTCAAAGGAGAGCTGCTACACAGGGTATCAATTAAAGCTCAGTGAAGATTGAGAATAGAAGAATGTGCATGACCCGCCCAGCTATGCTTATTCATTCTTGTGCCCCACTAATTTTGCTGGGAGAAAGATATATGCACAACAAATGCACAGATCTGATCTTAAAAGCAGGAACTGTGACCTCACTGAAATTATGTTTTCTCCTTAGCACCTTCCACCTCCAAGACATTGACCAATAGGCTGAAATCCTGTTGCACCGCTCCACGTGTGCAATGACAATGTCACCAACCGTGGTAAACTGTCACTGATTATTTTCATACATTCAGAGAGGACACAATTTTGTTGCATTGTGTATGAATTGTATGCACCCTAGTACAATGGTACCTCGGATAACGAATTTAATTCATTCTCCGAGGCAATTTGTTATCTGAAAAAATTTGTTATCCAAAATGCAGTTTCCCATAGGAATGAATGGGAAACCAATTAATCCAGCCCGGTATAACTCTTTTTTACTGATGCATGCTGGAAATTCATTAACCAAGGCGGTCCATAGAGAAAATTCGTTATCTGAGGCAGCCCATAGAAAAATTTGTTACCTGAGGCAGCCCATGGAGAAAATTCATTATCTGAGGCAGACCTATACCTAGAAATTGTGATTCATTATCCGAGGCAGCCCATAGGGAACGTTCGTTATCCGAGGCAACCCTATACCTGGAAACTGCAAATCGTTATCCGAAAAATTAGTTATCAGGGGCATTCATTATCTGAGGTATTGCCCTTAATCCAAGTGATTTGGATTGAATCCACAGTGATTTGTCATGGATGATGATCTCTTCCCTGTTGCACATATGGTATTCTACAACATAATTTCAGGCACAAATCCTAGAAGAAAACTCTAGCCTAAGCTACCCACTGCTCACAGTGTTTATTCAAATTTGAGATGTAGGATAATACAATTTCAGTCTGGTTTTTACAGAAATTGACTGATATTCACAAAATTCATGTTCAGAATATAAGAGATTATGGGGTGGGGGCAGACGATTGACAGATTTATCCATGTAGGCTTGGGGCTTTAAATGATCAACTCTTGGTGTGAATCCAGCCAGGTTTGTTTGTTTGTTTGTTTGTTTGTTTGTTTGTTTGTTTGTTTGTATTTATTTGTTTGTTTATTTATTTATTTATTTAACTTATATGCCACTCACTACCCAAAGGTCTCTTGGCGGCTTGCAGTTAAAATGAACAATTAAAAAAATTAAAACTTTAAAATGTCAATGAACATTTTAAAATAATAAAAACATTTAAATACAGTTACAGTATACTACCATGTTACTGCTGAATAGTTAAGTGTGCTATGCTTTTCCTGAGTGGTTCTGCATCAGGAAGGCACATATTAAATGCGGCCTAATGAAATGTGAATTCCATTTCACTGGATTTACCAGGATTCTGAAATCATATTCAGACTACAACGTTTTTAAAAGTTCAAAAGCAGAGGCTGGATGGCCATCTGTCGGGAGTCCCGTGATAGGGGTTCCTGCAAGGCAGGGGGTTGGACTAGATGGCCCTTGATGTCTCTTCCTACTCTATGGTTCTATGGTTCTATGATTCAGAGCTATTGATTTTCTCACCTCTACAAGAGCCTATTGGTTGGCTCCCACAGTTAGACAAATCTATCAAGGTTGATTTCTTTCTGTTTCTCATTTTGACAGTTCCCATTGTAAAGTGAACAGAACTCTCTTTTCCATTCCTACCTACAGGAAACCTATTTAGGGAGACAGATTTAATTACCCAAGCACAAGGGCAGGGATAAAAAAACATGATTCTGATAATGGTCACAGAATTAGAACTTCTCTGAGAGAAGCAGTTCCATTTCTTGTACACAAGAACAAAACATTGCAAATATTTTCTTCTCACTTGCAGGGAAATGAGAGCTTTCATACTTTGTAAGAACAGCTTTTGCACAAAATGCACGAGAATATGATAGCAAAGCAATGCCATGTTGCAAAAACTGGAATCATCAGATCAATATTGTTTCTTGTTTACCATCAGCCAGTCTTTCTGTGCCTACCGTGTTCCTGTACTTTGCTTCAAAAAAGGAAAAGACATACGAGTGGACCCTCGTATAACAAACGGTTTGTATAACATAAAATGTGTACAACATAAAAAAATTCTGGAGATAAGTGGAATTTGCTTAACAGAATCGCCTATAGGGCGAATCTGTACAACATAAAAATGGTTGGGATTAGGGATTACTCTGTTTTCAATTCCTTCCTATGGGAAATTTGTATAAAGGAAAATTTGCTTAACAGAATTTCATTTGGAACAAATTAATTCCTTTATACAAGGTACCATGTATTTGATTTAGTAAACTAGTCCATTGTATTTGATTTAGCAAACTACCGCATATTTCTACCCCCATGTCAGGAGTTTCTACTTTTTAGTGCAGATGGGATCACTCTGTTTTGGTGAGCTTCCAGTGTGTGCCATTGCTAGAAATGAACTAAAGTGAGCTGGCCAATTGCAGCCTCCTGCTTCTTGCTTCAGTTTACCAGCTGGCTGTCAATTTCCCCATAAAAGTAGTGATTTAATAAGGAGTAGTTGTTGATGTTTAAACAGCTTAACTATTTAATGATAAGGAGTAATTGGAAGATTAAATTTTATCTCTCTCTGCTCATGGAACAGAGGGAGGAAGCAAAACCTTTTAAAAAGCCAAACGGGGCAGTCCTGACATGCTATCTTTTTAAAGAGAAACTGGAAGGAAGGAAGGGGGGGAGGAAGGAAGGAAGGAAGGAAGGAAGGAAGGAAGGAAGGAAGGAAGGAAGAGGTGGGTTATTTTTCTATTCTTTTCCTTACAGTTTTTTCTGTCGCTGAAAAAGCAAGTTGGCTTCCTGGACTGTAAAGAAAATCCCACCACATTTATTTATTTATTTATTTATTTATTTATTTATTTATTTATGTTATACAATTTATATGCCGCCTACTACCCAGAGGAAGGAGCCTTCAATGTTTTGATTTTAAGTGAAAAGTTTAGCAAATGGAGCTGGGTGGCTTTGCCAAGTAGATGCAAACATGGCACCACATTTGGGTTCTCGCCCAATCTCACGTGACCCTAATTAGCCCACACCAGGCCACTGCCACCAAGGCACGTAGCCAAGACCTCGGTCTCTGTTTCATGTATTGCATTGTGAAACATACTAGAGATCAATGGGAAAGCCAGTTCACATGCACCTCAGTGATAAAATCCATCTTCCATCCACCAGGTACTCATAGTAAGAGCTGCCCCCTGATAAGCCCTGCATGCCACATATTTTGCAAACATATATTTCTCAGAATCTTATTTCATTTTTTAAAGGTTCCAAACAAATTTTACTTTTAGGTGCAGCTTTCTGAGTGCAACATGTAAAGCAGACTCAGATAACTATGTATGTGGTTACAGGAAAAACAGCAAATATATTACTGTAGCATCTTAAAGACAAACACATGTATTATTGCTCTGCCTTTTACAAAAGCTTATGCCATAATGTATTTGTTATTTTTTTAAGAAGCTGCAAGACTCTTTTGTTTGATTTCTGTACGTCCTCCAACCAGAATCATCAAAGGCAAACGTATTTGAACTGTCCAGATAAATTGTTGCCAAGATTTCTAAGTTGGAAAAATGGGAGGAATATTGCTGAGAGGACTGTTATGAAAATTGAGTGACGGAGAAAGGTAATACAGTCAGGTCACTGGCCGCTATTTTGCATGTTCACCTGAAGAAGCTGCAAGCATAGAACATGGAAGGATAAAAACCTGAACCTGCTGGAGTAAGGATCCAAAGTAACCAACAAATTTAAATTTTTACTCAATTCTGCAGACAGATGTATGGTCTTTGATATATTTACAGCATTAATCAGTGAACAGAGGTGCCCCTTTTAAAAGAGCCCCAGACTTTGCAAAACTGATTTTGGGATAGCTTGGGAGCAAAACCTCTGTTTGAAATACAGCATCCATTTTGCATCAATAGATGGAATGCCTACAGCTTGTTCTTTGCTGTTATTAATGTTCAAGGAAATGCGGTTGGAAGAATTCCATTATCTGAACCATATGAAGGGGTTGGGAGCGCTCACGAGAAGCAACAGACAGATCTTGGGTCTGTGGCTTCCTCATCACAGCTGTGGTTCAGAACAAGTTTGTGAGTCTCAAACTTTGCAGCCATTGTCTGCCAAATATAAAGCCCTCAAATCATTCCCAGTTGCATGTCATTAAAAATAATACCGTTTTTCATTCAGGCCCTGCCAATGCAATAAGAGTTACTGAACATGCTCCATTGTACGCAAACACTGCATTCAACCTGGCTATTCGGTATTATTCATGTTATGCTGTCCGTGAAATTAAGACTGTGACCATCACTGTTACCTGGCCTTACGGCTATTTGTTTTGTTAGAATTTTATACAATTCATGTCATATTTTCCATCATTACAATTAACTGCAGATGGCTAGAGCTAGGAAGCTGTTTCACGGAAATGTTGAGAAACATAATCCTAACATTTTGAATTCTTCACCTTTAATTTTAAGCAAATTGAGTTTGTAGGCCGGTGAGACCAAGGTTCCCTTGGGAGTGCCATTCCTGCCTTTGATGTGAAAGCGTCCCTCATGGTTAACATTATAGCCCCACATCCTATATCAGACACTTTCCATGTCCTTTTACATGTGTTTCTAAATATTTCAGGGTAAGTGAGCTCTGGGGGCTTTTTAAAAAAAATAATAATGACATAGGCTTGAGTCAAATTAGCTGTGGGAAGAAATGTTTAGTAAAAGCTTGGTTTGGATCCTTGCCACGGATATGTGCTGCTGAAGCAAGCCCTCAAGTAATACAGTAGGAAACCTCAGTATGTTTGGAACGCATTGTCAAACAAGTCTTCCTCAATGTTATTAGTGCTTTGGAAATAAACTTTCTGGCTCACACATTGCTACCTTTCTCCATTTAGGAGACACATGATTCCTCTCTGCTCCGGTATACAGTAGGTGATGACTTCATATGCCGCCTTTGGCTTAAGAAGGTATTTATGCAACCTAGCAAGATAAGAATTTATAGACCTGGTTTACGAAGACAACACATGGTCTGCTCTAGTTGTACCTTCTTCAAAGGTAAACTAAAAAGAAAGATGACCCAAATGGCTGGGAGTAAAACGGAATCATTGTATGCATTTTAGAATCATTGTTAGTTTTGTAGCTCACTTGTTTGCTTAATGTATGTCATTTTTACTACATGCACATGGCCGTGAGCTCTTCAGGGCAATTAATAAGGAAGGGCTTTTTCAGCCTATGACAAGACAGAGTCATCCAGTCCAAACAACAGAAACTATATGCAGTATAATTATACAAACACACATACATATACACTGGTGCCTCTTGAGATGAATTTAATTTGTTCTATGGGTCCATTCATTTTACGAAAAATTCATCCTATGAAATGCAATTCGACACAGTTCCTGTAGGAATGCATCAAATTCATCTTGCGAGGCATCCCATAGGAAAATTCATCTTACGAGGTTTTCCTATTCCCGGAAATTTCATTCGTCTTACGAGTTTTTTGTATTAAGGGGCATTCATCTTATGGGGTACTAGTGTATAAAGTCAGGCAGATAGATTAAAAAAACTAGACAGACAAGCAAGCACACACACACACACACACACCTCTCTCTCTCTCTCTCTCTCTCTCTCTCTCTCTTCCCTGCAACCTGCTTTTGAGAGTTGACAAACTGCATCTTTGCTTTAAAAAACAATTGAAAGGTTAGAAGCCAAGACATGTTTTACTTTCATGTTAAGCAATCCTTCCCCCTGCCAGCTCAATTATTCCAGGCTATTTCAAAACTAGAACTTCATACTATACCAAGAAGGTAACACAGCTCTGGAGCTTAAAATTGTTTCCCCACCAGCTCTGGAGTTTGCAGGAAATTAAGTGCGACCACGCCCACCTAAGTGCGTCTCAGCGCACTTTTCATGTACCTGCTCTCGGAGGGTGAAAATCCCCAGATCCGGATGTAATCTGGTGAGTGCCAGGCTCTCCTCGCTTCTGTTTGCTTTTTTTGCCTCCCGCCCCTTTAAGAGAAGGAATCAGGATGACGGAAGGGCGGCTTCGGAGTTGAGCCTGCATTTTTCCTCTCTTTTTTTCTCCCTCCCCTCACGCAGGCAGGAGCAAGGAAGTGCGGAGGGCTGGGGACGCAGGAAGAGCAACGAACCCCCAATATCTCTGGTCCGAATTTAAGTGGCCAGCGGATCTTAGGGGTCGTGTGAAAAGGCCCACAGTAATGGTCTTCTGCACCAGACATCTGGACAGAGAGGTCTTACCTGCTTCTGTACCGAAAACTCTTTTGGGCAAAGCTGAGCGAGATTAATACCTCCAGCCTCATCAAACCAAGTCTCTGTAATGCAAGCCAGATCAGCGTGTTCATGTGGGATCAAGTATTGGATGGCTGCTGTTTGCCCATTTACTGACCTAATATTCTGAGCAGTACTTTCACCCAGTGGGTCCTCTTGTCAAGGGTTAGGGTTAGAGTTAGGGTTAGGGCTCAGTTTCACACAACTGAACTTTTACATCATATTACCAAGTGGATGTATGCCATAGAGAGTCTCCCATCAGGACAAGACGCTAGCTGGACCATCTGGAAATCACTTAATAGCTTTTGAAGCAAAGTAGGAGGATCAAAGACGAATCAAGAACAATGGGGCTACTTGGATACAGGACAAATTTTCTGTAGCTGAAGAAATTCATTCATTACAGCAATAGTGCATGCAATTTATACCCCACCACTTGTAAAAAGAAGATCTAGGAAATGATTGAGATAATGCTATTGATCTCTACTGCTTCTGGTCCAAAATAGTTTACATTATAATTTGTTTTAATTTAGCGATCTTTCAAGCACTTCCATAATTTTAAATTGTGCAGTGTTTTGATGCAAAGAAATAAAGAGAAAGAAAGAATTGGAAGGAAGGAAGGAAGGAAGGAAGAATTTACCTAGCAACAAATTTAGGAAATATCAGAGACAGAAAAGTTTGCAGAGAAGGTCTCCATGACCTTATGCAAAAATATCCGTATTAATTAGTAACATTAAATGAATTCCAGTGGATATAATGATTACATGACTGCAGTAAATGCTGGAGGCAACACCCTTACTGTGGGAATCTTTTCAGATAGCACCCACATCCCACCTTGCTATTCTAGTGCATGAATATCTGTTCTTTGGCCAAACCATATAACACTAAACGGTGTGTATCTGGAACACTAGCATGGTTTTAACTCTAATGGTGGATTATTTGTCATGTATAATTTTGTCCTTAGGCACCATCAATATATTAGATATAAGCTCAAATCCTGTTGAGCAGCTGCACAAATGATGTAACTTTAAGAGGCAAAGTTAAGAAATCTCCCTAGTCCTTAATTGACACACACTGAGTCATATGAGTCAGGATGCACTAGATTAGGTCTACAGAGATCTCTTGATCTATGAAAATTTACCTCCATAAATTATAACATCTGTGCAATTGCAGAAGGATTTTAGCCAGTGTGATATTTTCATATTTGTTGTTGTTGTTGTTGTTATCTACCAGAATGGTTCTCAAACTTTGAGTCTCCAAACATTTTAGTGTTCAGCTCCAAATATTTTAGTGTTCAACACTCCCTGCAATTTCTGGAAGTTGAAAGGAAAAACTCTTGGAAGGGCAAAGTTTGAAAACCACTACAGTGGTACCTCAACTTACAAATTTAATCCATTCCGAATTAAGTCGAACTACACTTAAATCAGGGTACCTATCTAAAAACTTGAAAAAATAAGATAAACAATAAAAAGTGAAAACAAATTGTAAGTCAAGCAGACCATATCTAAAATTTGTAAGCCGGCAGTTTGCTGCTCTTAAGTCAAATTGCTCTTAAGTCGAGCTTTTCTTAAGTCGGGGCACCACTGTACCTTGCAATTTATTCTTGTGGCAGATGCCCAACTCTAGTTATCATTCTGCAAGAATCCTTCACCTCATGCTACTTGCATAATTCCTGTGTACTCTATAGTTTACTCATGGCACAGTGGTTAAATTGCTGTACTGCAGCTAAGAAAAAAACTGTGCTCACAACCTGGGGTTCAATTCTATGTAGCAGGCTCTAGATTCACTCAGCCTTCCATCCTCCCAAAGTCAGTAAAATTCGTACCCAGCTTGCTGGGGGTTGGGTGGGGGCAATGTGTAGCCTGCACAATGAAATCATAAACTGCCCAAAGAGTGCTTTAAGCACTATGGGATGGTATATAAGCAGAACACTTTTGCATTTGCTTTATACTGGGACAACAGAGCAGTTACTGAAAATACTGACTTTCCCACAAGCTACCCAATGTGTTGAATCTGATACAGTATTTAAAGTTCTACTTTATACTAGGTCATATGAATGATTGGGATGAATTCTTTTCGGCATGGTTCTCACACGGCGATATTTATTTATTTATTTTTACCCCACCTTTCTTCTTGGAAAAGGACCCAAGGCAGCTAGTATGTGCTTCTCAATTGCTCCACTGACACGGTGAGGAGCAACTGGTGTTACTGTAAGGGTTCTGCTACCATAGTCTTTTTTTTTGTGGGGGGAGCACTTTCAAACTCTTTCATTACTTTCAAACCCAGTAATGCAGGACAAGCTCTCACTGAATATAGATATTTGCATACAGAACACCATACAGAACACTAGAATTTTATCTGTTTTTGTGGCTCACTGTTGTTAGTCATATTTGTATTATGTATTATTGTTTATTTGGCTTTTGCCGCTGCTGTTAGCCGCTTAGAGTTCTGTACAGAAGATAAGCGGGATACAAATATAACAAATGAATAAATAATAAATAAATAAATATAATATAAGAATACTGTACTGTATCATTCTGGGTACTGTTAAAATAATTATTTTTTAAGACAGTGATTGTTTAAAAGTACTTTAAAGACCATAATATAGTCTGTCTGTCTGTCTTTGTTTCTAGGATGTCTTTCTCCCATTATCTATCTATCTATCTATCTATCTATCTAAAAAGGCCACTCTGGGTAGCTAACAGCAATAAAATATGCTAATACAATACAGACTACGAAGAAGAAAACATAATCAAAAGCAACAAATTATACAAAGAACAAGAAAAGAATAATAAAATAACAATAAACTACAGTACAAACATCAAGATTTTTTTTCTTTTAAAATAAAATATCTGATGACAGGGAAGAAATAACTAAACTGAACAAGCTGTTATGATCTGAGCTAGTTAGGAAAAGCCTGTGTGTGGAATTTGCATAAACATAGGGTTTTCCTCCTCTACCCAGAACTACTATCTGGAGGAGTTGTGTGTGTGTGCTGTGTTGTTACAGTCGTGACCAACTCTTCGTGACCCCATGTCCATGGAGTTTTCTTGGCAGGAATCCTGGAGTGGCTTGCCAGTTCCTACTCTGGACGCCTACAGCACCTGTTATTCCCTGGTGGTCTCCCATCCAAGTACTAACCAGGGCCGACCCTGCTTAGCTTCCGAAATCAGGCGAGATCGGATATGATTAGGGCATCTAGGCAGCTATCTGGAGGAGTTAATTACCATTAATTGCTTCCAAGTGGGTCCTTTATTGATCACCCGGCCCTGCTGTATTGATTATTAAAACAATAGTTCATCAAATACTCACCATAGGCACTTTTATCTACATATTAAGTAAAGGCTTTTATTGAAAAGATGAAATTTCACAGAAATATTAGCTTACTAAAAAAAAAAAGACATGATTTCCTCCCCTTACTTTAGAACAGGGGTCCTCAAAGTTTTCAGACAGTGGGCCAGCCCACCAGCCCCCAGACACCACTGGGAGCTGGACTATAGTCCAAAACAAAAAAGGCTGACATGGAAAAGGGGGGAGGGAGGGGCAAGTGGGCGGAGCACCCCACAATCGGCCCATGATTAGTGTGTCTCCGGGCCCCCGGCAATGCATCCTGCTCCGGATTGCCGCCCTGAGGTGCTGCCGCTTGGATCCCTCTGTTGCGCCTCTTCCTCCTCCTCCTCCTCCTACAGTGACAGTGGCTGGAGCAGCTCTCCTTCCTTCCTTCCTTCCTTCCTTCCTTCCTTCCTTCCTTCCTTCCTTCCTTCCTT
>JAHTLZ010003518.1:19152055-19188752 GCA_023846285.1 Phrynocephalus versicolor
CTTCCTTCCTTCCTTCCTTCCTTCCTTCCTTCCTTCCTTCCTTCCTTGCGTCAGGAAGGAGGTGGCAGCCCAGGCAACCTCAAGCCCCTCATCACTTTCTAGGAGGCCACTGAGGATAAGGAGCAGCAGCTGTGGCAAGGACGGCAAGGCTGGCACCACTGTGTGCAGTTCCAGCTGTGCGCCCTGGCCATCACGCCCTCACTGTGCCGTGGAGGGAAAGCTGCCTCTTCTCTTGGCCTGGTCTGGCTAGGCCTGACTTGGTGTGCTGCAAGTGAGGGAAGGAGGGCAGGCAGGAAGGCCTGCCCAAAGCCATCTGAAGCCTGCTCACTGGCCAAGCCCAGCCAGGCTCCGGTGCTGTAGGCTCACCAGCCCACCCATCACCAACCGGTGATGCAGCTCCACCAGTCTCCCAGGAACCAGGCCTGGGCCACTGTTGGCCTTACCTTCCCATCTCTTCTTTCGCCGCCACCTCCTTTTCACTGGTCTCTAACCCGGTGGTGGGGATGGTGGTGGCGGTGGCGGCCTCATCCTCCAGCCATGGCTGAGCTCCCTCCTCCCCTCTCTCACTCTTCCGTTTGTTGTGAAATTTTTCAAAAATTTGTCGTTTCGTCGTTTCGTTTGTTGTTTGTTGTTTCCACCACGATTTAGCACGATTTGACGTGCCAGAGCATGGGGGTGTCCCGCAATGACCCAGACCAGGCGGAAAACACTTTAAACGTGGTGATGAATAATATATTTAATAAATATATCGTAGCATAAGACTGCATCCTATGCAATAATGCAAATAAAGTGGGCAGAATGCGATATTCTTTTTTTTCTCTTGGTCAACGCTGACTGAACTGGCCACCCTACTTGGTCTGGCTGCCTGTTATACTTTTTTTGTTTTGTTTTGAAGCCTTTATCTATCCCATTTCCCCTCCACCTCTCAGAGGCAGCAGGAGACACAGTATTCCGTTCCTCCCCAAATCTGGATGAGGGTCTACTCCAGTCTCAATGTCCTTCCCATCTCCAATGTCACTCCTTGTAAAGCCAAGCAAATGCAACCCTGGTCAACTAGCGGTCAGAGATTCAGTCTGGTAGTGGCATGAGTGTTCCCCCCCACACACACTCATCTTGTTGAGTGCCCCTCAAGCTCTTGGGGTATCATTGCCAGCTCGAGTATCCAAAGGAGCTGACTGGAGCCAATGGAGGCCCTCCAGAAAACCCTGGAGTTCAGTCCACCACTCTTTGGGCATGGACGATTGAGTGTTGTGCTGCTGGGATGGGATGGCAGCCGCAGAAGAGTTTTGCCTACCCAGTGGAGACACAGTCCACGCAGGGAAGCCATGAAGCCAGAGCGCCAGCAGGGAACTTGAGGGAGGGACATTGTTTGCAGGCCACCAAGCCAGAGTTTTGCCTGCCCAGTGGAGACAGTGGAGAGGAGACAGTGGAGAGTTTTTGCAATGGGAGACAATGGAGAGATTTTGCAGGACACCAAGGCAGAGTTCTGCCTGCCCAGTGGAGACACAGTCCATGCAGGGACTTAACTGGCAGGAACAAGCTGCTGCAGCGGATGCCATGGGGTGCTGCCAACCTGTGTGACTGCCTTGATGCGCCCTTTTGCCTAATCACTTATGTTTACATTTGGCCTTTGCTCGCTCTCAATTTAAGTTACAGCCTGATGAGGCAGTCATGTTTTAGTTGCTTTTTTAAAAGGATCCGAGAAGGGGTCAAAACAGATATTGGGTGGTAGATAGTTATGTTATTAGCAGCAGGATTGACCAGGGATTAGAAAACCTAAAATGTTAGTTCTACCTAAATTCACATGTTCATGTTCATAATGCAAGGAGTGCAACATTATTAAGACAATGGCTTTTTTGAGAAAGATTTGAAAATTAAACATGTTCCTTCATAATGGATAAAATTTTCAGGTTCAGATACTACAAGATAGTCTGATAATATGTTGCATGCAAATAAATGTAAAGTGCAAATGTAAATTTTAAAAAAGTGAGGGACTAATCACTGCCGAGTAGGAGATTATGACCATTGATGGGAAGAGCATCAGAAATTCTCCGGGTCATCCAATTGAAACCAACTCTTCTATTAAATTATTTCCTCTAATCTAGTATTTTCAGTTCAGCTACATTGCACTATAGGAAAAATATGCCAGATATCTATACTGCATGTAAAATCAACCTGACATACATTAACATAACAAAGCTAAACATATCTGCTCAGATATGCATTTTCTTCTTTCAAATTGAGCCTAATCCCATACATGTAGAAGGCTGTAATTTTAGAAAACAAGAATTATGGTTAAATAAGCATGCCAAATCAAACCCCAATTAATTTAAGGCAGCAGGAAAGCTACTCAGATTTGGTTGCTCTTGTTAATTTGGAAGTCTTATCCATGAGTGCACAGTGCCTAGCTCATCTTGCTGAGGGTGAGGAATGGTGTATGGATTTGCCATCTGGGCTGTTAGAATTGTCCCAGTAAGATAAATCGCAAGCCAAGCAGGCTTTCCTTCTATTGAGTTCTTTCTTCTGCAGCAGGCTGGGATGTGTGAAGAGTTTACCCTCTTTAAGCAGCAGTATGGCGAGGATTAAACCATTGACATGCCTAGAGGCCTCCTTGCCCTCTTGCACAAGCTGACTGGAGGCATCTCTCCCAATTTTCCCTCTCAGAAGGGAGCATTACAGATAACAGTGGCACAATAGGGTTCTTTATTATCTTGTGGTGTTGTACTGAGTTTTGAATATGACTGAATTCAGTTACTGGTGGTTTTAATGTGTTACTTTTTAAAATACATTGAGTCATCACTTAGAGGAAGAACAGGGCGGAGAGCCTGAGTAGGCCCATCATGCTGTAAAAGGAGACTCCATGTGCTGCTTTTGGGACACAGGCATGCCGCCCGGTCAGCCTGGGGGACATATCTAAGGTTAAATTCTATTGCCCTGCTGGAATGGAGAGGACACCATGGTATGCATTGGTCTGAAGTGCTACCCACGGCACTTCAGCTGGCAGAAGGAAGGCCACCAAATTTAATCGTTTTACATGCAGGTGTTCATGACCTGGGCCAGCAAGTCCTTGAACAATGAGATTACCCGTGATCTGGCCTTATGGAAGGAAGCCTATCCAGGGGCCAAGGTAGTCTGGTCTACGATTATCCCTAGATGCTGCTGGGGAGGTCCCGGCATTGCAGAGGGCCTGAACCGGGCATGTAGGGGCATTAACCGGGAGATATGCCAGTATATCCTGCAAAATGGAGGGGCAGTGGTGGGTCACCTGGGCATTGGATTAACTAAAGCCAAGCTTTACAGACAGGATGGAATACATCTTATGGATGCTGGCCTGAACATCTTTCTGGAGGATTTGAGGAAGGGGCTGCAAACTGAGGTAAGCAGCTTGGTGTGGGGCACAGGGTAAGGCAAGCTTGCCCGGTGCCATGGTGGGTAATGCGGATGATCTTAAGCAGGCGGTGAGCAAGAACCAATAACATGCTATAACCTCCAACCCCCAGATGCTGCAGATCAGGGGATTACAATGCCTGAGGCAAAGAGGCTTTGGCTACACCCAACGGGGAGGGGACCAGCTAAGAGATGGCACCCTACAACCTGGGGTTAATACAGCACAGCCAGCTGAGGGGGCGCTGTTGGGCAAATGGCGCCCCCTTATGGCTAAATACTCACCCTAACCTGCAATTCACTGGGGGAGGTCCTGGTCAGACCCCTGGACCCACATGGTTTCTGCCCTATGCCAGCCCCCTCCTCGAGTTAGTCATCATGCTGTAAATTGGAATCAATAAACCTTGCTCAATTTTATCCCACTACATGCGTCTTGCGTGCTTTATTTCGGCCTCGCGGGGGGGGCAAGTTGAATGCTCCAATACTGGAGGTATTCAAGAGAAATTTGGACAATCACCTGGCAGATATCCTTTGATTTATATTCATGCATCAGGGGTTTGAACTTGATGGCCTTGTAGGCTACTTCCAACTTCACAATTCTATAAAGTCAGGTTGAGAGTCTTCCACTGACCTAAGATTTTAAGCCTAAATGTCAGAATAAGGGGATGTAAAGCCCAGTTTATAATGTGAAATTTCCCTCAGTTCTACTATTTATAAACTCCAGCTCCCTGTCATACGCTTCCTCATTACATGGTCTTTGATGTCTCAAGATGAAGTGTGAGTCTCTATTGTTTCATTATAATTTCCTGCATCTGTCTGATTGTATATTTGGATTGTGTTGACCTGCAACTTTGGTTTATTTCACATTTTACTGGTGGGTGGAAAAACGTACCTTGACTTTCTTCACCTCCAGATTCTTTAAATGGATAACCTATAAATGAAACCATCCTGGAATTAACTGACAAAACATCAACAAAATGCCAAACAAATAGCCAGACTGAGAGCAATTTCCATGTTAATTGGCTCCATAAGTGACCTTGGCAAAATATCTTAACTCAAACCCTGCTGTTCAGGTCAGTCATGCACAATGAGACATACAACAAAGAAAAACAAACAAACCTCATCCTCAACATCTACAGTGGAAAATAAGACTGGAAAACACTCATTGTGCATTTGGACTTCTCTTGAGAGTCTGAATAGATTAGGATAAAGAAGTTTAAGTAATAAGCATCTTTAGGCTGGCAATTGTTTCCCATTAGAATTGTTTGATTCTTTTGTAGTCACAAGTTTTGTATTCTTAACATTCAACTGCAATCCTGTTTTGCCACTTTCTTCTTTCAATTAGATGCAATTAAAATGTTTTTCCATATGGGAAATTAATTGGTGCTGCTTCCCTGCTGCAGCAATGGCTGTCCCAGAAGTCGCAGTTCAGAGCAGCTAGTGTTTCATTCAGCAATGATCCAATTAATTACTGCCTTATTTCTTGAACTTAGAAATGGAAAACAGTGTGTAGGCTTCGTTACTTTTAAATTTTCTCAATGAACATTGGTTAGCTGTGACAAAATATATTCCGCTTCTTGTTTTTTGTTATTTCTTACAAAAAAAGGTACATTATTTACTCCTTTAAGTTTCATTGAAGTAGCTGGGTGCAGTTCACCTTAAGCTGAAGAAGATGGATGTCCTTTCATGAGGAGAAGTAGAAAGGAGGGGAAGGGCCTATTTGAATTTACTAGACTGTCCTGTGTTCAATCCAACCAATGCAAAACTTCCTTTAGCCTAGGTTTTTTTTTAATCCATTTTTCCTTCTGGTCCCCATTTGGGAGAGAGGACAGAAGAGGATATATTGACTTTGATCTCAAGAGTTGAGAGGATAATCATCTCCATATTAATTAGAACTGGAACTCCTATTATATTTCCTATCTCAGTATATTTTTCTAATAAAATCAGTTGTGTATTTTCTTGAAATATTAAGCACAGATGGGATTTCTCACAAAGGTGGGATATGTGCACTGCTAAGCATTCTGATTTCAGGACTGAATTTACACATTAACTTGGTGCCTGCTGTCCTAACAAAATGGCCCTTACATCTTGCTTTGCATTGACCTCACCTGCCCTCAGAGACAAAAACCACATAGCCAGATATGAATGGCTGCCTAGTACTTCAATGGTAACCTCTAATTCCTGATAAAAGTTCATTTTATGTAACAGTTTTGGGAAATAAGAAAAAAATGTCATCAAATAAGTACTTTCTGGAGAGAACAATGGCTCTGAGCAGAAGGAAAATAATTTGACTATTCACATGTTTCAGACATCCAAGAGATGTTTGTACTAAAATGAAACTCATTTTTTTTTACCTCAAAATCACAACTGGTAAATATTTATATACCTCCAATTAAGAGTGAAAATAAAGTGTAAATTATGCGGTTATTGTAATCACTTTTAAAACATTCACTTAATTCTTCAGAATACTTAAAAACAAATCCATCAGGTTTTCTCTTCAATCTACTAACCCCTGAAACAGACTTGTTTTTTTTATACTCTGGCTGGGATGCATTTTTTAAAAAAAATTACAATGTAGTTTCCTGAGACAAATTCTCCAGACTCCTGCTCGTCATTATTTTTCTCCTCACCCTTATCTATTTTCCACATGTATCTACTAAAGTAGGAAGTGTTTGTATGCACATAGAGTTGCTGGTTTATGTGGTTGAGTTGACCCATTCACATGTAATTGTTAGTTCCTGAGGTGGTGTTCACCATTTCAGGCAACTTGCACGGCTGAAGGAGAGACTAGTGTTTGCACATGTACAAGCTATGCCTGAAGTAGAGATACGTAGGGACAAATTGAAAAGCAAATCACGTTTTCTGACAAATTTGGCTGACTCATCAAAACTCATCAATTCCTAATCATCATAAATTGAGTTCCCTGATAAAATTGATGAATTTTAGCAAATTTTGATTGGTTAATTTGTAATGTAATGGCCCACAAGACACCTAGAGATGCCAAATTTGGAATACGCTCTACAATCTTATCCAGTATGGTGGTGATTTTTGATGAAGATTGGGTCCCCCCCCATGCCACTTCCTAAGGGGCATGTTGCTGGGGAGGGCACTTTGTTGGGTCTGTAACTCAGATGTTTGAAACCCAGTCTTCACCAAAGTTGGAGGGATTGTAGAGCAGAGTTGGAAGAAGCTTCGCTGCATGCTTGGTGCCTCTATATTCCTTGGGGGGGGATTTCTTTGGGGGCTCTGTTTGGGGGTACATAGCTCAGATGTCTGAACCCCAATTCTCACCAAACCTGCAGAGCTTATAGAGGAGAAATAGAGGAAGCGTCCCTGCGTGTTTGGGTCCTCTAGTTGTCTGAGGAGTCTTTTAATAGCATTTTAAATGGGAATCAAATTGACAGATCCATTCATCAATTTGTCATAGGAAATTTGTCAGTATGTTGATCAAATCATGATGTATCACAATTTTTAAAAATTCATACCCATCTCTAGTCTTCAGGCTTTTTTCAGAAGGGGTGCTGTGATTAGAAAAATAGTTGGGCAAGAATATATTCTCGAAATACATTTAAAAAATATAGTTGGGCAAGACTTGGGCTCTTTAAGATCCCAGAGATTAGATGAATTCAGAATAAGGAATGCTGAATGAGGAATGTTCATTACAAGTCTGGAAAGCAAATGTCACATGACTCTTTGCCATTTACTTTCCTGGAAAGTATTTGTTTTTTTTTTAAAAAAAATCAGGTCGGACATGGCCTTGTGTCAACTACCTATGACAACTATTGCTACTTTTTATTACAATTATATTACTTACATTTATATCCCAACTCCCTCACAACAAACCTAGGTCAGACTGAGATAGCATGATTGCCCAAGGTCATTTTGATTCTATACCAACATTTACTAAATGCTGACTCAGTTGCTGCTGCTCCTTCTCAAATCTGGGCACCAATGTATCGTGCACCTTTCCTCTCTTCAGTAGATAGAAAACCAGCAGCAATTGAAAGGCGATAAAGAATTTTTACAAAACAAATGACAATTTCAGCAGTTCAGCCCCACCCCTTTAGAAAAAAAGGACAGCAACAAAAAGATCTGGGCTTCTGCCGTGCTTATGCAGGTGGATATTAGATTTCCTATCAGAGCATTCTCAATGGGTCAGGATGGGTTCTCATGTCTCTGCGAATCTCAGTATAAATACGGAAACACTGCAGGGGTGTGTGTTGAGCCCACTTTTGTACACGCTCTACACATATGACTGTGTTCCCAATTACCCCAGCAATAAGATCATTAAGTTTGCAGGAGACACAACTGTGGTAGGTTTGATCAATGCTGGGGAGGGGGAGGGGGCTTATAAGAGGGAGGTGAAAATGCGGATGGAGTGGTGTAGGGAAAATAACCTGTACTCAATTTAGAAAAAAAACAAAAGAGATTATTGTGGATTTCAGAAAATGCAAATTAAATGTTCAGCCACTTACTATTGAAGGAAAGTGTTTGGAACAGGTTTCGGTGTTTCAATTCCTGGGAATTGAGCTGAGAGATTATCTGACATGGGACGCAAACACTAATGATTTGATGAAGAAAGCACAGCAGAGATTATACTTCTTGAGAATCTTCAGGAAGAACAATCTTTCAAATAATCTGATGCTGGCTTTTTACCACTGTACCATAGAGAGTGTGCTGACCTATGGTCTGTGTGAGTGGTTTGGGAGTTGTACAGCCAGAGAAAGAACAATGCTGTCCAATGTTATTAAGACTGCAGAGAGAATAATTGAGTGTACTCTCCCTACTTTAGACCAAATCTATGATTCCAGGTGTTATAAGAAAGCTATAGAGATTGTGCAGGATCTCACACACCCTGGAAATGATCTCTTTCAGCTTCTGCCCTCTAGGAGGATATGTAGGGTAATTAAAACCAGGACTAGCTGCTTGAGGAATAGTTTCTATCCAACAGCGGTTTTGGCTTTGAATGCAGCAAAATGCAATTTCTGAGGGAGCTTCTGTAATTAGTTTTTAGAGTTGTTAGAGGTTTAGAGGTTTTTTTAGAGTTTTCAAGTGTATTGTTAATGGGTTAAATGTGTGTATGTGGGGTGGGGGATAGATATTTATGAATGGTTGTACTGTTAGGTCCTGTACAAGCTGATGTAGATTCTTTCAATCTCGTTGTTCTGCACAGGACAATGACAATAAAGATTTATTTAAATATCTATCTATCTATGGTGCTAGGAATATATTTAGAGGGGAATGAGAGCAATAAGGAACAATCATTCCTTTCCCTTTCTCTTGTTCTTTCATACTGGTCTTTCTTTTCCTCCATCCATTTTCCCCATTGAGTCTCTAGCAACTTCAGATGAGTTTGAAATGCAAGCTCCTTGTTCTGCTGCTAGAATCCTTGACAGATTCCTCCATCTAAGTGAAGGATAGGTAGTAAAGATGGGCACGAATTGAAAAACTGGTGTTTTGGTTTTTCATTTTTCGTTGAGGGGTCCATTTTGGTTTGTTTTTGTTTTTTGTGAATTTTTGAAAAAAATCATTTTTGTTTATTCGTTTATTCATTTTTCATTTTAACCGCTTTTTGCACAATTTTTAAAGAATTTCCGTGAGCGGGCGTCCCCCAACGCCCCAGACCAGAGGAAAAAAACAAAAAAAATGATGCTGGCAGAGACACAGTATAGACTAGGTATGCAGGGAGGCTGCAATGGCAGTGGCGGGCGTTGCCCAGGGTGTAAGGCAGCCACAGAGTGACTGCACTGCAGGGTAGGGGAGGGTACTCACCGAGAGGTATGCACGCACACACACAGGGAGGCTGCAGGACTGAAGCTAGAGAGAAATCTCTTCTTTCTCTCCCCTAAGAGCCAGGCTGCAGCCAGCAGGAACACAGAGACACACGCCTGCCTGGCTGGCCTAAAGTGAAAATAACAAGTTAGAGAGACAGCAATCCCACCCTAACTCCCAATGGAGACTGCAAGGAGGACGAGGGGCTGCCAGAGCTTTTTATGCCCTCTGTGGCTGCCACACCTAACCAGTCTGCAACCTGGGAATGCTATTGGTTGAAGTTGTCCAAGAATTTACATGATCCCATCAGATGGTTTGCCTCCATTTTGTGGCTGGCGACATCCATTTTGTCATCCTTAAAGGGAAAAGAAAAATACATTGCGATGGGAGAAGATAAAAACAAACATTTTAAGGACCACACCCCCTGGTAGGTATTATCAGACAGTATAAATAATTATCGCTGCATTTTTATGGATGTCCAGGGCGTTTTTTAACATTTAAAACAGCTCATTTCATTGCGCGTTGCCATTAACGAAAAACAAAATGTAATGAACCCAATTTTCGTGGCTCTGTTCGGTTCGTTCCAATTTCATCACAATGTTCGTTATTCATTTTGTTATGTAACGAAACAAATAACGAATAACGGAAATGAAAAAAAGTTCATTTCGTGCCCATCTCTAATAGGTAGCAAGTAGAGATGGACACCTTACGAAAAATGACACACTGCTTTGTCATTTCATAAGCTTTCAAAATGTTACAAAATGAAACAAAATGGGAAACAGTGTTTTGTTACAAAATGACACGAAACACTTCTTTTTCTCTTTGAAAATGAAGTGTTTCATTACTCTGTAAAATGGCTGCCTTGGAAAAAGCTACCCACCAAATTGGCTGCCTCTAGGACCCAGGGGAGCCATTTTATAGAGTAATGAATTGTTTTGTTATTGTTTCATTTCATTACTAATTGTTTTTTTTACAAAAAATCATTCGTAAACAAAGCGGAATGAAGCGCTAGTAGAAACAAAATGAAACAAAACTCTGTTTTTCCACCCCTAGTAGCAAGGTTTTTTTATGATGAACAGCCTGCATGATCTAGGAGCCCTGGTTATGGTTGGTATGGCTGGCTTGGAGTTACAGGAAAAGTAAAAATAATTGTCTTGGAAATGACAGCATCCACCACAATTTAAGTGGGAAAAGCTCATGTAGTTCATGCAGAGGAGCACAACAAGAGTTGGAATGAAGGGTTTTATTTTTCTTACATGGGTATAACCATATGTTAAGATTTAAGACATACATATTCAGAACATGCAAAAACAAAACAAAAAACCCTGAAGCTTTTAATCAAAGGCGACAAATGAAAAGCAGTCTGAGGCTTTGACTTGTAGCCAGAAGCCATAGAAGGATTCCAGGACATTTTCAATAGTGTATTCTGAATCAGAGACTGTATAAAAGGTAGCTAGTTTCTGCAAATCCATGAAGTCTTTCCCTCCATCTACACAGTTAAGTCCCTGCTTGGGGGGAGGGGGAAGCTGGTCAATCTGTTTAAGTAATACAGATCTATATTTTAATATATGTGTTTGAATGTATATATGATCCCTAAGTAAGGTAATAGATTCACTAAGAACCAAAATGATGGGGATCACAAAAGACACATTTTACAACCAACTAAATGCTACAAAGAGTTTCTGCTTACTCAGGAGAATTAAATAGCTGTATGATTTTAAAATTCTAAAAGAGGAAAACATAAAACATTCAAACGTCTTTCTCATGCATCAGATAAAAGTTAGGAAATTCATAAAAGTTAGGAAATTCATAAAAGTTAGGAAATTCATCATGCCTGTAGTTGTAAACCATGCTGACCATCAATCTGAGACTAAACTGGCTTTGTTTTGCTATTAAACAAAAGAAGTGGTTCTTGATTCCAAATGTAACATTTGGTTAGATGTTCATTAATGCAAGATTTGTGTGATAATTTTAATGCCGTGGATGTAGCCCTAAACTGGTTGGATATGTCAGTGGTTTTGGCATCTGGCTATAGAACCAGAGGTTTGGAGTTCAATTCCCTATTGTACCTCCTAGGAGAAGAACCTGTCTGTGTAGCCTTGGGCAAGCTGTGCAGTCCCAAAGCAACCCCAGGAAAAGGGAACGGTCAAGTACTTCTGAGTATTCTCTACCAAGGAAATCCTGGAAAGTATCACCATATGTCAGAATCAGCGTGACAGCACACGATTATTATTATTTAATTAAAATTATTTCAATCAGACCTAAAAACTTGCAAACAAGTTCAATGTTAGTCCCTAAAAATAAAGGTTTGCATGCTTGCTTCAAAAATTATGAAAAGGATTCATCGTACTTTTTCTCTATTTCTGCCCTATGAAAATGTCTCCACTCAAGTTTTGAATGCAGTCCATTACAACTAGGATTCAACCTTAACCTCTGAGAACTATCTACTATCCAAATAAGGAGAATTTGGAAGCAACTAGTAATAGTTTACATGGTTACCTAGAAGTTAATTTAGCAATTCATAATTTCACCAGTGATAAAGTTTCTTTTCTTTGTAATGGGTAAAGCACAAATTACTTTAACTATTATAAGGCATTGTCAGGGCATTTTGGGAGGATTTGTGCCATTATCCTACCATAAATGGCAAAGGAAATTGAAGAGGGGACAGGTCTGTTTTCCATGGCTTCAGAGACTAGGATTCAGGGCAATGGTTTCAAAAAAGGGAAAAGCAAAAGGAAAAGAGATTCAATTTAAACATTAGGAAGAACTTCTTGAGGGTTAGAGCTGTTTGGCAGTGGAATATGCTGCCACAGAGGGTGGTGGGGTCTCCTGGATGGCCACCTGTTGGGAGTACTTTGATGGGGGTTCCTGCACGGCAGGGGGTTGGACTAGATAGCCCTTGCGGTCTCTTCCAACTCTATGGTTCTATGCTTCTCTGATCTTTTCTTTTGTCTTTGATAAATGTCTCCAAGGTGCAATATGAAAATTGACCAGAATAAGGAAATAAAAAGCAATTTTCCTGACCAACCAATAATATTTAACCAATAACCATTTAAACCAATAATATTTAACCAATAACCATTTAAACCAATAATCTTATACCCAGCGAGGATTGTTTATTCCTTTAATGGGGTGGTTTGCTTAGTTAGACTCGCTTGGGTTGACAGTCTTGTACTGTCGGTTCGTTGGATGCATTAGGTTTTAACTGTTTGTCTTATGTTTCTTGTTTTTCATTTTATTGTTGAATTGTATTAATTGGCACTTGTTGCACAGTGTAAGCCGCTTAGAGTTCCGAATCGAAGATAAGCGGGGTACAAATATAATAATAAATAAATAAATAAATAAATAACAAAAGCAGTAGTGTAGCGATATGAACTACCCAGCCCATGGATTGGGTGGAAACATCTCTGAGTCCCAGGCATGTTCTGTGTCTCTCTCTGTGTGTCTCTCGCCTGGGCTCAAGGCTTTTATTGGTTACAGTAAACAAGCATCACAAGGGGTGGAGTGAGAAGCATTGACATAGAAGAGGAAACTCTAAGGGATGTCACATAGCCATGAATTCCATTAGTGGGAGAGAGCTTATCTGAGGGTCACAGGCAGCTGTTTGTCCTGCAACTCCCTCTCACATACACAGTGGATTAATAACAAGCATGGCAACAAACTGGAACCGCTTTACAACATGATCCAGTACAGCAGGGACGGATGTTTACAGCACAAACCTATACATGTTGAATCAGAAGCAAATGCTCCAGAATTCAGTGGGCCTTGAGTGCATGCAGCAATCTATTCATGGGACAAATGGTGAATGCTAAAGATATGATAATAGGGTTTGGGTGCAGTCACACTGGCAATAAGAACCCCATTTAAGCACCATTTAAACCAATTTAGATTTTATTCACATGTTGCAAAACTAAAACTGATTTATATGAACTGCAAAGAAAGAGCCCACCCCCAAGCTGGCTGGCAGGATTTTTGGTTTATTTGTAAAAATCAATTAAATGATCACTTCTAAAATCAATTCAGTTCAGTCCGGAATTGTTGATGAGAATGTTGCTGTCATTTTAATGTGTGCCCATGTAGATACTGGGTGGCAGGGGAAATGCCAGTTTTCCTGTATTTGTTTTTTATAATCTTTCTTATAATCTGCCCTTCTCTTCCCCTCCTTCACCCATGTTTTTTTAAAACAGGCTCCCTGTGCTTCCTTTGGTCCCCACCTTCCTTCCTCCCTCCGTTCCTTGTTTCCCACCTTCCTTCCTTCCTTCATCTCTTGGTTTCCACCTTCCTCCCTCCCTCCCTTGGTCCCCTCCTTCCTGCCTGTGGGTGGGGTTGCAAGGGGTCAGTGGGTGGGGCTTATGGGTCATTGGGTGGGGCTTGCAGTGGGGTGGCAGGGTCGGGGAGCAACCGGCCCCTGACACATTCTCAGCCACCAAATCTGGCCCTCCTTACAAAAAGTTTGGGCACCCCTGCAGTAAATAAAATCAAAACCTTTAAGAACAGCATGGTCCTATGAGTTGATTTCAGCAGAGTAAGTCACCAGAAATGAATCATTTCCATTCAGTGTGTGAGAACACGGCTACTGGTTTAAATATTACATGACTTAAAGCTGTTTTTTAAAAAAAGACTCCACAGCAATCAATTCAAGTTGCCCAAAAGTGAAGACACAGGGAACCATGTATGCTCTTTGTGCCTCTTGAGGAGAAAAGTACAACTTCCTCCTTTCTTCTCTCCCACAGATGGTCAAGAAACAAATGTAAAAAAGAAGGAATTGACATGAGCAACCCTAAGAACATTCATCCTGGCTGAAGGAAAGTAAGCGCAACTCAGGATACCTAAAGAGCCATTTTTAAAAAAGAACCCAAAGAGGCCTCTCCCTAGCTTCTCACCCCAAACAAAGACATGTATCTTTTTCTGTGTCTGGAAGTCATAGGTGTCAAGTTTCTCCCGGAGCTGGCCAGGATGGGAGGAGAGAGTTGTACGCACATGCATACACTGCTCGAGGTGGGAAGACAAGGCGGAGGGGGGAGCATGAAGCCCACTTACTTTCTCCTGTGCCCCCAGGGGTGGTGGTGGTGGTGGTGGTGGTGTCAGCGGTGGAGGGGGTCCACGCAGCTACAAGCCAGTCCTTCTCCCTCTACCAGCCTCTTGCCCTCAGACTCACCTGCCCGCTGACTGGATTGCCAGCTTTTCCCTCCAACTTCACCACTTTCTCCTCTTTGGGGCTTGAAAGGGTCAGGGTGAGAACATGGCGGTGCCAGCTCCTCCTGGCTGCTGCTGACAGCCATGACCCCCCCCCGCCCCAGCCTTGGAGGGAGGGGCACCTGGCTCTTCTGGCATAATGTGCAAGTGCACACACACATGCTTCCTCCCACTCCTGCCACTAGCATCTGGCGCTGGCTGGATCGCTTGCTCCCTGCCTCACCGGGGCTCCAAGCTTGGTGGCTGAAGTGCATGGCAGAGGAGGCGAAGGGATGGAAGTCAAGCAATGGGCCAGCAGCCTCAGCCGGAATCTGAAGGCTCACCACTGCCGCTCTTTCCTGCCGTCTTCCTGGGTGATGGTTTTTATTCTGTGCCACTGGCCAGAGTAAAAATGGGACATTTCTAGGATAAAAGATCCCACTGGAAGACGGCGGGAAAGAGTGGTAAAAAATGGTAAATCCCGCCCAATACGAGAGATTTGACAGGTCTTCTGGAAGTTGAGTCATGGCAACTGGACTTCTTTTCTTGAGAGACTGAAACGATTCGCTACTCATCCAAGCAGCTTCATCTTTGACAAAGCTGTTTGGATAAGCAGCAAAATGTTTCAATCTCTCAAGAAAAGAAGTCCAGTTGCCTTGACTCAACTTCCAGATAAACTCACCTGGATGATTGGAATCTTCACAGACATCTTTTTCTGTGCAATGTAACTTGGACCCATTCATCCAGAATTGTCTATGGTCATTTCTTAATGAAACTGCAGTCTCCTTGCCTTTCGGTAAAGCCCAATGCAGTCTTTGGAAGAAACAAAGGTGTGGGTAAAAAAATATATGAGCGTTGAAGAAATGCAAGGTTTTTAAAAAGTGGAAACTTTTATCACAATTGAAGTAAAATAAAATGAGAACAAGGAAAGGGCAAAGCCAGCAGGAGACCAAATCTAAGAAAAGTGAGAGATGCAATAAACAGATAACACCAGTTCCACCCAGCACACTATGCAGGCAGTTTTAAGCATCCATGATGCAACTCTCATGAAATGTTGTTTTTCTTAGTGTAACACCTCAACCCTCCACCCACTTCCTCTATGTTACAGAGACGGGCAATAAGAAGAAAAACTCCTGCCTCCACGGCTGTTCTTGGGGACTTCATGAAGTTTGTTCAATTTACACCTTTTACCAGTGCTGTGAGCATTTCCTTGTCTTGCAGAAGCCCTCTCCCAAAGGTAATAAAAGTTAAATTACTAGAGAACATGGACCATGAAATAGGCCTTTTGGAACTCCAAGGACCCTCATTGGTGGGTTGGCTGCCCTGGAAAGTCTGTGCATGCTGACAAGCTCAGCGTCTTAGGGCGTTTATACACGCCCCTAAACTCCGCCGCAAATGGCTGCAAGCTCCGGAGCTTAAAAATGTTTCCCCACCAGCTCCGGAGTTTGCAGACAATTAAGTGCGACCCCACCCACCTAAGCGCGACCCAGCACACTTTTCTTGTACCTGCTTGAAGAGGTTGAAAAATTCTGATGCGGAGAGTGCCGGCTCTCCTCGCTTCTTTTTGTTGTTTTTCTTTTGCCTCCCGCCCCTTTAAGAGCAAGCAGGAAGTAAACGTGGCTCCCACCGGGGCTCGGAGCAGGCACCGGAGGTAAGGCTTTTTCTTTTGTCCATTTTAAAGGCTTTTTTTTCCTCCCTCCCCTCACGCATCCTGCAGCCAGGACGTGCGGAGTGGTGGGGAGGAAGGAAGAGCGACAGACCCCCAAGAACTCTGGTCCAAATTTAAGGGACCAGCAGATCTTAGGGGTCATGTAAAAAGGCCCTTAGAGGACTGATACTTAGCTATTTACTCTGCAGGGAGAAAAATACCATATCCAGGATGGTGGCTTGTGATTTACTCAGGATAAGTTGTCATGCCTTACAGAGTCTTCTTGGGGTGAAGTACATAATGCTAGCTAGTGTCCCCCACCCCAATCACTGTTGCAGACAAGGTGTATCCCATGCCAAGAGAAGGGAAATTGGGTGTTTTAATCTTTTATTCACTCTTCCTCCATGGAGAGCATACGTTTTTACATAATAAATAAGGTAAGTAAATATCAAGTTAGCAGAAGATGTATTATTGTAGTGGGCAGCCTAACTCTTGAATATGTATTGCTTAGGAGGATGTAATGATCTGGCATTTGCGTATCCAATAGCAGAGCTTGCAAAAAATGACACACTGTTTTGTCGTGTCCTAAGGTTATCAAATGTTTCAAAACAAAATGAAATGAAACATCATTTCCCCCCTCTAAAATGAAACAATTTGTTCAGGAGGAAAAGGCAGGGGAGCTTCCTCAAGCTCTCCCATGTAAACCCTTGAAATTTGGAAAGGTTTGGGTTTCAGGGAATGGAGTTATTAAGCTCCAAAGGGGTGCAGGGGTACTTAATTGAAGGATTGTGGATTGGCACACCTTACCAATAGAGATGGTATGCTATAAATTAACCCTGTACAGTA
Source organism: Phrynocephalus versicolor (assembly GCA_023846285.1). Classification (NCBI taxonomy): domain Eukaryota; kingdom Metazoa; phylum Chordata; class Lepidosauria; order Squamata; family Agamidae; genus Phrynocephalus; species Phrynocephalus versicolor. The sequence continues at coordinate 19,168,881 of JAHTLZ010003518.1, forward strand.
GGACCCCTGTATCCACTGATTCAGCTACCCACGGATGGCAAGGGGGGGATTAAATAATTCAGCAGCCACAATAAACTATTCTTACTTATTTCTAAAAGTGCAAAATGTGTGAGACTCCATGATTTTAGTAATGCACTCAGTTCAGAGATAAATCTAAATGCAACATATGAACAAGAGAAATGGAATCCTTTGGATTCCTTTTTGCTTTGCTTTGCTTTACTTGGATTTTTGTTTTGTTTGGTTTGGTTCACTAAAACAGATATTAAGAATGCGGTGAAGAGGGAAATATAAAACAATAGAAAACATACCATAGTTTATGCTACAACTAAAATTTCAAAATCTAGTCCAGTGCTTGTTTTCTCTAAAACACGGTATTAATCTTATATGATGACACCTACTGTTCTGTTTTCAATTTTTTTTTTTTTTGGCTGAAAACAAATCGTATTTTGTTCAGACCAAAATTCCTAGGGAACTATATGATTCCTAAGGAACTAGGTGGATTTATTTGCCTTAAATTCAAGTAATCTAAGATACCACTGCAGTGATTATTTTATCACTTCAAGATTAAAGTTTTCTTTTCACTTCAATAAGAATAGTAACAATGGCTACAAAATATATTTTGTCTTACTTTTTACCTATTGTTTTCTGTTAGAATATATTATATAGTATTCTTTCAAGGTTACACTTATCTTCTTTACAGAAGGGGTTTTGAGATGGTCTGTGTTACAAATTCTCCATTCTGTGGCTTTTATCTACTTTACAGACAATTTAAAAACAACTAAATGTGAGAGAAGGGCCTAAACTGGAAAGTTTTAAGTTTAGCGAAGTTTCATACTCTTGCCCCAGTGTTAGCTGGGAATTTTCTTTCTGAGCAGGAAGCTTGAGTATAGCTAACCATAACTAATTCCCAAGCTCTCTGTAACTGCAAATGGTTTATGATGGCCATTTAGAGAACCAAAGGATACAACCAAATTTGGGGAGAAGAACTTGAAAGCAGTGTGGTGACTGCAGTGTGGTGACAGCAGTAACAGAGGTGTGGCACCAGCAGTCTGGCAGTGCAACAAGATAAGTCTCTCTCTCTCTCTCTCCCTCCCTCCCCCCTCTCTCTCATTCTCTCTCTCATTCGCTCTCTTCCTCCCTCCCTCCCTCTCTCTCTCTCTCTCTCTCTCTCTCTCTCTCTCTCACTCACTCACTCACACACACACAGAGAGAGGGGGGCCATGAAACAATCCAATTTTCCAGCTGGTTTGTGGTTCATAAATAACCATGATTGGTAAAACCATCATGAATCATCACTTTTTAAGGTTCATGCCTATCTCTGTCTAGAAAACTGCTTCAGTAATTCGCAAATGTGTTGCTTCTAGGATGCTTAACAGTGAAATAGATGGCCCTGAAGCCATGAAAGAGGAAGAAGTGCATTTTGTTGCCTATAAAGCAGGGAAAATAATATTTTATGTATTTATTTATTTACTACTCATCTGTCCACCTGGGCCACTCTGGAAAGTTTACAAGAAACGTGTGAGAAGTAATAATACAAACTGGTTTTGCTGATTCCTAAAACTGAGTTTTGCCCTTTTCAGATGATAAGGTGCTAATGTAAAGGTGGTAAAAATTAGAAATGACTGCATGCTTGTATAAATCAATGGCAACGACACTCACAATTTTAGTTAGCCATGTTTTTGCCTTAACAAAGTTGGGTGGGACCACTTCCACAGCATTTATAGCATAACATTTCACAGATGTTGGATCCAGAATGTGTTATGTTTTAAGTTACTATACTGATGTGAAAAATCAAAAAACAAAATAAAGGAAAAGAAAAAAAACATATGGCACCTTAAAGACTATTATATTTTAATGTAAGATTTTGAGGACACGTCCACTTCTTCAGACATATAGTAGTAGAATGATATATATTGATGTGGCTAGAAATGGAATTAGAAATGATTAATGTGTCCCATTGATTCAGTAGGTTACTGTATGATGATATTACATTCTGACTCCAATACAAAAGGTAGACAACAGGATCCATTCATAGCCCATTCATAGCCAATCAGGCCATTGTTCATCTTATGAGCCTATTTCAGACCAGGGTGACAAGAGAACAAAGCTGACTATAAGATGGAGGACTGGCTTTATTCAGACTGATGAAGCTGTTTGGATGAGCAGCAAAATGTTTCTATCTCTCAAGAAAAAGAAGTCTAGTTGCCATGATTCTACTCTCAGATAAACTCACCCGGATGACTGAGAATCTTCACAAACAAGACCAGATGGAGGCATAAAAGAGCTGTGTCACAGTTTTAGAGGAAAGGAGAAGGCTTAAGATCCTTCTTCCACCTATACTTAACCCTTCCATTTATGCTAAGTGCCCCCTTCCAGTTATATTTTAAGTTCATAAAGGGCTGCCAGGATTTCATTATAATGTAATTACAACTTAATACTCCAGACAGTAACTGCACAGAATCATTTATTTCTCTTAACTAACTAGTGATCACCTCAGTTGTTTATCAGTTCCAGTCTCCATGTTGCTGGCCGCTCTTCTCTACCGCTCCCCCAAAACTACCACACCACCCATTTTTCTACCCTGAAATTCATTCATTTCCCACAAGCTTCAAAGAAGACTCCTCAATTGCTACTCACAGGGTACTACTAAAAGCCAATTGTCAGTAGGCCTAGGTGCAGCTGTGAGAAAACCACTGCGAGATACAACCAGTCCAGTTACATAAGTGATCATATCTGTAGTATTTATATAGAGCGATTTGTGTTCCTCTCTTTGCATAGCATGACAGAGATCCAGACAAATAAACAACCAAGGCTCCAGGAGAACTGATTTTCATATGTAACCCATGCAGTTCTTCAAAATTAGAAAAACAATACTATTGATGCAAAATGTCTGTTTTTACCTCGTGATGTTTTTGGAGATCTTTTGGGACAAATAAACACTTGAAAATATGATTCATATATCGGATGGGCAAGGCAGACCTCCTAAAAGCTATCATTAGCTTGAATATATATCATACGTATCTGTTTTTACCTCAACCACAAACTAATATTAATATCTGAGACATAATTATCCTGTCTTGCCTAGGAATGCAGCAAAATCTAGATGCATATTCTGAGAGAACTCGGGAAAGGAAGATAGATAGACTGCTTTTCAACAAAGTAATCCCAGAGCTACACACGTAATACATACAAATATCTCCACTGAGTTCATTCCAAATCATGTCTTGCTCCTTTGATGTTTGAGCTGGAAGCCCAGATCCATTAAAGAGAAGAGTTTGCCTGGTTGGTTCGTGTATTTTAGAAAGGGTAAAGGGCAAAAGCTCTTGTTGGCAGTTATCTGGTTTACTCAGCACAAGAGGATTCCTTGGGCCTCATTCAACTGTCCAGGTTAGCTCTTTTTTATTTTTATTTATTTTTTTGACATCTTGAAAATTTCAGCCTGTTGTCTTCAGTTTATAACCCATTTCAGTACCTAGTTACCAATACCAGCCTGTACCATGGGCATAGAAGCCTAGCTTAGAAAACCTAAGACAGGGATTTGTACGTGTGCTGAAAGGTCTTTATTTCATACAGGCATCTGCACTTTCTCTTGCCTCAGGCTTTCATTTTGTTTAAAAAACCCATTACTCTGCCTTTTTTTGCCTGCCAAAGAGAACTTTCACTGAGTAATTTCTAGGAAAGTGTGCCAAGCAGGCAAGAAGATAATCCCAAACATGATGTCAGATCCCAAATAAGCCTTCACCCTATGCATGTAAGAGACTATTCTTGATGAGCCCAAAGGGACCTGGCAAATAAGTATTTTTAAAGAGTACATCCATATGAAAAAGTCAGTCCTGGCATGGCACTGTACTTTGAGATCGGCAACCCTAGTCAATTCATTGGAGAGTTCAGGATGTGATCTATAGTTACTTTGTTCAGAATATGAATTATTAGATTTTGTTAACAGCGAGCTGAGCAGCATTTGATCTCAAGCTGGATCTCCAGCATACAAGAGAAAGCAGCTTATTGAGTTTATTACATTTGCCCCATAGGCAATTCTGTTAAGCAAATTTCCCCTATCTCTGGAATATTTTATGTTGTACAAATTTTATGTTATACAAACTATTTGTTATACAAGGGTCCACTGTATATATTTATAATATTAAGAGAGAGGGGGGTTATTCAATATTAAATTATTACAGCTTTCTGTGCATTCAGTACCACACTCAAATGTTCCTGAGCTAAATTCATGCATACTGTCTACCAGCTGCTATTGCCATTCCTCTTGGAATAGAGGAGTTAGCTAGGGATAGATAACTCCCCAGATTCCAGTGGGTGTTCTCAGTGGCAACATTACTGGGACTACCAGTTCCAGAATCCAAATAGGAAAAAACATTCACTTTCGCCAGGAAAGTCGTTTCTACCAGGCCAAGCTGCTTCTACCTAGTTTTTCATGATTCTCTTGCTGTCATTTCCTCCTACACATTCCTAAGCCAGAAAAAACCCTTTATTTTCTAGTGATACTTTTCAGGGGACTGGTACATGATAGAAAAACTTCAATGTATAAACAGCCTGCTTACACAACTTTGAGTCTGCTGCTTGTGAACTTGGAAAACTTAGTCTGCTGCTTGCGAACCTGGAGAACTTCCAGTGTAATTATATCATATGTATGGATGAACCACAGCTTAGTGGTAGCACACATCCTGTCAATATATAATGTCCCTAATGTCAACTGATGGCACCCTTCTTACCATAATCTTGAATAGCAGGGCTTGGAAAGCCTTCTGCTTGAGACATGTTTCAAAAATTCAAACTGGCTTAAAATAGGAAAATACTAATGTTTGGCTCAATTAAGAATAAGGGAATGTGTGGCCTAGCAGATGTTACTGGTTTGTACTTCCCATCACTGGCTATGGTGAAGGACCATGGAACTCCAATAACTTCTGGGTGAGCACAGATGCCCAGTGTCTTGGCAAGATGGAGCCACTGATTCAACAGATTAATCTCTTAGTGGCCCAAATTCTGCTGTGCTGGTCCACCCACACAACAGGAATCAACTCATTGTCTGCAATGGATTAAAGACTTCCATTTCAATTCAATGTGCACACAGCCTGTGTACAATGAGACAACATCATGTGCATCCCAAAATTAGAAAAAGAAGTCTTTGCATTAGAGATGGGCACGAACCAAGCATTTTTTCATTTCCGTTATTCATTATTCATTCTGTTATGTAACGAAACGACTAACGAAAATTGTGATGAAAATGAAACGAAACAAACAGAACCACGAAAATTGTGTTTGTTACGTTTCGTTTTCGTTAATGGCGGCGTGCAATAAAATGAGCTGTTTTAAATGTTAAAAAAACACCCTGGACATCCATAAAAATGCAGCAATAATTATTTATACTGTCTGATAATACCTACCGGGGGGGTGTTGGGGTCCTTAAAACATGCATTTATGTCTTTTCTCAGATTGCTGTATTTTTTTCCTTTAAGGGGAGTTAGGGGACATCAACCCAAAATGGCTCCCAGATGCCTAATATTGATTTCTTGGGCATTAAAACACCCTGGACATCCATAAAATGCAGCAATAATGCGATAATTATTTGAAATTATTACCTACCAGGGGGTTAGGGTCCTTAAAATGTTTGTTTTTGTCTTCTCCCATTGTGATGCATTTTTCTTTTCCCTTTAAGGATGACAAAATGGATGTCGCCACTCCAGCCACAACATGGAGGCAAGCCATGTGATGGGATCATGTAAATTGTCAGACAACTTCAACCGATAGCATGCCCAGGTGGCAAACTGGGCAGGTCTGGCAGCCACAAAGGGCATAAAAAGCTCTGGCAGCCCCCGCCCTCCTTGCAGTCTCCGGTGGGAGTTAGGGTGGGATTGCTGTCTCTGCGACTCTAGCTTCAGTCCTGCAGCCTCCCTGTGTGCATGTGTGCATATGTCTCGGTGAGTACCCTCCCCTGCCCCGCAGTGCAGTCACTCTGCGGCTGCCCTGCACCCTGGGCAATGCCCGCCGCTGCCTTTGCAGCCTCCCTGCGAACCTAGTCTATACTGTGTCTCTGCCAGCATCAATTTCTTTTTAGTGTTTTCGATCTGGTCTGGGGCGTTGGGGGTTGCCCACACATGGAAATGCTTTAAAAGTGCGCAAAAAGCGGGCAGAAACAAAAAACAAAAAACAAAAAATGAAAACAAATTTTTTCCAAAAAATTCACAAAAAACGGAAACAAAACGAAACGGACCTCTCAACGACAAATGACAAACAAAACACCATTTTTTAAATTGGTGCCCATCTCTACTTTGCATTAAAAATGTTCCTACTTTCATGGTATTGGTTCCTACTTTCTTGATAATGGTCTACCTCTGTTTAAAAGTCTTTAAATGTTGGCAGTCTGCCACTGACAATGATGCCAATTGCATTGATCAGGCAAGACCCACCCACCAGCATTTCAGCCAATATGTTTTGCCATCATTGATAGACAATTAAGTGAATGCATGGCTTTGGAACATCTAACGATATGTAGCTCTGGCTTATATGTGTGAAGGAAACCTGTCTATTTGTACTTCTAAAAACTTTTTTAAAAAAATCTTTGCAATAAAGTGGAAGACAGGCAGGAATATGTGCCAATAAGTCAGTGATAACAATTATGTATTTATTGTACTCAATACATATTATTTGGAATATCATAGAACTAGAAACCCTAAAGATCTGTTTGTAGGATAGCCTGCTATGAAAAAATGATATCAGGTGAAACAGGTAAAAAGTGGCTGTTTCATCACTGTTCAGACTCTTGCCATTCTATTACCTGGGGATTTTTAATCCTGATTTTCAGTCTGGCTACCCAGACTATACTAGCTATACCCAGACTATACTAGCACTGGACATAGAATCATAGAGTTGGAAGAGAGCTCAAGGGCCATTCCGTCCAACCCCATGCCATACAGGAACCGCCATCAAAGTCCTGCCAACAGATGGCCATCCAGCCTCTGCTTAAAAACCTCCAAAGAAGGAGACTCCACCACCCTCTGTGGTAGCATATTCCACTGCTGAACAGCTCTAACTGTCAGGAGTTATTCCTAATGTTCAAATGGAACCTCTTTTCCTGTAGTTTGAAACCATTGCTCCGAGTCCTAGTCTCTGAAGCCATGGAAAACAAACCTGCCCCCTCTTCAATATGAGATCCTTTCAAATATTTAAACATGGCTATCATATCCCCTCCCTAAGCTGCTCCTTGTAAGACATTTCTTCCAGACCTTTTGGTTGCCCTCCTCTGGTCCTGTTTGAGGTTGTCACATCCTTTTTAAATTGAAGTGTGAAGAACTGGACACAGTACTCCAGGTGGGGTCAGACCAGAGCAGAATAGAGTGGTACTGTTGCTTCCCTTCATCTAGGCACTATGATTCTGTTGATGCAACCAAGAATTGCATTGGCTTTCTTGGTTGCCAAATCACACTGCTGACATTTTCAATTTGTGGTCCACCAAGACTCCCAGATCCCTTTCACATGTATTATTCTCCAGCCAGGTGTCTCCCATTCTATATCCGTGCAGTTCATTTTTTTTCCTGCCTAGATGTAGGACCCTACATTTCTCTCTGCTGAAACTCTTTCCATTAGCTTGGGCCCAGCACTCGAATCTGTCAAGGTCATTTTGGATTTTTATCCTATCCTCACAATTTGGTATCATCTGCAAATTTAATCAGCCTATTCTCCATTCCTTCATCCAAGTCATTAATAAAGATATCGAATAGCATCAGACCCAGAACACAACCCTGGGACACCCCACTAGTCACCTCACTACATGCTGAAGAGAAGCCATTTATGATCACTCTTTGGGTACGATCAGTCAACCAATTATATCCACCTAACAGTAGCACTATCTATCCCACATTCTACTAACGTCTTTGAAAGTATATCATGCGGAACCTTATTGAAGGCCCTACTGAAATTTAGATAAGAAAGCTAGAACATTTATTTTATTCAATTTATTCTTCTTCTGTTCATGTTGCTGTTGTGTGAATGCCTTTGAAAGAAAGCCCACAGGGCCCAGCTAGAAACAAGGCACACTGGCAATTCAAATGGAACAGCTCTTAAAGCCTGGCTTTTCTTGCATTGTTTCTAAATACTCCAGCTTCTCTACACTCTTCCCTGGATTTCAAAGCACATGTTACACATCTTCAGGTTTGAGCTGATGATGCTTATCTTCCAAGAAGATTCTTCCTCTCCTCTAACAACCAGACCAGCTTACTTTCGGATTCTGCCTTCTAGCAAAGCTGGGCTGGGTCTCAAGGAAAACTGGGCTGAGTTTCAAATGAAACTGAGCCAATTTATAATTTATATTATAGTTGGTTGCTTGAACCGCTGAAATCATGTCCAGCTTCAAGACTTCCCTCGCTGTAGCTTCAATCTGAAACCAGGCAAAAGGATCCTAGACATTTTGGCTGAGTTTCGTCATCAAGATTTGTTTGAAATTCAGAATGTTTAAAAAATGGTGGAAGGGCAGAAACTTTCAAAATGTAACCTACATGTTTTTGCAAGGCTTTCTCTGTTAATATATCCCTTTGTGCTTCATTTAAAAGTGTTAAAGTCTATATTATACACCCCCATGTGAGTTTATGTAAATGCCAGACATTTATTTATCTATCTTTGTCTAGGGATTTTTTCATCCATTTTCCCCCAGTAATGCAGTTGCTAATTTTGCATCCTGGATGTAATAGTTTTTTTAAGGCACCCTATATTCTATTAGTTCAGTTCACCTTAATTGCAGCCAACACTCTGAGCCCACTGGATTTCAAACTCACTCTGATAGCAAGAGAAACATTATCAGAGACATGGGCAGCATGTGGCTGGAATATTGGGAGATACTGGCATCCTATTTTCTGATACTTTCTCACTACAGTATAAGAAGAAAATATATTTTCCAATACTGCCCTGATGCCTGTTAACTTCGCAAAGGAATAAGCACCTTTTTTGCAGAAAAAGATAACAATTTTAAAAAGCAATAACTGAGAGTGGAGAGGATTCATGTAGGCTGAAAGAGCTCTGCTGACTTTCAAATTCATGATCATATTGGTTGAATAGATAATGTTTTCCCCCCAACATTAAAGGGTGGAACTTAAGTGGACCTTTTCTTCTCCTGCATAATTGAAAATATTAACAGCATTCATGCAGGCTCTTACTTTCTCTGTGTGTATTTCAGATACCTCTAGCAATATGAACAGTAAATCTTCCCATTCAGCTTTCCATCTTTATATTCTCACTGCTGCATTATAATTTAGTTAGGTGAAGACATTCTCTCATGTTGAAACCAACCCAATGGATTTCTGGGATGTAGAATTCATTAGTATAGAGCAGGAAACTGGACAATCAGAGCTGAGTGGGTACCCCAAGATCTAAGGAAACCAAAAGTGACTCCACAGACTCTGTGAAGTTGTCCAGCACTGCTTTTATCTAGCAGCATATACCAGTGGTGGTGAACCTTTGGCACACCAGATGTTTTGGACAACAGCTCAACGAGTTCCAAGCCTGTATTGCCAATGACAAAGGACTGGGGGGAGTTGTGGTCCAAAATATATGGAGTGCTAAAGGTTCACCACTGGCATATGATGTATCTCCTTATATAAAGAAAAATAATCCATTAAGAGGACAGGTCTTATGCTTGAGTTACCATATGTGAAAATTCCAAGGAGGAAAAATAAGGATCTTCAAAGAACCAAAGATCATAGTTATTTTTCCCATATTAAATATTTGGAATCTGGACTGAGAAAGCCGTATTTCTAAATGACACCGGGAACTTTAACTGGGGACTCTGGAGCACACCCTGGGGAGCTTCAAAACAACTTCTGTAAATAAGTGAATGGCATATTGAGATTCAGTGTCGATGGAGAGTTATACATTTGAAATTTCATACATGCCCTAATGTGGATAAATACATGTCTGACTCTCTGAGAAAGATCAAGATAGTAATGGTAGATGGCTTTTTACATCATCTCCGAGCTCAGCCCCAAACTAAATGATAAAGCTGGAAGCAGAGTTCCCTGCAGTGAGAGAGAGAAACATAACATCTGTTTGTCCCTGTGTGGCCTCTGTTACTTTTTGTGAATCTCCTAGTTTTTGCAGATTAGCTTGCTTTTATTTTGTAATTGGTCATTGTGGAGTAAACACAGATTTCATTTGCAAGTCTGATTCTGCTTTGAAATACTCGTAAGCTGGGAGAGAGACATTGCAACAGGAATACTTATTTCTCTTAGCATGCGATTTGATCCTCCAGAACCTTTATTTTGAAGGCATTGTGACAGCCTCCATTGGAAACAAATTTGAGATAAATGAATACAGCCTGGTCTAATAAGGCAATTTCTATGTTCTATGTAGATTTGCCTAGAGACCAATTCTATACATAAATTATCAGTATAATGTTAACTCAAAGACAATCTGACATGCCCTTCAATCTGATGCACATACTGCTCCATGGCTAAAAACATTTGGCAGAAGAGCCAAAAGGAGTAGGGCAGCAGTCATTTGAGAACCTCTCCATGTCAAATCCAAACTCTTACAGCCAGGGCCGGTGCTAGGGTTTTTTTCTGCCCTAGGCGAGGGGCGGGGGGCAGTGCGGCGGGGGGGTCGGGCAGCGGCGGCGGCGGTTGCAGGGGGGGGGGGGGGGGGGCGGGGGGTCAGGCGGCGGTGGCGGTGGGGGACAGCTGGTTGGGCAGCACCCCCTGTCCATTTTGGCGCCCTAGGCAACTGCCTAGTTCGCCTTAATGGACGCACCGGCCCTGCTTACAGCCCAAAGGCATATCTGCAGCGGTGGCAGAAAGTTAGGCTATGACAACAGTACTCCTAAGTAATTTCCTACATTCCAAAGCCAGGACAGCTTTGGGTGTTATCACAGTTTCAGTTGCCTTAAGATCAATTCATCTGACTCTTGGTGATCTTGTTCAGTTCAGATGGCAATCTTCACTAGTGGCACTGGATATATTTAGAAAGCAGGAGCAAAACAGGCAAAAAATAAATACAGTCTGTAAAATATAACATATCCCAAAAGGAGACCTGGACCATGAAATGAAGTGAGGGTGAATGTCCTGTTTTAGACTCTTTTCTCCAGTTTCCTCCTCTGCTCTATTTACTTACCTTCTCTACTGTTCAAGCTCATTTTATAAAGGATGGCTCTGACCTCAGTTTAGCCTTGAATTGTCTATGTTTATGTGAGTGGTCAGGAGGACGGCTAATATTAAAAGGTAGAGATGGTGGAGCCCCTTTACAGCTCCTTACGGACATCTATAACTGGAGAACGCCTTAGCTCTGGTTCTCGTAATTAGACTGCATTTATCATAAACATAATTGACTGGGAGGTTTTCCATTCTCTTGGAGGAACTGTTACCCACCTCTCTCCTCATCGTCTTATTGATGACCTTGTCCTCTTCCTACAATCAGGCTGGAATTCACAAGTTCACACCTTGTTGTTACTTAGTTCTGGGAATGTTAATAATAGCCAGGTGTTGCCAGATTTTGGGCCCATTTGGAAGCAGCATTAATAGGAACAACCAAGATGTCAGCAACTCAGCATAGAGTGCTCAAGGACTTTACAGTGAGTGGGGCCTGCTAGCCCAGAGGTGAATGGCCAAAAGGTTTTATGGTCTTAGATCTTCTAATATAAGCTGAGCTCACTCACACCTTTTCAGCTTTTGCCTGAAATGCTGCTAAAACAGACAGCATCAGAAGGAGGGATTCAGGTGGGATAACTCTGCTTTATATGAGACATTTGCTGTTGTTGTCAGCTCTCAACAGGCTTGAAATTATATGAAACGAGATGAAGCCATTTCCTTCTGGAATTGGCGGTCTCAAAGGTCAGCCCAATAGTGCATCTCCTCTAGAGAGTGGTATATAAATCCTGTTTAATTTATAAATGAAGAGTTTTGGCAGTCTTTCAACACTCAGGGCTAGAGACTCCCTTAACTGTACTATCATTGTATCAAACAACAGAACTGGGAGGCATATAACTGTTCTTTAGAAGTTTCTCCATTATAAACCATCCGTGTTTTTTTTTTTTTTTGCTTCACTCTACAGTACTTTGGCCCCCATTCAACAGGTGAAACTTGGCAAGTGTTGAGATGTGTAGCACCTCCTGGACCCAGACAAAAAAGATGGGCATGTTGAATCTAGAGTGGAGTGGGGAAAGTAGCACTCCATCTTCAAAATCAGGGCTATAATTTGGGGTTCTTTCTAGAATCAACTCCTAGATTTTTGCACAGTGTTCTGATTCCAACCAAGCTGCTTCCAGGGAGGCCATTTCACCACTGGTATAAACACCCTGACACCATCAAGATTGGAATACAACAATATATTCTACGTGTGGTTGTCTTCAAAGAATCTATGGAAAATTCAAATTGTCTAAAAATGCAACCATGCTAAACATTTATGTCCAATACTTTTATCATCTACCCAGGCTATCAGATTATTTTGGAACTTTTTGATTCAGAATTATAATTTAAATTATAATTTTAAAAATGGTGTGTAGCTCCTTTGCACAACTGATGAGGTTCTAACAACTAACATCAACTGTAGTCAGGAAACGAAGTGTTAAGGGATAATGGGAGTTGGAGTCCAATAATATCTAAAACACTATATTACATGTCACTCATTGTTTCCCAGCTCTACTCTGTACAACTTTTAAAGATTCTGGTACCTTTTCCTTTTTTGGTAAGCCATCATTCTAGACTGTAGAGGAATGTTTAAATCTTTGGCACACCTGTTATGAAATGCTCTGAAGAAAGTTAGCTCATTTCATTTGAAATCCAAGTTAAGGCATGGATATTTATTCATTAGCTCATGACTATTTATTTATTTGGATTTTATTTACTATTGCTCAGCTCTGATTTAAGTAACTGGTGCTATTTTATGCTACTGAGAATTACGATGTATTGTAGTTTGTTTGGCGATTTTGTACTGAATTGTTTGATGATGAAGAACTAGAGATGGGCACAAATTTTGAAATGAATTGAATATTTATTCAAAAAATCACTAATTCATCTATTTGTATTCATATGACTCAATGCCCCTCAAACATTACAAATTAATGAATTGTAGCAATGATTTTGATTTGTCAATTTGTTGACCATTTGCTGCTCTATTTAGAATAGCTTTAGATAAAAACCAGTTAAGGCTACTGATCACCAATGTTCTATGAGGACATGGCACTGGAAGAAGAAGAATTTTGGGGGTGATAAAATGGCCTCAAGGCACTGAGAGATACCTAAACTGGAGGAAAGGATCCATGACTGTCCTCTACAATCCCTCCAAGTTTGATGGAGATTCAATTTTTGATGTGATGCACTTTCAAATAGTTCTCCCAGGAAAATTCTTCCCATGCACCTCAAGACTCCAAGATGGGACAAAAGCTTCATCTGATTCTCCTCTATAGTCTTCCAGGTTTGGTGAAGACTGAGCTTCCCAGTTCCTAATTGGCACTTTTCAAGTGGGCCGCAGTTTGTGGGGGTATAACTCAGATGTCTAAAACCGAATCAGCACCAAACCTGAAGGGATTGTAGAGGAAAGTTGGAAGAAGCCTCTCTGCAATTTTAGTGACTCTAGGTGCCTTATGGCACATTTTATAGGGTTTTAAAGTAAAAAATAAATTGACAAATTGATTCATTGGTTTTTCAGAAAATAAATCACAAATTTGTCATTTGTGATTTGTTGACCTTGGAGAATTATGGATCTAAACAAATCACAATTTCTCTGATTGATCCACGTCCCTAATCAGAATCCGTGGGCCTTGGAAGAAATTACTGGAAGTCTGATGCTTTCTGAAGCAATCTGTTAATACAGTCACACTGGATTAAATTAGAAATATTTATTCAGGTGATTTTTTTTCAGAGATTGATCTTGTAATGAGCAAGTTCCTATAGCCTTGCTCTCTGATTTTTCTTTTAGAAAAATCATAAGTTAATGTGTGTCTGTGAAGATTCTCAGTCATCCAAATGAGAGTATGTGGAAGTCGAGTCATGGCAACTGGACTTCTTTTCTTGTGAGATCAAACTGTTTCACTACTCAGAAAAGAAGTCCAATTGCCATGACTCAACTTCCGGATAACCTAATGTGGCATTTCTTCCACACACAGGGATTCATCATACATTACTTAAAACATGACTGTGAGAACATTCAACATTGGAAACAGCACTAAAATCCCTTGTGCCTTGTCACGTAAAGACAGGATTGGCTAGTATGGAGGCTCGTAAGATCTGCTTTATCTTTTACTAGAAACCTGAGATTGGCTTAACAAGGGCATATGCTCAAGACAGAGCAAAGAATTCTGAGCCCAGGAATTTGTTCTTAATATAGAGCTTTGAAGAGTGATATATTCTAAATAGTGAAAATAGATAATAAAGAAAGTGTGACGGCTGTCAAAACAAAACCCAGCCCAATTAAAATACATCCAGCAGCTCAGGCACATCAGAAATGCTTGCAATTCTTCTCAAAGACGGGACAGTGAACCACTATTACTAATACAACCACACGCAAAACATCATTTCAGTGCTGGAAGGATGAAAGTTGGCAGTGTGCCTTGTATGCCAGAGAAAAGATTTTCCAGTCATGTTTGTTTGTTTTTTAAGTATACAGCAGCAAAAGGTGTGAGACCTTATCTGTAGATTCTCCACACATACACCCCACCCCACCACCACCATTTCATTTTCTTGGCTTAAATCCTCATTCTTTCCTTCACCCCTTTCCAGATTGCAGTAGTTTTTTTAACAGTTGCTTTACGGTTTTAGCACAAGTTGCACCAGAAAGGACATGGGAATTAAAATCTGCTGTTTCTCCATCACTGACTCCAGAGGTAAGCCCTGTGAAATGAACTCCCAGACATTATTTCTCAATACGATAATGTATTCCCCTGAGAGGCTCAGACAAAGAGCTCAATTTATGAATACTCAGGAATTCCTAAAAATAAATATCCTGAAACCTTTGACGGGAATCTGGCTTCTTATTTAGATTATATGTGTTCATAAAAGTCTAAAACAGATATTTTTTCCTGCCATATTTTCTCATTTTAACACTTTAATGGACATAGCAGCTTTCTAGAGATGTTTTGCCCTGCCTTTTCAAATGATGCGCTGAAGCTCTGAAGTCATTGTTGCATATTACTTTGACTTTGAGGAAAGGGAGCATATACACACAGTCTGAGGCCAACAGTTGATACATTTAGTCTATATTTAGAAGTAGTGTTCCCTCAAATTGTGGAAGACATCTCTTTGTCACAGCACATGCATTTTCTCACTCTCACCTAAAACACCAGCTCTTTTCCTCAATATTCTGTCATTGCTCAGGAAATATAGCATCAGATGCAGCTACGTGGTCAACGAGGACCCTTGATTCTCAGTGGCTTGTTAAAGATGGTGTTCTCGTGGCACAGTGGTTAAACCGTCGTACTGCACCCAAAACTGTGCTCACAACCTGGGGTTCAATCCCAGGTAGCCAGCCCATGGGTGACTCAGCCTTCTATTCTTCTGAGGTTGATAAAATGAGTACCTAGCTCACCTGGAGGGCAATATATAGCTTGCATAATTTAGTTGTAAACCACCCAGAGAGTGTTTTAAGCACTATGAGGCAGTATATACGCACCACACTTTGCTTGTGCTTTGCTTTTTCAACCTTAACGATTGTCTAAGTGGCCCAGACTTATTATTTCAACAACATCTTCCTTTTGGAATTAGATAGAGATGCCAAACTGATTTCCTGTTTGTTCTCCCGGGTTAATATAGAACAGTGTTGGCGAACCTATGGCACAGGTGCCAAAGATGGCACTCAGAGCCCTTTCTGTGGGCACCCGACATTGCCCCTTCATAGCCACCTCTATTCAGGTTCAATTGCTGTATTGGCACTTTGTGAAAAAATAGTGGGTTTTGAATTGCAATTTGGGCACTCAGTCTCCAAAATGTTATTTGAAGCAAGTAAAATAGCTAGATTAAAAGATTGGCTGGGTAAAATTAAAACAAAACAGGATATAAATAATACTTTACAACCCAGTGGTTTAATATGGATAAACTATATCCAGTTAGAAAAATGGATGAAGGATTGGGTGAGAAGAAACAGTCAACTTAGAGAATGTACAAAGTTTGAACAGTATTTGTTATTGTTGGAAACTGATAAAGAAAATATAGAGAAAGGATTAGTACGTAAAATATATAAAATAATGGGGGACTCTTTGGATGAGAAGGAGTTGGACTCCTTGAGGGAGATTTGGAACCAGAATCTTAATAAAGAAATAAAAAAAGAAGAGGGGGGTAAAATGTGGAACATGAGAATCTTGAGATCATTATCTGTAAGGATAAAGGAAAATTACTTTAAATTGGTATATTTAAGATGGTACCTGACACTACTCAGGTTGAATAGAGTAAATGCTGAATATTCCAAAATGTGCTAGAAATGTGAGAAAAAGATAGGTACATATTTGCATCTTTGGTGGGAATGTGAAGTGGTTCAAAAGTTTTGGAGACTGGTTTTTCTAGAGTTAAGAGAAATGACTCAATTAGACATTGATTGTAAATCAGAGATAGCATTGTTATCCTTGTTAACCAGTAAAGATTATAATGTTAGAACAAAAGAATTAATAGCAAATCTTATGACAGCTGCAAGACTAATTATAGCAAGAAATTGGAAATCTAAAACAGATCTCAGGATGGAAGATTGGTATAATGAACTTTGGGATATAGCTATAAATGACAAATTGTCCTGTAGCTTAAAAGTCAAACGAGGAGAAATGAAGAAGGACGTTTTTAATGATATTTGGGAAAAAATTATAGACTTTGTATTAGTAGAAGGGAAAGGGAAAGATCCAAGGAATATTGCAACATAGTTCTGGAGAAGAGGATTCTAAGAAGAATTCCAAAACAATAGAAGATTGAGAAGAAAAGGAAGAATCCAGGAAGAACTGGATGGTCCCCGGGGGGTGGGGTTGCACTATTATTATTGTTGTTTCTTTGTTTGTTTTACATAAATTTTAATAAATATTTTTTTAAAAAAATAGCCACCTGTATTCAGGTTAATTGGCTGTATTGGCACTTTGTGAAAAAAATGTGGGTTTTGAATGACAGTTTGGGCACTCAGTCCCTAAAAGGTTTGCCATCCCTGACATAGAATGTAGACGGGAATGGGATATCAGTGGGCAGAAGTGACTGTCAGATGCTCAGGGCTGACTCGCCACACAATGTTAGAACTTGACTGCGATAACTGGCTCTCCCAGGTATCCTGCAAAGATTTACAAACCTCCCAGGCAAAGGATAGATTCTATGATTCACCATAGCTGACATGACAAATTTTGTAAAATGTTCTTTGCCCTACTTCAGTATCATGTTTAACAACAACAGTCAGATCACCACTGTCAGGACTGGGCTCAGCAGTGGTGATCCAGCAGTGGCGTTAGACTTCCTTCCAAACTTCCTGAGGCTCCCAAAGGGTTCCCCAGGGCAAAAGGAAGCTGCTGAAACAGAAGGACAGGAGGCCTTCATGCATTAGAAATGTAATTTTACCAGCATCAGCTAATGACATAAACATAAATGTGTGCCAACAGGATTTTATTCACTGTGTTTCTCACGATCTCACACTCACATTTCCTTCCTAAACTGATTTTGCATCAGATTGGGATACACACTATATTCTCTCACTGCATTTTTGCATGCAGTGTACAGTAAGACCCCTGTATCCACTGATTCATTAACCACTGATTCAGTTATCCACAGTTGGCAGAGGGGGGAAATTAAATAAATAAACAGCAGCTGCAAAGCAAGCTACTGTCACAAACAGCAGCTGTAAAGCAAGCTACAGTATATGCAATTCCTAATGTGGTCCTTTATCTGCCCATTTCAAAATGCGTTAACATGGCTTTTCCTACTGATAAAAGCATTCGTGTTCGTCCTGCTTTGAAATTTGTGGCCTGTTTGGCTTGCAGTGACATGAATTCTTGAGACAAAGCATATTTCTTTTTGCTAAGAATTTTGAGGTGGGAAAATACTCCTTATGCCACAGCAGTTGACTCCAGCATGGGTATCTATCTGGTAAAAGATCCAAAAGCATCCCCAGTGCTGGGAGAAGGTTCAGAATTTCAGACCCATTTGCTCTTTGGCAGCATGTAATGAGCCCTTTCCACAAAGAAGTTAGGGCCTTGGCATGTCCAAACTTCGACCCTCCAGATGTTTTGGACCACAGTTCCCATAGTCCTTTGCCATTGGAAATACAGGTTTGGAATTCTGGGAGTTGTGGTCGAAAACATCAGGAGGGCCGAAGTTTGGACATGCATGGTAGAGACTCTGAAAAATTGATGCCACAACCACGAATATTCAGCATCTCTAGAGGGACTGATTTTTTTTCAGAACATTGATTCTGAATAGTTTTTTTTTTCCTCACAAGATATAATAGACTCATGCCTAGTTTCCCTCCTGAGAAAATGATAGTGTTGATGTGGTGTGTGGAGAAGGAAGAAAGCAGGCCTCAGATAAGAATTGGATCTGCACATCTTTTCAACAGCTCAGAAAAGCCCCAGACCCAGACATTTTTGTAATCATTAATGTATTTTTCACCCTGGATGGTTGGCACCTCTAGGTGTTTGAAGAGGCGGCGAGCCACTCTCGATTAGCGTGGGAGCAAGGCAAGAGAAGCTGCAAAATCTGACTATTATTGCTTGTCCAAATGTCACCCTTCATCTTCCACATATCCCTCCCCACAAAAAAGATCAGCCCACCAACTGCTTTGAAGCACACACACCCCAAATCAAGTCTTTGGACAATCAAGCCTTTTATATGTTTATCTGTCTCCCACACAAATTCTGACCTGTATTACTTAATCCAGCAAAATATTCCATAGTCCCCTGCTTTTTTCCTGTTCACGACTATAGTGTAATGTAAAACATCTGTGGAAAAGGGAAAAAAACGCAGAGATGCCTACAAGGCATGTGGGGAAGGTGGGGGAGGTTTTGGAGAAAAGAAGAGAAAAAAGAAGTAGCTTTTTTGCTACTTGGAGCAATTTGGCAGGAAGTCCAGTTGGGATTTGGGTAACTGATTCTTCAGGAGTGCAGGAAGGACACGGCCAGAGAAATCTTTTCAGGGACCCTGCTTGTAAAATAAGAGAAATGAATAAAAACCAGAGCAGACGTAATAAAGCAGAAGTGACAAGATGGAAATCGGACAAAACAAAGCTGGGGATCATCAGTTTTGGCTTGGGACAGAGAATTCTGTAGCTGCTGCTAAGATCATCCCTCCGGGCAGGAGAGGCAGAGACGGAGGCTGCCTATTCACAGGAAACACTCTGTACTAGCCACCCTCATCAGCTATGACTTTCTTATCAGAGCAATCCTCCTATTGCAAAGCGCATAGCAAAAGAGCAGGAACTCCCCCCCCCCCCGGTGGTGAGTAAACAATCATGTAGGTCCTGATTTTTTTAAAAAAAATCAAAACAAAACAGAATGCTTCCCAATACTTTTGGGCAGTTGTGACAACAACCACTTTGCACTTTGCATTTGACTGTTTTTGCCCCCTTTCCTCAGCTTGCATTAAATGTAGTACAGTAATAATTACATAAGGAATATATATGAACTACAATGATCCATCCATCAATTATTAGGAGCAGAGCACTGATGTTGTCAGTGAGTTTTTTATTATTATTATTTATTTATTATTTATTTATTTGGAACACTTATTATTACTATTATTATTAACACAGCTGCCAGGTGTTAAGCTGGAGTTGGCCTTCTCCAATGATCGAGCTATTTCCAAGAACCAGGAGGACTGTAGATATCTTCATAAAATATATGCTGTCCCTAATAATGTTGCCATTTGTAGCTGACCGATGTTTATTATTATTATTATTATTATTATTATTATTATTATTATTATTATT
>JAHTLZ010003518.1:19194158-19267744 GCA_023846285.1 Phrynocephalus versicolor
ACACACACACACACACACACACACACACACACACACACACACACACATGAAATGAAGGGGAGGGAGCATGGAACTGCCAGTAGGACTGAAATTAACCAGAGACATTTTGACTAAATCAGCAAATTCTAGGCTTGCAAAGAAGGGAGACACACATGCACACACACAATAGGTAGAGAAGAAGGACCATAAAAGGCATACCAGTGAGTGGCAAACCCCAGAGGCACAATTCACGCTGATAAAAGCATTCACGTGTGCCAAAATAATTCAAAATAAATTGATTTAATAAGTGATTTAAAATGAACAACCCTCTCACAGCTGAGTAAAGTGCCTTCCTTTCAAACAAACAGACAAAACTTTTCCCAAGCAAAAAATAAAAAATAAAAAAATCCACACTTCCATGTGTGTCATGTAGTCTCCTTTTTAAAAATCAGTTTCAAAGCATGTTAAATCCATTTCAAATACAGTCCCCCACACACACACTTTGACATACTTTATACCAGCCTATGCAGAACTTCACTCACAAAAACAAGGCATCCATCCCATTAGAAAGGCAAAGCTCAAATTAAAACATGAATGTCCTTTGATTTATAGACCAAAAATAATGATTATGAAGTTGTTAGTGAAGATCTGGAGGTGAAATTATGAAAATGGACATACTGAGTGGTTTGTATTTGTTGGAAGGAAAGAGGAATGATAGTGAGCACTTCCTACTGCTTGAGGCCTAGAAGGAGGAAGCAGCCACAGCAGTAGAGCTCCAGGGAAACAATATATTTAAAATCATTTAAAGTACAGGGATACAAATACTGTGAGAGAGACATCTGGGATAATGAGAGAGCTGCTCAGTATATATAAGAAGTAGAGATGGGCACAAATCAAAAAAATGGCATTTCGTTTGTCGTTTGTCGTTTGGAGGGTCCGTTTCTGTTCATTTCCATTTTTTTCGTGAATTTTTGTAAAAAATTCATTTTTGTTTTCATTCGTTTCATTACCATTTCATTACCATTTATTTTGGGTTTTGTGTGTGTTTTTTTTAGGATTTTAAGCAATTCACTCATATTGCAGTAACGGAAACGAAACGCACAACAAAATTTCCGGTGTTTCTGTTCATTTTGTTTCATTTTAGAGACAAAATTCATTTGTCATTTCGTTACGTAACAAAACAAAAAAAGGAAAATGGAAACAAAAAATTGTTCGTTTCGTGCCCATCTCTAATAAGAAGAAATACCACAACAATGGCTATTTTTTGCTGCTTTGATTGCAAGTGTCTGTCAGAACAGGAAAAGCCTAATACTGCAATGCACACTATAAAATGGTGAAGACAGTGACTGACATCTTTTGACATAACTACAGTATGTCTGTGGGAGGTGGACAGCATCGTAAGGAGGAATGATTTCCATAAAATAAACGTTATCCACCATCTGTGTACCTATTGGGATCAAAACTGGCTACTAATATTCTCTTACAATTTACAGTCTTCTGCTGAGGTAAATCAAAATCAGATCATCGGCATAAAATAAACCCGTGACCTAATGATCCCCCATAGAGGGTAAGAACATCTCTGTATTGTCAAACATGGATCCTGGCATGCTGAGCTGGATGAAGAATCTTGTTATATGACACTCTGTGGAAGATATCACCGGCTAAGAATGCCAGTGGGTATCAGTTCAAACGCTGCAAGTCTTTCAAAACAGACTGTCACAAGCCTTGGAGGGGTTATCAGAAATGTGGACAATAGCTGACGATGTAGTGATAATGGGAGGAGGTGATGACCTGCAGCAGGCCATGTGGGTTATGACCATAAATCAGTTGTATTTCTGAGAAGGTTCTTGGAGCAGGATATCAAATAGAATACAGATAAACTCGGGATGGGAGGCAGTGAAGTTGCATCTGCTGATCATTTAATGACTTCAGAGGACCTGCAGGTAGGTTTAGGGAGAAAAGGAGAACCCTTCAAAACCCCAACATATCAAGGGTACCAGGGAATGGCCAATTAACTAACACTGTGACTACACTGTGTTCTGCTTATATACCACCCCATACCACTTCAAGTAGTCTCTGGGCAGTTTACAGTTTTTAATAACAATATGCAGGCTACATATTGCCCCCCCCAAGCAAGCTGGGTACTCATTTTACCGACCTCGGAAAAATGGAAGGCTGAGTCAACCATGAACCAGCTACCTGGAATCGAACCCCAGGTCGTAAGCACAGTTTTACCTGCAGTACAGGCATTTAACCTCTGTGCCACGAGGCACCAGCAAATACTCTGGAATTTGCTCCATTGATAAAAACAAGTGAAATCTGTATAACATTCCCTGTTTTCCTGAGGCAAAGATTAAATTGAATCAATCCAATCCCTTTCGATTTGCAGAATGGCTCCCCCCCCCCCCACTCCTGGAAATAGGCTTCTACTTTTTCTTCCTAGAAAGATTTGAAAGGCTGCTACTGCCACCCCCGCCCCCGCTGTTTGCCTGTAGAAGAAAAGTGAGAAAGAAAAAAGAGAATGCCCTGACAGGCCCTTTTAGAAGCTACTAAGGAAGGATCAGCGAAAGCTGAATCCATCCCTATAGTCCAGTACACACTGTAAGGCAAAGCCACTGACTAACAAGAGAAGACAACATCTTCCAAGGACTGAAACTAATTTTATTATTGGGCGGGTAGGGGGGCAGTAAAAAACATTGATGTATATGAGAGAGTAAATGAGCAACAATAGGTGATAGTTGTTTGAAGTACACAAACCAACTCTGTTCCAGTCACTCACGCCAATCTAAGAAACTATAATTACAGTGATATTTTGTCTCAGTATTCTACCAGCCAACGAAGATTTTATCAATATTGACCTTTAAGATTCTATTTTAGAGTTAACGTAGCAAATGTTTCCTTAACCAGCAGTGTTAACTTCTACATGCATTTTTTCTTGCTTTATGACATGATTCCAGAATACTTTTTTTCCATCTCTTCCAAATATTCTTCTCTCTATTGTGACTATTTACCGTTGAGCCATATAATGTTATTTGAATTGCAGGGGAAGGCATGTGAAGGAGAAAACATCTATTGCAACATTAATTAATATGAACTCTCTTTTTGCCTAAGAGTAGCATTTTAGTAACTCAAGGGAGTTTGATTCCCTTTAGCGAACACAATGTCCTACATTTCTCTCTGCCTTTATTTGTTTATTTAATTATTTACTTATTTCATTTTTGTGACCTGTTGAGGGAGGCCGACCAGGGTTGCTCTTCCCTGTTGGTCCTCCTCGACCTCCTCGACCTCTCAGCGGCTTTTGATACCATCGACCACAGTATCCATCTGGACAGGCTCTCGGGTGTGGAAATTGGTGGCTTAGCTTTGTGCTGGCTCCATTCTTTACGCGGGGGCCATGTCCACCACCATATAAAGCTGGGGGAGGCCTCATTTAAAGCTATTTAAACTTCGGCTGTGGACTCCTTGTTAAATAAAAAAATGAAATCTCCCCATTATTTATAGCCTTACATCATTTTATGATGAAAATTCTTTTTAAAAATTGTTATTAATGAAACAAAATGAAATGAAGAATGGAATAAAATGAAAGAAAATGAAACACTATATTTCCATTTTGTGCCCATCATTATTCAGCATCCGTGGCTTGAAACAGTTCTTTCAGCATTCTGTCCCCTGGTGATTTTTTTCTTCCCACTGTTCCCAGTGCTTTCAGAGCAGCTGTCAATTCACTTCCTGGGATTATAGCTTCTTCATCATGGGATTCCTCTTCAAGGGAATTCATTAACATTTTCTCTCATCTCTATAGGTCTTCACTAAACTGTTTCTACCCTCTTGGTGTGTCCCTCTTTAGGTATTGTACTAGGATATTGTTTCCTAACTATTTCCCCTTAAGAGTGGCTTTTTAAAAAAAAATTACAAAAATATTTAATCTATGTGCCACTCTGAATCATGGTAGTCTGTTAGGAACAAGAATGTGTTTTAAATAGAACTTTCTACCAAGGGACCAAATATGTTGGTTGGGGAGGAATCAAAACACCAAAGAAAACCTGATGACAGGAATTCAAAGGCCTGGTAATACTTACTAAAAATGCCTGGAAATGGAAGCAAACATCATGTGCTGACATTCTGCATCTCCTGGGAGTTATGGGTAGCTGTGTCCCATGTCTTACTGGCGCCTAATCATCTTAGTGATGCATATTACTGTTAAGTGATGGAGGAAAATTGTTACATTTATTAATACCTATGAGTAAAATTAGTGCTGCTGGTGAAAGATTGAATGATTAAATGTAAACCTGGAGGGACAGCATGCTTCTGTTCTCACAGTTTTCTAGAGCTAACACTTAACTCCTTGCAGATTTCCAGCCAAAGTGCCACCACCATATTGGACAGTTGGGATTGTCTGAATGGATTATGCTCCGCAGCACTGCATATGAATCAAGGTCATGACTTCTTTCTTTGCAATTGTCAACCAGTGTGGTTTTGGAGAACTAGGCATCTGTTTGCTCTTAGGATGTGGGTTAATGTGACCCATGAATCTGATATTAGATAATCAAAACAACTTTTAGATGGTACAGTGTTCCCCCGCCCTTTCGCGGTTCATATATTGCGATCCCGCTATATCGTGGGCCCGTAGTATATGAAAAAGGGCCCCTAGGATAAGGGGGGAAAGTCCTGTTTCAAGCCTCCCATACTTACCCCAGGACTGGAGCTGCCCCGAACAGGCCTGTGAGGGCCTTCCTGGGCCTTCTGGAGGCCACAAAAAGGCCTCCCTGTGGACCGGAAGTGACTTCCGGATCACTGAAAATCATTTCTGAGGCCTCTGAGAGCCTTTCTAGGTCTGTCGGAGGCCTCAGAAATGATTTCCAGTTTACCAGAAGGCCCGGGGAGGCTCTCACAGGCCCATTCGGGGTAGGGCCAGGCTGGGGGTAAGTACAAGAGCCCCCAGCTAGCCCCCTCCAGGCCTGACTTGACCTGCATCTCGATATCACAGATTTTCAATTATTGCAGGTCAGGTCAGGTCCCTAACCCTAGCGATAGGCGGGGGAATCACTGTAACTCCTTCCACCTGCTGGGTCTTCCATTGGTTTGCCATGTTGCTACATGCCTCTGTCCCCAACCAGCAAGAGGTTGTATGCTTAGGTATAAGGCAACAGGAAACATGTTGAGTAACTGGGAACCTTTTGCCTATGGAAATTCAGGAAGATAATAACATCTACCTCCCCTGAAGTAAAACTTTCCGTCTCAGGCTCACTGTGGAATATTATAAACTTCATTGTGAAACTATCTTTAGCCACAAAAACTTGGTCTCAACATTTTACCAAGATGATTTGGTCCCCCACGAGCTGCGAAAAGCTAAATTTCACCCTTTTGTGAAATGTTGGTAGTATAATAAATGTAGTCCCTTTTCTGGGTTTTACTCTCACTGCAGGACACAGTCTTATTGACCCTCACAGGTGTGGATGGGCCATTATGGCAGCATACGTGTGAGGTCTCATCCAGATGGGTACTGTTCTTAGTCTCTATACTTTGGAGACTACCCATGCTCATCAAATTGCTCTTTGTTTATTTCCCTGAAACACAAGAGAGGCCTGAGAATAAGATTTCCACTCAACCCTACTGCAAAGCAGTTTTGGTTGTAGAGTTGGCCTCCTATTGATGTTTTTGGTTCCAGGATGAACTGGAAGTTGCCTCTGTACTGCCGCAGAGGGAGAATGTGTTGGCACTCCCTTTTACAGGAGTGTCAACACCCTCTGGGTTGATACACTTTGTCAGGAGTGGCCACACTGCGTCCAGCAGTGGTTTCATTATCCCTTCATTCAAGCTACCCTGGGTCTTCAAATGACTTCTATATTGGCCGAATGTCGCCATGAAAGAATGGGAATCAATCTTTAATCCTGGTGTGGTTATCCTAAGCTTGGGTTGTGGTCACACCAGCAATTTGATCTGATTCATTTCCAACTCTGTTTACACTGGTGTAAAGCCGCATCGCATATAAACCGCTACTCATGTTCACATTTCTTGGGAGGCTACACTTAGGGGGGCTAGGTTTTGCCCTACATCCACCTCATATTGCTTGCCTTATCTTTTTATTATTGCTTTTTCCAAAGGGGTTATATCAATAGTCTGATGAGAGAATGGAAATTTAGGAGCCAGCTTAGAGAAAAAGAGAGAACGCAATCATCCACCCTCCTTTCCAAAGTGAAACTGACCAGAGGAAATTTACCATTTGCTTTCTGTTTTCTTTGAAAGAGCAGTTCTCTCCACAGTGGTCCAGACTAGAGATGGGCACAAAATGAACAATTTTTCGTTTCCATTTTTGTTTTTTCGTTTCGTTATGTAACGAAACAACAAATGAATTTTGTCTCTAAAATGAAATGAAACAAACAGAAACACCAGAAATTTTGTTGTGCATTTCGTTTCCGTTACTGCAATATGAGTGAATTGCTTAAAATCCTAAAAAAAATCACAAAAAATGAAATAAATGGTAACAAAATGGTAACGAAATGAATGAAAATGAAAATGAATTTTTTGCAAAAATTCACGAAAAACAGAAACGAAACAAAACGGACCCCCAAACGACAAACGACAAACAAAATGCCATTTGTTTTATTCGTGCCCATCTCTAGTCCAGACACTGCAGGTGCTTATGCACATCTATTTTGGCCATGGGCTGACTAGTCTTCTCCCATTAGTGTGAATGCCTAGAGATGGGAGATGGGCACAAACTGCTGTTTTGACACAGTGCCCACATAAGTGTTCCATGGAAACCACATGCTTCCCTCCTCTATCTTCTCTGCACAATCACTCACTCGCTGACTGAAGCGTATGGTGCCTGCAGAACACCTGTGTAGACACCACGCTGAACTGGGATGAATCGCCAAATCATGTTTTGTACCTATCTCTAAAAGAAACCTGCTGTATGACGAAGAAAAGGGAGTTCCTTTTTTAAAACAGTCTTTTGGTGGTCATCATTACATTGATCCAACCCAGATTCCTCACCTCTTCAGCATCTACAGTTAGCTGTAGTTTGGACTCAAGCAAAAACAAAAGCTGCTGCTTATAGGTTCACTTATAGAACATTATTTGGATGGTTTACAGTTTAATTATTCAGGTTACAAATTGTCCTCCCCTCTGATATCTGTGTATTTAATTTTCTGACCTCAGAAGGATGGAAGGCTGAATGAACCTCCAGGCTAGGAATTAAACCTGCTTTCTGAGCACTGTTTTGGGTGCAGTACTGCAGTTTAACCACTGCAACATGAGACTCATTATCCTTATTATTATTTATTATTTATACAGCTTATATACCGCCCGTCTTCCTGAGAGGAACTCCGGGCGGTTTACAATGAGTGTGCACACAACAGATAATAAAACAACAATTAAAATAAACAGTAAGACAAAACAGCGGCAGCAACAGATGGCGAGATTAAAAAAAAAAAAAAAAAAACACCAACTTGGGTCACCCAAACGCCTCCCGGAAGAGGAAGGTTTTCAGCGCCTTCCGGAAGGCAGGCAGGGACTCTGCTAGGCGCACTTCTGCTGGTAGGTGATTCCATAGAGTTGGGCCAGCCACAGAGAAGGCTCGGGTACGGGTGGAAGTTCTCCGAGCCTCCCTGGGCATGGCCACACGCAGCATGTGCGCCCGCGACAACCTAGTCGGACGGGCCGAAGTTGACCGCTGGTC
The DNA here is from genome assembly GCA_023846285.1 of Phrynocephalus versicolor. Classification (NCBI taxonomy): domain Eukaryota; kingdom Metazoa; phylum Chordata; class Lepidosauria; order Squamata; family Agamidae; genus Phrynocephalus; species Phrynocephalus versicolor. The sequence continues at coordinate 19,201,819 of JAHTLZ010003518.1, forward strand.
GATCCGCTCCATCAGGTAGCCAGGTCCCAGGCCATGGAGGGTTTTGTAAACCAAAACCAAGACCTTGAATCTAATTCGGGCTGCAACGGGTAACCAATGCAGACGAGCCAAGACTGGGGTGATGTGCTCAAATCGACGCACACCCGCCACCAGTCTGGCCGCTGCATTTTGGACCCGCTGCAGACGCCGAATGAGAGTCAAGGGCAACCCCATGTAGAGCGCGTTGCAATAGTCCAGTCTAGAGATCACCAGCGCCTGGACCACTGTTCTGAGGGAGTCCTCATCCAGGTACGGACGAATCTGGGTGATACGCCGAAGGTGGAAAAAGGCAGCCCTGGACACGGCGGACACCTGGGCTTCCAGAGTGAGCGCCGGGTCCAGGACTACGCCCAGATTTCGGACACAGTCCGATGGCCTGAGGGAAACACCCTCCAAGGTGGGATACGGGCCACCGTAGCTGGATGAGGAAGCCCCTTGCACCGTAGCTGGATGAGGAAGCCCCTTGCATGGATCAAACTGATTAGGGTCACTTAAAAATGCAGCCTGACATTTAAAATGATCTAATTGAGAGACAGATTTTTCCCCCATTTATCAGCAAGTGACATATCACTTGCTGATATATCTGCTCTTTGGAGTGGATCTTCCAAAGATCAGCTGAAGCCCGACCTACCAGAACATCACAGGCCTTCTCACTTCAGGTGGCCACGCCCAGGGAGGCTAGGAAATCAATTACTCAAAACCGAACTTTCTCTGTGCCTGGCCCCTCATTCTGGAGCCATCTGCCAAGTGAGATGTGCCTAGCACAGTCCCTGCCTGCCTGCAAAAAACATGCTTATGACCTTGCATATGGCAACCTTTAGGGTTTTTTTGTTCTTTGTGTTCCACCATTTTGCCAAGTATTTTTAATTTTTATCTCTATTGTTTATTTTATTATTCGTTTGATTTTTTTGTTTGTTTTTCTACTGTTGTTAACTACCCAGAGTTCCTTGGGAAGACAAGTGGTATATAAATAAATAAATAAATAAATAAATAAATAAATAAATAAATTTGCTCGCCTCCCTAAGGGGGGCACTGAAGTTTTGAGAGAGAGATCTACCGGTGCTGCTTGGTTTATTTCACACATGCCAGAAACCAAGCTTGGGCTGTTTTTGCTACCCAGAGCCCATCATGTAGTTGCCAGAAAATAGGGCCAAAACATCAGATAAAGCATGGCCTGATCCACCCTGAACGTATGTACTCAGGAATGGGGCACTGGAGCATGCCATGTGGCCGGAGGGTGCGGGGCTGTAGTCATAGTTGTCAGAAGGTTCTGAGAAGTGTGTCTCTATGCCGGCCAAAACAATAAGAATGTGCAGAGGGCCACTTTGGTGTTGTTCAGTCGTTCAGTCATGTCCGACTCTTCGTGACCCCATGGACCAGAGCTCGCCAGGCCTTCCTATCTTCCACTGCCTCCCGGAGTTTTGTCAAATCCATATTGGTTGCATCAATGACACCGTCCAGCCATCTCATTCTCTGCCGTCCTCTTTTCCTTTTGCCTTCAATCTTTCCCAACATCAGGGACTTTTCCAAGGAGTCCTCTCTCCTCATGAGGTGGCCAAAGTACTGGAGCCTCAGCTTCAAAATCTGTCCTTCCAGTGAACATTTGGGGTTGATTTCTTTCAGGATGGATAGGTTTGATCTCCTTGCAGTCCAGGGGACTCTCAAGACTCTTCTCCAGCACCACAGCTCAAAAGCATCGATTCTGCGGTGATCAGCCTTCTTTATAGTCCAGCTTTCACTTCCATACATCACTACTGGAAAAACCATAGCCCACTGCAAAGAACAAAACAAACATTACAAGAAACAACATGCTTTTCTAAAATATTAGCTTACATTCTGGCTGAAGGTAGGCCAAAATCCTCTTCCTTGGTGTAAGAAATTGCACTACATCAGGCCCACTGGACCAACGGCATTGTAAGTTCCATAGATTTAGTTGGAGCTGCTGTAACGGAAACTTATTTTAACACAGTAACTCACAAGCCTATTTGAATGAATGAAACGTACAGAGGAGCTGACTCACCAAATCCCCATGGATTCAATAGGCTGACACTAGTGTCGTTTATTATACTAAGCAAGGTATTTCCAATTGTGTTGATTTCCACAGCGACCAAGTTAAATCTGTCTGCATCCAAAACAATATGTTCTAGCTGAATAGGCAGATTAAACACTATATATATAGTGTGAAGCAAGGCATCAGGGGAACAAAATAATCAGCATTTCCAAGTAACAATCTTTTTCTTCTTGGTGATCTGAAGGCGTAATAGTATCTGCTAAGTGTTTCATTCTAAACAATTAAATCAGCTACAACACCCATAGAAAATAGGAACCATAATGATCTTAGAGTTCTTTTCCAGACTCACTATTCCCTATTTCTTGAATTTCACTCAAGGACGCACTGTGGACAATTACAGCTGTAACAAAGAGTGTTGTTGTTCCCTGTAATAAGAAACCATCCTGGAAAGCATAATGTTTGGGATCGCTGGAAAATTACTCTTAAAAGTGATAGATTATGACTGCAGTTCATGTTGTAAGATATTGCACTTTGTGATTGCAGGAGACCTCCGTGCATGATCTCTTCTTCTACTGTTTCACTCAGTACTGATTTCCAGAATCTTTTCATCAGGTTGCAGCAAATTCCAACAGTATATTGCAAAAAAACATATATGCAAGTATTAATGGATGAGCTTTTGAGATGTCTGGTTTCAGAAATATTTCTGGGATTGTATGTACTCTAAAGTGAGCATGGTAGGCTGCTAAATCAGTGCAAAGGAGCCTCAGTGAAGATGCAATTAACTCACTGGTAAGTCACAAATGAATCAATGGGAATTCCAGAAGAGTTGACTCACTAAATATCCACTGTTCAAATAGGCCTACTGTAGTTGCTATCCAATACTGGATTCCAGGCATTGTGTATAAATATTTGACAGAGTATGTGTTAATATATGTGGGGTTGAGCACACAGAACCAGTTATATTTCAGGAGATTCATTAATTTCCATTAGCAGTAAATAGAAATAATGTGTTACAGAGAAAGTGTATGAACGAATGACACATCTGTGGCAATGGTGACAATGCCTAACTCATACCTTGTTCATCATTTTCAGTGTCCAGTAATTGCCCTTGCAGGGGCTCACAATTCAAACTGAAACCATTTTTTAAGGTAAACAGGTCTAACCATTCTCTTCGTTGCTGTGGTCCCAGCAAAATTTCCCCCAAAACTCAATGGAATTTGACTCTGGATGGTAGGACCCTGTAGCACCAACAGGACTTCTTTTTCCTTAGGTAAATGTTAGCAGTAAAGAAGCAGAGGTGGATTTTTGGGGAGTATTTTCAAAACTGTTTTATTACTTACTGTTACTATCAAATTACAACAATAACTTTCAATTTATAAAATAGCAAGTCTGCAGGATGAGATCAAAGGATTGCAGAGAGTCTCAATTCATTGTTATCTTTAGAGCAAGTCTTTCCATACATCACCATGTGCTGTAAGAAGAGAAACAACTTCCTCCTATAAATGGACACTGCATTTTGTAAAACTATACCTTCATCACTTTCCTATAGAACCTAGACTATAATAATTAGCTTTTCCTCAAATCCTATTTACTAGATTTTGGCCCATCAATGAAAAATGGTAATAAAGTATCTATCGTGTCCCCTTCAATGGCCTTCAGTAACCAGCCTGGCAGCAAAGAAAAAAATGAGGTCAGCTGTTTATGTATTAAATTTGTGTTTTCCCCTTTACACTGTGGCCAAAACCCAGTTAAGTTGCAAGTAGAACAGGCTTATTGAATCGAAGGAATTTACTGAATAATTGAGTCACCAGATCTTCACTGACTTACGAATAAGCCTACTCTAGTTGAGACTTAGGTTTCTAGTAACATCAGCAGACTGAGGAAGGGTCTAATTGGATTTCCCCAAATTTTGAACTATGGAACATAACCACCATACGTGGTAATGACAGTCATACTCTTGACAACCACCTCAGTACATAGGACTGATTGTGCTATTAATTTCATTTAATTTTGGGTGATTGAGACCACCTATGCATTCATTTGAAATTGTATCTCTTTAATTTAGTTGATGGGTTTAGAAATAGTGATTTCTTCAACACTGACTCACAGATATTTCTATTAATTATGGTCTCCAGACTACTTCCCCATGTGATTTTTAAGTATCTTGTTGATGCCAAGCAGCACCAAAAGAAGAATATTATATAAATTGGAATGCTAACCCCACTTTCTGCTCCAGCGCTAGACATAGGTATCTTGGTAAAATTCTGTATTTAGAGGGGCTGTTATACTAATGTTTTTATTAAAACTGCACATAATGTTACCTGCTGCAACATACTTGACACAGTATGTCACTTGACACTTGTACCAGACATGTTCCTGGCTTGGGCTCACCGAGAGGTTGAATGCACAGAGAATTAACAATGGTTTAGTTTTATTAATTTCCTGTAAAATCCAAAGCCTTATTCGCTGGCTGTTCTAAAGGGGCTGGGTGACTATACGACAAAGCATTTGTCAGAGAACAGCTGATGGATCTTGTTGCAGGCAGTGCACACGACCATAATGGATTGTGTAAGCAATGTTTCTGTAGTATTTATATCCCTCTATTATGCCTTAAACTCCCAGGGTGCCATTGGAGAGAAACAGGTGCAAAGTCAACTGTGATGCGGTGGCCAAGAATGCTCTCTGCTCTGGGAGCCAAAGCAAGAGTTGACCAGAGAGATACCAATCCAGCTATCTGAAATTACAATATAACACCAATGAGCTAGAACAACAAAGACCAAAGCTTTGTGAACCCAGAGGGCAAAATAGCTGCCCTGTAGTTCTGAGCAATGTATGTGGCTGTGGGAGCAGCAAGCATGAAGAGGAATTCTGCAGCATGTCTATAATCTGAGTTCATTTATCCAAGGGTCAACTAGTTATAGTACTGAAAGGCAACAACTGGAGCTGAACACTTTAAATCAACAATGGACATTTAATTCCTAGTTCAAAAGGCAAGATAAGAAAGGAGGTGTTCCCCTGGGTTTTTTGCTACTCACAATACATGCACCTGTGTAGAACAGGCAGCAACACATGCTGGAATCAACCCACCCTAAGCAGCTGCCTTTCCAGTCTCACTGTGGAACTGATATTATATTGTTGTGTTTTTTTTTTAAAAAAAGAGGACAACCTAATCCAATTTTAAATCGATTGCGGTATAGACTGATCCGTTCCTTGAGCTAAACTGTCTTGTAGGGTAACAAGGAACAGGAGTGGGGATTAAAAACACAAAACTCCCTTTGTGCACAGCAGATGGAATTAAACAACTCTTGAGATTGAGACAAAGGGAAAGGATGGCTTGGCCCTTAAAGGAGCCTTTGAATAAAAGAGTTTGGAAGGTCAGTGTGAAAACATTCTGGTTAGGAACATGTGCCCAAGAGTTTGCATTGGGTTTGAGCACTGGCAACTTCTGGGAAATCTTGGAAAGCACCCAAGCAGAGAGGTCTAGAATAACCATCCCTGACACGGTACTCTCCGGTTGTTTCTTGGCTGCATTTTCCCTCATGCCAAGCCAAAACAAAAACAAACAAACAAACCCACCCCATCAGTACAACAGTTGGTGAGTTGTGGACCAACAGCTTCCGGAGGGCACTGTGCTGTGGCAGAGCATTCTAGAACTCTCAACAGCTCGTTGCAATGCTGAATTGCTCTTTTGGCACCTCACAATGCGGCTGGTAGGTTTTTCTCAAACCCCAAAGATGTGTATCAAGGATAGAGCTTTGAATCCAGAAGGTGCCAACTTCATAAAGCAGTGCCATCAGTGTGCTTGGCATCATATTAACCACCATTCTCCAAGTGTTGGTAGAACATGGGGAAAGACTAGGCATGGGGAAAATCTTGCTGAATTCCTTGCTCTCAAAGTGGTCATGAAATCACTAACCACTCCTCTCCAGTGTGAGGATGAGCCAACCTTTTTTGTCACATTCCATTAATTTGAGCGCAATGTCCTTGCATAAGGTGGGTGGCGGTTGTTTTGTCTTTGTGAATCTGGGCACACAGGACACAGCACATGCAGGATGACTGGCTGCTTGATTCAAAAAGATACCAGTGGCTTACCATATTCATCTGCCTTCTTAAAGTCCATAAAGTAAGGCAGTTAACTTATCATAGCTTTGTGCAGTTGTACAATTTGCACCAAAATGATTGTTACCAAATGTGAAAATTCTCCCTGAGAGAAACACAGAAAATCTCACCAATTTGCAGGCAAGGAGGGGAAGTTGAGTCATGCATAGCTGTCAAGTGTTCCTCATGGCTGCCCAGGACTGGGAGCTCCAGGGAGGTGGGGTGGTGGTGGTGGCAGCCGGGCCCTTTGACTAGGGGGTGGAGCCTCATTTGCATACAGGGATCTCAGAATCCCTTGCGGTGGCTTCAAAATACTCACTGTGGCCTGGGTATCTTGGCTTTCTAGGGGATATATATACAAATCCAAACAGCTGATGGGGTTGCGCAGGCCACCTAAGGCGGAGCATTTCAGGGGGAAATAAATTTTTCGGGAAGACAGCGGGAAAGAGTGATTGATCCGTGTATGTCCTGCCAAAAAAGCGACACTTGACAGGTCTGGTCATGACAACTGGACTTCTTTTCTTGAGAGAGATTGAAACGTTTCACTGCTCATCCAAACGAAGTTGTTTGGATGAGTAGTGAAATGTTTCAATTTCTCAAGAAAAAGAAGTCCACTTGCCATGACTCAACTTCCAGATGAACTCTGGATGACTGAGAATCTTCACAGACATATCTTTCTTTTTCTTGCACACGAGAATGGAAGAGGTAGGGATCTCCTCTCTACAAGGTATTCTAGTGTGTTAGTAGCAGATGTGTGGCTGTGTGTGCATATATAATGTGGCCCATTGACTGAATTGTTCAGTAGTTTAGGTATTTGGATGTGGAGCCAGAAGTTAGGAATATGGCTCCCCACTGTGCCTTCTCACATCCAGCCTTAATAAGAGTTGTTTCTTGTATCTTACAATCTTCTTCCCCAATCCCTTCACATGAATTTTTTATTCACCTGACATATGGACCATGTAAACAACTGACAAAATGCCATAGTATCAGCACATGAATACTTTAATGAATGATAAAAGGGATGTGGTGGCTCAGCGGGCTAGAGTGCTGAAACTGTTGGCTGCAAAGTGGGCACTTCGGCAGTTTGAATCCCAGGTGCCATGCAGCGGAGCGAACTCCCGCTGTTAACCCCATCAGCAGCTCCTGCCAACCTGGCAGTTTGAAAGCATGTAAATGCAAGTAGATAAATAGGTACCACCATAAAAAATGGGAAGGTAAAACAGTGTTCTGTGTGCAGAAATGCATTCAGCCATGCTGTCCACATGGCCATGGACTTGCAGAACACACTGGCTCTTTGGCTTAAAAATGGAGATAAGCACCATCCCTAGAGTCGGACACGACTAGCACGCATATGCGGGGTGAACCTTTACTTTTTCGTCTAGTTTACCTCATACTCCTTTTTCTCTAGCTCTTCCCCGCCACAGTTTCTCCAATGACAATATATTCTAGTCTCCCCTTGTTATTTTCTCCCTCTTTGTGTACTCTTTTTCTTGCCCTTTTAGTTTCCTTGAAGGGTAAATGACGACTGACACTGTAACCAGACAGCACATGTTGTCATTTGTACCAGGTCAAGCTATCATAATTGGCCTGTTCGAGGCCTTGATTATATATTTTCCCCTGGTACAGCGCAAGTTAAAATTGTAGTGGATTGGTATTGGGGTGTGTGTGTGTGTGTGTGTGTGTGTGTGTGTGTGTGTGTGTGTGTGTGTGTGTGAGAGAGAGAGAGAGAGAGAGAGAGAGAGAGAGAGAAGTGCATATGCACACATCCAGTGGGGACTGAAAATATGACTTCATTTACAAGCAGACGCAGAACAGAACAGAAGCAATTAACGTTTCGCAACATCCCCTTGAGTGGAACACCTTGTAAATCTTCCTTTCCCCAAAGCCAAAACAACACACCTCTCCTGTCGCTAGTCGCTGGAAAAAGAAAGTAGGCATTGTTTAAAGTTCAGGCTCAGGTGTGACGGCAAATATCCCATCTGGAGCATCTGCTTTTGAATACGAACGTAAGTGTTTTTGGAGAGATTGTAAGGGGAGAAATAGAGTCATAAGAAAGGACAGATACTAAGAACAGAGTGATAAAAATGAAAAGGGGAACGTTTTCCTCTCTTCTTGACACTAGGGACAAGTACGTCCTAGTTCTTTGTTTCCTGAAATCAAAATAGTGTGGCTATACACTGGGAAACTGTTTATCTTCCCCCGTCACACATTCCCACCACCGGAGATCTATTCCTGCTAATTTAATCATCTCTCCAGGTATTTGAGAGAGCAGACTTTCGCTAGAGATAGGCACAAGCATCACTTAAAATGTGATCCTCTAGGCAGTTATTTGGGACTATGTGCTAAATTAGACATGACGTGAGAGGCAGGAGATCAGTTCCCCCCAGCCTTCAATCTGCTGTTGCTTTGCTTTAATGCTCATCTGCAATTTTTAAGACCTACATAAAATTGCATGTATGTACAGTATTTTCTCTCAACATATGCATATCATCAATGCATTTTGATGGGCTTGTTCTGATACTTACTGTACCTCAATACAGGTGCCATGATATGGATCAGGATTGGAAAAGACTAGTGTGTTGAGTTTCATGAAGGGAGTGAATCTGCTCCCAGTTTAAATCTAAACTTTACAGAAAATCTCAGAGGTTCTGAACCCTGTCGTACAAAATATGTTCCATATTTTTGAGAGCTCATTTAGCATTTGGACTAAAATGTGTAGCAGATCTGCTACCTCCACAAAATCAGAGCCACTAGCCTTCACTGGTCTGTTCATGTTACAATTTAGAAAAACCAAATTCTTTTAAGTTTCCCTATCCTCAGCAGCTTCGTTCTTAAAATCACAGTACTTAAAATTCACTAAACATCTGGCAATTATAAGAGCAAAACTAAAAATCACATTGCCTATCTTGAAAAAGCATTAACATGCAGATGTGCATGTATAACTTTGTGGGGTAGTTGTGGGTAACTCATGGTGCCTTATGCCTTTGCATCTAGCCTACCGATTTTCAAAATGTATATTTTATCAGGGAGGTACTGATAATTAATGGAATCAGAATGGTTCTCATCTTATGATATCCTCTCTTCTCAAAACAAAAACTCTTTTACTTAATTTGTGGTGCATTTAGATGTTGAATTAATTTACTTATTGCCTTTAGTTTTAGGTCCTCCAAAAACATCAAAATGCAGTAGAAGCCAGTAAAATGTACATAAACAAAAACATAAGCATGGGATTTACATATTGTTAGATACTCCATGTAAAACAGAGTAAATGATCTCTGAGGTGTTGAGGGCCAATTTCTAGATTGGCCATCAGTCCAAAGCCGACACTCTAAAAGTATTGGAATGGAAGTCCTTGAAATTTGTTGAATCGTTCTAGGAACCACCAGTTTGAATGCATCACTATGCATATTCCAATTTATATTATTAAAACGGCCCACATTACTTAACAAGACAACTATTTCTTGACCACTTGTCTATCATCTGAGCTTTGTGGTGTGCTTCTTTGTTGCTGTCCTTCTGCCAAAAGCTGCTCTTGTTGTGGAGAAGGAAACACAATGTGTGATAATATCACATCACAAGTTACATAAAACTACATCTTACCAGGAAAGAGGAGAAAATGTGGCATAGCCATGCTGTTTTATGCAGCAGCTTGTGTTTGCTACAATGTGTAACTTCATCCTTTGTTATCCATATAAAACAGGACAAAATACCAAGGTACTTTATAGGAATCCTGACAACCTTTGTACAGTCCTCGTCTGACCTGTTATATTTTGAAACGAGAAGCCATCCACAATATCCCAAGAGGCCTTTATTTTAAAGGACAACCATTCCTGTTGAATATCCAATGCCTTTATGTTGTTACCATCTGCTATGCCTGGTTCGGTCATTTTTATAGTTGTGTAAGTGCAGATTTTGAACTGTACATTCATCAACTCTCTCCTTCACAGTTAAATACAGAGGCTTGGATGTGTATAATTTTCTTGCCCAGTGTTTCTTTGCTGAGTTCGGTTCATCTTCTTTTAATATAGTAACTAGATTTGCTGTCTGTATAATCCTATGTTGGCCAAACCAGTTCCTAAAGCACAACTTGTGTGAAAAGAATTCCTACAAATACGCAAAATTCAAAAACATGTACAGTACTGTCTCAAAGGCAAGAAGAAATGCTTTTATATTTTCCCTCTCATGTGGGAAAATGGGATAAGCAGAGATGTGTGTCCCTCTAACACACATACAGTGGCCCTTGTATAACAAATGGTTTGTATAATATAAAATCTGTACAACATAAAAAAATTCAGAGATAGGGAAAATTTGCTTAACAGAATCCTCTATGGGGTGAATCTATATAACATAAAAATGGTCTCGATTAGGGACCTATGGGAAATTTATATAAAGGAAAAATTGCTTAACATAATGTCATTTGGAATGAATTAATTCCTTTATACAAGGTACCACTGTATATGCACACTACCTTTGATCTCTGCAAGAGATCTACCTTTTCTCTTTGCCCCACTGCCCAGGGTTATTTTTCTGGCTCTGACAAATGGACATCCTGCCTTAGGCTGTCATACACCTTATTGTCCTTTAAATTCTTAGTAGTGGATCTGTAGACCCTACTTTACTGGAGTGTTGTCCAAGATATGTAGTAGAAGGAAAACAGGAGGCACATATGGAATGTAGCATAATGTTGAAGCCTCTGCTGCACCTCCAGTTCATTTGCTTCTGGTTTTACATGGAAAAGAAACTACAACTTGTCATAATATCGCTATTAAGTCATCATTAAACAAAGCCTGTCTCTACTGGAAAAGGAGGCAATTCCTTTAGGGGAATTATTACTATTATTTCTCTGGCAAGACAGAGTTACCCTCCCAACAAAATGATGTAAGCTTTGGCTTTAAAAGGCAGGAAACTTTTTTCTGTCCTTTTCATGTTCAATCCTGATTTGATAAAGTGAAGCACTGTAGGATTTAAGCAAGACAAGAAAACACAGAGTTCTTATCACTTCTCAGCATGCTGAACTAACATCTCTGAGAGGTTAGGCAGGCTAATCAATTTTCCCCATTTGGAATTATATACTTACGTAGGGAAATTTATTGTTTGCATGCCAGAACTTTCCAAGGACTGTTTTTTTGGAAACACTAAAAAGAGATTAAAGCTATAACCTGTCCAGTCTTACTAGAGTGCAAGTTGCATTGAGCACGGTGGTAGGTTTTACATCTGAGTACGTGGGTGTAGGATTGCTCTGTTCTTATGAAGAAATGTCTGCAACTGGTGTTACTGGGATATCCCTTCCTGGCAGAGTTGGACTCAGCAGCACGTTTGCTTGGCAGTGTGTGACATGACACCTACAGGAAATAGGTCCCCATGAGACAATGGAAGCATCTCCCTAGCTTTGTTTCAGGTCATGTTTTAAGTCCATCATCCACAATCCCTCCATATCTCCAAACGTTAGTGCTCAGGGGAAATTATTATAGGATTTTCATCTGTATATTTATTTAAGTCTGAGAGCCACTAACCAATCTATCCATTCTGCTGCTACATGTCTGAAGAAGTGGACGTGTAGTCCATGAAATGTTACATTAATATGAAAGTCAGTCTTTCAAGTGCCAGATGTTTTGTCTCTCTTGTTTTGCTTTTCTTTGATTTTGCCTAGCAATCTATCCTTGGCTTGCTTCCGTGGTAATGAGAATGTAGGGATCTGCAAAATCAGGATCAGGTAGAGAAGAATCGGAGGTGACTTCACACGTGCTGCTTTTCCCGTCTGTCCTGGAAGGCTGAACACATTCTAGGAAGGCTACAAGTTCACCTGGCGGAGGGCGTTTCCAGTGTGCTGTATTTATTAAGGACCCCGGTTTTTGTTTAGAATTGTGCCCCTGACCTTGATAGGTAGAGATCATGCATTGTATGTCTAGCAGTCATAAGAATTGGGAAAGCCCCCATTTTCACACCCGCTGCCTTTTAATATGAGGTACAGAAGAGCATATGAGAGGTACACACTGCAATACAATGTTTAAAGAGAGTGGACAGCGAAATGAAAATATGTCTTAAATGTTCTGGCTGGGTTGTATATTGTCTGATGAGACATCAGAGGGCATGGGGCCTTTGGAAGTGGCTGTCCGATCCATCTGCCCAGTGCTGCTTAAAGCACTAGGTAGGTTTTTTCCCCCAAGGAGGCAAATGTATGATCCACATTAGGATGCTGTGCCTCAGCTCTGTCGTAAAGATGATAACCACAATAACAATAAAATTACCAATAACAAAGCTAACATTTTTTAATAAATGACACCAATAGGGAGTATGCATGGAGTATTTCCAGAACAATCCTACAAGTTGAAGTGCATTGCTTTATTGCAGGTGCTGGTAAAACATAAAGAAGGAAAGCAGGGGGTATTCTTTTAATTTCCTTTTCCTGGCTTATGTTTTCTCTTTTTAATCCTTCCCATCTAATATTAATAGAAGGGAAATTGAACTATATCAGATTCAGGGGTAGTGTAATCCATCTCCATTAGATGCCAACATGCCAACTAAGGCAACGTCCTTCTTTGTTCCATAACTAGTTTTGTATCATGACAGCGTTGGTCGCGATCATATTGTTTTGTCCTTGTTTCAATGTTCCCATAGTCGTGATAACTTGTCTCGTGACTAGTGTTACCTCACGGTCTTGTACTGTGACAAACACTGAATTTGTCTAGCTTCCTTTTTCCTGTTTTTTTTGGGGGGGGCTTAAAAATTCTTTTTCATTATTTCGCTTCTAAATAGTCAAAATAAAAAAAATGGACACAGTTTTCTGAGAGAAACAAATATTTTGTTGCGTGACAGTCATTACTACACAGTGTCTTGTCTTGGAACAGAAAGGAGGAACAAAGAGTGACAAGGGGAAACCCTACCCCGGCACCAGGTACAGTATTGTCATGCTTAGCACCCGTTCTGGGGGCGTGGTCGAGACAAATTTCAGTAGTTGCGCGTCAGACGTGAAGTAACATTTTTTGTACCGCTCCTAAGCGTAACACTAACAGAGACAAAACAGACATGAAGTAACCTCCTAAATGACTCTATTCTATTTCTTTCTCTTTACTCAGTATTGGAATACAGATGTTGGAGAGCCAGGGGCTGCAGAGGTTTCCATGAGGACTGAGAAGAGGGCACTGAAGGCCAGGTCTATCCCTTTAACATTGCAACACCATCCCACCCTCAGAGAAGTTGCCCCAAATAATCATATGGTCCCTCAGGCACTTTCTCAGAAATTCATAGGGTTAAGCATGACTTGCCTACTGAATGGTCTGCAACCCTAGTCATTTTCCTGGTTATAACAACGAAGGGTCTTGTGGCACCGATTTTTATTTGGCATATGCTTTCCTGGGCTGTAGCTCACAGCTCCAGCTGTAAGAATTCAGTGGGAATTCTCCTGGTTCTGAAGGACAAAAGTCATTAATTAGGCTTTTTCCTCCCTGCATTTCTTTTCATGCTTAAGTTCTGGGATAAACGATTCTGATGTTGGTCCTTTTATCAGCGCTGCCCTTGGACCCAGACCATAACCCTCTTTAATCTGCTGCATCCACAAAGTTGGACAGAACTCCAATTTGGATGCCCCAAAGGCCTCCCCAGTGTGAATAATCTTCTCACGCCCTGACCTGCAGGTTTTCTTTCATTCCAAGCCATAAATCCCAACTACCTGTGAAATGTTAAACTCTTGAACTTCACATGCAAGATTATCGTCCAGGGCTTTACTTTCTGGCCCTTGGAATTGTAGTCAGCCCCTCCTGTTATTATCCAAGCTCCAACTCCAATAATGGCGGTATCTGGGCAACATTCACAGCCGCCACCGCAGCCTGGCCCTCCTCTATCTATATAACATCTGTTTTGACAAGGAGAGACCTACGTCCTGTGTGTCGCCACAGCAGGGAAAATGCTTCTTCCCCCCTCTTTACGGCCCTCTGGGGATCCAAAGGTCAGAAGGTGGAATAGAGATTTATGATCTTCCCCTTCTAAAAGACTTCCCCAGATGAACTTTTCATGCGATTATCTCCGCCGGGTTCAGGTGATCAGAAAATTTTTGCAAGGAGGGGAAGATGGGTGGGACTGATATTGAAAGGCCTGTTATTCTTCCTTCCATGCATAGCTTCAGCGGAAGCATTGGCCGCCGGTTCTATTCTCCCTGCCAAGTGATTGATTCCTTACATAGCTTTGGCTAATTGCACAACAAGACTTTCTGTCTTGCTGGCAGCAAATTTCTGATGATCCAGAGAAAGTCTTTCTACAGATGAAGCTTGTTCCAGTGATCCCATTGATTTAAACATAGTTCAGATCTTTCGTTAGTTTTCAAAATAGGTTTTTTTCCTCCTTAAAGATGTGACGGGTAGGGAATCGATGCAAAGTATTCAGAAATGTGCACCCAAGCAATTGTGATTCTGTGCCAAGAAAATATCCACCTGGTAGGAAGAATATTTATTTTGCATTCATGTACTGTTTCAAACCATTTTAGTCAACCACAGCTAATCAAGAAAAAAAATTACAAGGCTTTCTGCAATCACTGAAGCCACATACCAACTACTGGGTTACATAGAGTAGCATAATCTGTAGTCCTTTTTCTTGGAAGTTACTTTTCTGGAATTGGCCTTCCAGATGCTGCTGAACACCCAGAATTCTTCCCAGCTATGTTGGTGAGAGCTAAGGAGAGCTAAAGCCCAAATATACCTGGAGGTCCACATACTGTCCATCGCCCATTGGAGGAGGGGTAGCTTTTCCTCTCATTGCTTTGTGTTTTGCTAAGTATATTGCCAACAACAGCTGCCAACAGCCATATGAATACAGAGTCCCCAAGCTTCTTATCTATCCATACTATCCCGCTATGTAGATTTATTTTTATGTATTTAACAGATTTTTTAGTCTATCTTTGTCCTTTAAACGGATCCAAGGCAGTTTGTGTCATTAAAAGATAATATTAAAGCTAACAACAGTAAACATACAAATACGAGGAGCCTCGTGGCGCAGTGGTTAAATGCCTGTACTGCAGGTAAAACTGTGCTCACGACCTGGGTTCAATCCCCGGTAGCAGGCTCAAGGTTCACTCAGCCTTCCATCCTTCCGAGGTCGGTAAAATGAGTACCCAGCTTGCTGGGGGGGCAATGTGTAGCCTGCACACTGTAATTAAAATTGTAAACCGCCCAGAGACCACTTGTAGTGGTATGGGGCGGTATATAAGCAGAACACTTTGCTTTGCTTTGCTTTACTAAACAGGATCAAACAAATAACGTACAGTAATCCGCTGTTTATTCCGGGGGTTAGGGACCCAATCTGATAAAAGGAAATCCGTGTTATGTGGATGCTGGGTCGTGTTGGGACTCGGGGGGCTGTTTGGTGCCTTTTGCACTTACCCCAGGCCTGGCATTGCCTTGAGCAGGCCTCCGACGTGCTTCCTGGGAAGCCCATTGGAGGCTCCAGAAGTGGTTTCCAGCAAACTAGAAGTCACTTCCAATTTTTTTGGGAAGTCACTTTCAGTTTGCCGGAAACCATTCCTGGAGCCTCCAACAGGCCCAGGAAGCCCATCGGAGGCCCACTGAGGGCAGCGCCAGTCCTTGGGTACGTGAAGGAAGCCCCAAACAAGCCCCAGAAGCCCTTGCCTTCATATACTGGGGTCCCGTGATATATTGGGACTGCAGCATATGAACCACAATGTAGTGGGGGACCACTATAAGGGGAAAACTTATGCAATGCATCCAAAACAGTAAGGAACAACAACCCATTTTTAAAAACCCACTCAGGCAGCTGGTCACTCAGAGAAAGCTTGCCCGACTCCTTGCAAAAACGGGGCAGTCCTGTGGGAGGGCGTTCCACTTGTATGTTTAAGGACTGTAGTATAACATTTGCAGGTATGTAAGTCAAGTGTAATTACTGACTTCCAAATTGCTCTGAAGCAACATGGAAACTTGCAAACCTAGGCTCAGCGGCAGAGGCTAACGTAGGATAGAAAGATGGAAACAATTTATGTGGACTCTTAAAATCCTTGGAAAATGGTCAGTTCTATGTTGGTCAAGATAGAAGCTTAGTTCTTATAACCTCTTACCATTGCTTTCTTCTATTGTTTACCCTATAACAAAGAGGGAGAACAATTCTATCAGAAAGTCTATACCTGTAGTACAGATGTCAGGGAACATAGCTGCACCCAAAGGTAGAGTGCAACTCCTATCACCCCTTTTTGCTGGGCTGTGGCTGATGGGAGTTGTAGTCCAGAAACATCTGGAGGGCCACCCATTTCCCAGCCCTGTGCTACCTCACTGGAGCAAACCAAGTCCTTTAAGTTAGGAAGTCACATACACGCACACAGTGTATCATCTGGCAGGAAGTGGAAATGCCATACATTTCTTGGCCATTTGTACTCAAGCCAAGTCTAAATGCCAGCCCTAAAAATACAGCCTGGAAGCCGCAGCATGCTAACTGCCTTCCCTGCTTCTGCCTTCCATGCACATGGTCGGCTAGAGCCATGAGATTATTTTTGAATGAGGAGACTTCTTGGATGTAACCTGAGGCTACAGAAATTATTATCCTCTCTTTCATGAATGCCCTCCCCCACCTTTCTTCATTCAAGCTACCCAGCATTCTTAAAATGCAGATATAAAAGAAGGGAGAAACAGTTTCTGCCTCATCTTGACTTGTAGTGTGGTTTTTGAGGTTTTTTTAAATTTGGTTTTTTAATTACAGTACATTAAGAGTAGCATTAATTTAATTACATTAAGAGTGGTTAGATGGGCAGTATGTGAATCTAATAAATAAATAAATAAATAAATAAATAACGGATCAGACAGTGCTTTAAAGCAAATGCATCAAGTGTTAGATTGTAGCTTTTCTCACAATATTATCCTGCCAGGCACGCATATCTTTTTTACGTCTAGGTGCCTAAGAAAGTAAACATGAAATCAAAGGCAAACTTACCTTGCAGTGATTAATAACAAAACAAATGTAGGGTAATTTGTCAAACATGGATTGAGGCGAGCTGTTGCTAGAATAAACAGTTTTCCCCCCTCAGAAGATAGTTGTGCTCCTAATCTATGGTCCAGTTCAACCCAGACAAAAAACAAGCACAACTATATGGACCACATGCAAAATCCAAGATCAAGTGTTGAATGGTAGCTTTACTGACCACTAAAATACCTTTAAAATGTGGGTGTTTGAGTCCTGCAGGGCATAAGATCAGCTTAGACATTGCAGAACTTAGAAAAGAAAAGAAAAACAAAGAATCAGAAAAGTCCAGAAATCATACCAGTAAATGTTGAAGCTGCAGAATCTGTATTTAAAGTACAGTTCCAAGATGGAGATGGCAGTCTTGGCAAACCGTCTGCAAGTATGGTGGTATCGGGTTTATTTTTGTGTGCCTTGAGGGCACATATGATATCACTCCATCTTAAAATGAGTCTTGAAAGGTACAGTTTCCATCTTGAAACTGGAGATTTGGCAGACTGGCTTCTTTAATTCCCCCTGCATCACCCAATCCATCTCAGGCAGGTCTTTTGAAGGTCCCAAAGCCAAGAGAGGCCAACTAATCAACAACAGGAAGCTGGGCCTTCTCGGTAGTGGGCCCTTGTTTGTGGAAACAACTTCCACCTGAGATCCATTTGACCCACATGCTGTTGATCTTTAAAAAACAATTAAAGACGTGGTTATTTAGATCTGCTTTCCCTGACCATTAACTATTTGTTTTATGATCTGACACTTTTATTGTTCACTCAACCTGCTTTTCTATGTTTTTGTAAATGTAAATCCATTATCGATTTTATTGTTGTTTCAGTTGCTTTTGTTTTGTTTGTATGTTATTTTACATTGTATTGTTAATTTTGTTATGATGCAACCATATAAACTGCCTAGAGTGGCTGTGTGGCTAGATGGGTGGTATACAAAACCAATCATCATCATCATCATCATCATCATCATCATCATCATCATCCTGCAGTTTCAACATCTGGACATGATGGGTAGAATTGGTAGAATATTTAAGATATCCAGGTAAAATTGGAAATGCTTATGAGTGATTGCCTGATTCCATTCTGTTATTAAACCTTTACTGGGAAAATATCAGCTATGAAAAACCCAGAAAACATTTGTCAGCTATGAATGTACAGTATAGGCTTTTGTGATTTGCCCTGTAGGACTACTTTTAAATTGGCCAGTAGGGGAGATTGTATGGAGTATCCCCAAGCAAGGTCTAGTATGTACTACCTTTTGGTATGCATGAAATTATTGCTGTGAAATACTTTATCTGGGAGGAAACAGCTTAGCCCTCTTAATTGTTAAGTTCACAAAACAGTATAAAGAAATGTATAGGAAGATGAAGGCCTGAAATCTAAGATTAGAGTCTTCTGGGCTGATTTGAGCAGTCATGCTTATTTGAGTTTGAGCATGGGGTGGGGAAGATTGCCTTGTTTTCCATTTTTGTCTGTCATAAGAGCAGTGGTCCATCTGGCCCAGGAATGTCCAGAGGTAGAGTAAGTTTCTCCCCCCCCCCATTTCCATAATCCTGTATCCACAGCCTCAAGCCGGAAATGTCCACTCTAATTAGTGTGCTTTGTCCAGAGCTCTTTCCTGGCACTCCTATCTGAGATGCTTCAATGGGACATACCAAGGACTGAAGCTGGTATTTGATCTATGCAAAGCATGTGCTCTATCAAAGGCATGCCTCCTCTCGAGTTGGCAGTGGCAGCCAGTTGCATGCAGTGCTGAATGACTGGTTCCCTGTGAAGTCACTAAGAAATCTCCCTATCCTCTCCAACACACATGCACATACTGTCCCCAATAACTGGAATAGTTTTGCTTTTTCAAACAGGGCTGTTATTGTAACCAACAGCTTTTTATTTTTAGTAAGACATTCTAAAAGTTTAAAATAATAAATCAAAAACCAGCCATTTAATTATTGCATTTAATAAGGACAGTCTGGAAAAGTTACTTTTTAAGCCATATTAGATTACAGAAGTTACATTTCCCCCCCAAAGTAATTTTCTTAAGCTGTATAGTAACCACCGCATAATTGTTTTTTTTTAATATCTTTATGACAGTCTTAACTCACATTCCCTAGGAACAGTAAGAGGAACTCAGTCAGATTATCTAACCCAGCCTTGACCAGCCAGATGGTTCCTCCAGGAAATCCATGTGAAAGGCACGAAGGCAATCATTATCACTGCTTTTCTTGTTGGTTCACATCCAGGTTGTATACAACTGACCAACATGGCTCATATCAGCCTGCCAAACAGCAGAAATGGACCACAAGTCTCTTTTATAAAGCAGTTTGTGAGAGACAGCCATGTTCGTCTGTGCAAGAATTCCAGGCAAAAATCAAAGGAAAACAAAATAAAAGACAAAAACATGAGGCACCTTAAAGACTATTATATTTTAATGTAAGCTTTCGTGGGCACGTCCACATCTTCTGCTACCATATGCGGAGTGAGCTCCCATTGTTAATAGAGATGGGCACGAATCGAAAAAATTGTGTTTTGTTTCGTTTTGTTTTGTTAAGGAGTTTGGTTCGTTTCGTTTTGTTTTTTGTGAATTTTTGTGGAAAAAAATCATTTTGTTGTTTCGTTAATTTGTTATTCATTTTTACCCGCTTTTTTCCCAGCGTCCACTGCGCTGTCGCCTTCTTATCACCCCTCCCGATTGGCCCCACGATAAGGGGCCGTGGGAGGGAGGCGCAAGGGGCGGCGGCTTTGAAGACGCGCTGCTCTGGCCACCAAACGTGGCCTCCTTCTCTCCCCTCCCAATCGGCCCCACAATAACAGGCCACAGGAGGGAGGCACAAGGGGGCCGGCTTCAAAGCTATGCTGCTCTGGCCGCCTAAATGTGGCCTGCTTCTTATCTCTCCTCCTGGGGCTGGGCTGAGGCTCGAGCCTGCCATGTCCCTTGATGGCACCAATGAGGTGCGTGCTCCCTCTGTGCAGCTTGGCGTGAAGGGACCTCCAGACCAGCACCAGGTAGGAGACATCTCCACCCCCCATTAATGAAACGAACCTAACCGGTTTGTTTTGTTTCATGTTAGATTTGCCCCTAGATTCGTTGTTTGTTTCATTATGTAATGAAATGAATAACGAATAATGAAACAAAAAAATTCATTTTGTGCCCATCTTTAGTTGTTAACCCCAGCTCCTGCCACTGTAGCAGTTTGACAGCATGTAAATGCAAATAGATAAATAGGTACCACAGTAAAAAGCGGGAAGTAAACAGTGTTTCCTTGCAGTCATGCCGGCCACATGGCCCTGGACTTGCACAACACTGGCTCTTTGGCTTGAAAACAAAGATGAACACTGCCCCTAGAGTTGAACGTGACTAGCATGCATGTGCGGGGTGGGGTGGGGCTTTGCCTTTACCTTTTTATTGCTAAAGCACTTTCCAGATGGTTTGCAACATAATTATGTAAACAATACTTTGCATGCCCCCTTCCGGAACTGGTTACTCATTTTACCAACCTTGGAAAAATGGTCAACCTTGTGCCTGCTATCTGAGTCCTGTCAGGATCAAACTCAGCTCATGAGCAGAGGTAGCATCAAAGTACAGTATTACAGATTAACCACTGCACTACAGGTTTCATGTCTGACTATTGTCATGGTAAGGAACAGAATATCAGCCTCAGCATGATAGGACCAAGCTCATCTCTGGATCTCTAAACAAATTCTCCAGTTTATGATATACAGAAGAATCAACTTGTACCTTAATTTCAAAATGAATAGGCAGATAGACAACTACAGTTACCCACTTTCTATCTGAACTAGTAAAAGACAATGGTTATTATGTATGCTTGAACGTTGTTTTCCATTATTACAGGTGTTGGAGGGAAGGCTTGCTTGTTTGTTTTGATTGCATTGAGAATCAACTCTTCCCTAGACAATTACTCTTCATCTGTTTAATTCCTTTTTTCTCTTGTAATGTGAAAACACAAGCATTTTAATGCAAAAACTGTTTCTATTGAGCTTAGCTTGTCTTTCAAAATAAAAAGAAGACATAACCAGATAATACCACCAGAGGGCAACACATATCACCAACCAAACATAGGCCCAGTAGGAAAATTTCTGGTTACTGAATGGCTGAGAAATATTTGCAAGAAAGGATGCAAAAATTCGAGGAATTGCAGAGTCCTCTGAATGCAAATCCACTCAGCTAATGAAAGCTGTCAGGATATGGCCAATGGTTGTGTTAACTGGGAGGATTCTGGGAGCTGTGTCTCCAAAAAAGTAACTTCTACAAAGATACTTTTATACGCTCTGCTGGGGACAAGAGGAAGTATCTGCGTGATTTTTCCGACTTGTGTGCCAGTACAACTTGGCTGGTTTTGGAGGCTCTGTGCTGTGGTTTAAGGGTGTGGAAAGTGTATTTGCTGATCTATAGCAAGCAGCCAAGAGTCCTGCACAATCTCCATCTATATATTTAGAGCTATTAAATGGTGTGTGGGAAGCTCTCTTAAATCTGGCTACAGTGAGGCAATAAGGGGCAGCAGCTTGTGAAAGTTCCTGCTACAAATCTTCCCTCCCTGGGTAACCTTTGACATGTCAGAGAATCAGAGAATACCTGAGCTGGAAGGGGGCTCTAAGACCATCAACCCCAACCCCTGCTCAATGTAGGAATTCAAATCAAAACCGATCGGATGTAGATGGTTATCTAATTTTCTCTTGAATGCCTCCAGCACCGGAGCACTCACTACCTCCTGAGGTAATTGGTTCCATTCTTGTACTACTCTAACAGTTAAGAAGTTTTTCCCCCCCTGATACTCAACCTAATCTGGCTTCCTATATTTTCATTTATGTGTCCCGCACTCTGGGATGATTGAGAACCAGTCCTGTCCCTCCTCTGTATACCTTTCTAGTATTTGAAAAGTCACCCTCCTCTTTCTCACCTCCTTCCTGCAGGCTGTGACACTCCGGTCTGCTTTAACAGGGTTTTTTTTTTAAACAATCGTGGAAAAGGACGTGGCTAAGAAGGCCAAATAAGTGCAAAGTAATATGGTTGATGAGCAAAGGATTTCAAGTGAGGTGGTCATGATTGTGGTGTTCCTTCTCAGACACAATAGCAGCAGGTGGACCCAAGGACAGCTGCCGCTTGTAGCAGCTGGGCGAGATTCCTGCGGATGGAAGGAGTTGTCCGCTCCCTGCACCTCCCAGACCTCTGACTGTATTCCTCAGGGATACTTCACTTCAGGATAGCTCAGATAGCTACCTTAGAGAATTTACTCTGAGGATCTTTCTGAGCTCTCGCCGCTCTCTGATCACGGACAAACTGCTTCTCAAATTCCCAGCAGATGGAGGGTGAACTTCATTTTGTCAGTGGCTGGACCAAGCGTCTTGGAGCTCAAAAAAACACTTGTTTGGATTGAGGGTTGCAAGGAGAGCGGTGGAGGACGATTCCACCCGAAATCTTTTCCCCCACAAGTAGAGAAAACTGCCAACCCCTGAACTACCTTAAGAACAAAAGAAAAAAAAGTAACAATGAGCCCTGCATTTAATATATGACCCTAGGGAAATATTTACCCAAATAGCACATGCTGCTGCTGCTTCTGCCTTCTCTGTCACCCTGGGTGTATTCCCTCATTGCTCTTTTTCGTTGAGGTCTTTGCTTACAAGAAATCTGTGCTCTTTTCACCTGACATAGCTCCTTTTCCTCGCTGGTGGAGGACTCTGAGTCTCTGATGTTGCCATGGTGGACAACAGAGCTTGGGTGCCTTGGCATTGGTGGGCTATTTGCCCTTTGGCTCTCCTGTGTGGAATGTTTTGCCGCCTCCGCTGTTGGTGCGTCCGTGATGGCCTGTTTGAGGGTGAGGTCTGCTTTGGCCAGGAGTCTACTTTGTAGTTTTTCATCTCTCATCCCACAAATGATTTGATCCAATACAGGCATGTCCAAACTTTGGCCCTCCTGATGTTTTCGACCGCAGCTCCAAAAATTCTAAGCTTAGATTGCCAACGGCAGAGGACTGTGGAAGTTGCAGTCCAAAACATCTGCCGAAGTTTGGACATGCCTGCAATAGGGCATCATCTAGATCCCTAAATTCAGTGTAGGGTGGCCTTCCGTAGAACAATTACATATGTGTTGATGGGCTCCCCTTCAGCTTGATTCTGATGATGGAATGCATGGCGGGAAGCAATCTTTGAGGGTTTGGGTGCATAATGGGCCTTCAGTTTCTCCTGTAGCACGTCCTGTGGTGTCGCTTGAACTGCCAACGGTGCGACCAGGGCTTGGGCTGTGTTGAACACATCAAACCCGCAGAGGCTGAGGAACAAGGCTCTCTTCCGGTTGTTTGTGACATCGGTGAACTCGTTCGCCTCCAGGTAGCCATTGAAATGGGTGAGGTATGAGTTCCAGGATTCAGCAGCTAGGTTGTATGGTGAGAGAGGTAGGAGTGAAGCCATGGTTCCTGATGAGGTGGCAGTAGGATGGCAGACGTGCCTCACTTCTAGAACCCCACTTTTGTCGCCAGTAGAGATGGGCACGACTTGAAAAAAAATGTTTCGAGTTGTCGTTAGTCGGGCCGGTTCCGTTTCGGCTCGTTTCCGTTTTTCGTGAAAATTCACAAAAATTAGTCAGTTCGTTTTTTTGTTTTTTCATTTTCGTTAGTACTGGTTTTTTGGGGGGGTAGCGGGCTCCTGGAGGCACCTCTGTGGGGTGGGTGCCTCCTCTGGCCCGCTAGGAAGGGAAAGCGGGCTCCTGGAGGCACCCGTGGGTGCCTCCTATCCTCACCCACTAGGAAGGGGAAGCAGCAGGCTCCAAGAGACCCCTCAACATGGGGGTCTCCCCTCCTCACCTGCTGCTGCAAAATGGCATGCATAACCATATGGATATGCATACCACTATTGCAGACAGTCAGACCAGTCCACTGGTACGACCCTCCGTCAAAGACTGGGTCGCACCTGCCATGTCCCACAAAGAAGGGAATCGTACTTGCGTGTAGTGCAATGCAAGTAGATCTGGCTTAGGGTTAAGGTGGGTTAGTGCAAGGGCTAGGGTTAGGCTAGTGACGGGTAAGGTTATGGTGGGCTAGTGGGTTGCACACACACACACACACACTGCCTGTCTTCTACTAGAACTCCGGGCAGTTTACAATAATGCAATAAAAATAAAGGACAACAACAGTAAACATAATAGTAAAAACAAAGCACAACAGTAAACATAATAGTAAAACAAAGCAAAACAAAACAAAACATTAGTAACAAGCCGGCAAGTAGTCTATGTTATTGGTCCAAAATTAATTAATTAATTAATTAATTAATTAATTAATTGAAGTTGAAGTTGAAGTTAGTTGAAGTTGAAGTTGAAGTTGAAGTTGAAGTTGAAATTGAAATTGAAATTGAAATTAAAGGTCACCAAATACCTCTAAAAAGCAGCGTTTAAACTGCTTTTTTAAAAGCAAGCACAGAGTCTTCAAGGCAAATCTCATTCAGGAGCTGATTCCATAATGTTGGGGCGACCACAGAGAAGGCCCAACTCCTAGTGAACCCTCTTCCAGAGGAGAGCAGTCTGGCATCATCTTTGCTGTTCTTCCTCAAGCAGGCCAAAACATTCTTGGCTTTTCCATTAGGGTTGTTGTTGTTGTTGTTAATGGACTGTTGTGCTCTAATGCTTTCTAATGTGTTTTTATTCATTGTTTTTAATATAATACTTGTTTAATCCTTTTAAAATATTCATATAGTCACTGCTTTTAGCTTTTACATATTTTAATTGTTATAAGTTGCCTTGCATCCTTTTAAGGAGAAAGGCAGGGTAAAAATATTTCAGATAAATAAAATCATTATTAAAAGAGTAATGCATTACTGATGTGTTACTTTTTAATCAGCCATTTAATCATTTTTTTTCCAAATGTACTTAAATATGCCTTTAACTTTCAAAAATATTACAAAGGACCCAAATACTCCCAGCAAGAAAGTAACAAAGGAGTAACTAAAGTAAATCCATCCTACTTGTTATAAGCTTAAAAAGGTCTTACCAGTTATTACACTACTTTTAAAAATAATACTGGTACCATGAATGGGACATGCTACTTCTAAGTTCTGTGTTTTAAGGGCATTTTAAGAGTATTTTTGAGCAGGAATGTAAAGACAGAGACACAAATGATTTATTCTGAGTTTCCTGAATAAGCTCTGCTCCTTAAACCTAAAACAGCTCTTCTCTTAAAGAACAGGTCTGGGGATGTTCATTCAAAGTCTTGGCATTTTGTATGTCTGGCACACCAGCGTGGAGGAACCTCTGATCTCAGAGAGGATGAAACAACGATTCTCTATGAATTAGAGTTGTGTAATGTATGGCACTAAGGCTCAGGAAGCTGCTAGCAGAACCCGCACAGCTGCTATGGGTCCAGAAGAAGAGCCAGAAACTGAAAGGAAATTAATGATGATGAGGGCAGTCCATCACTCCACAAACAGGTTCAACAGATTAATGCCTTCTAGATGAGAAGAAGTATAAAGCAAACGTTCAGGACCTGAAAGGGAAGAGCCATAAATAAAATAAGGAAAATAAAACCAGGGAAGTGCTGACCAAAAATAAATAAATAAATAAATACAAATACTACAACAGGGGATTACAGGGGCAGAAAGGGGGAGGGGTTGAAAATCATATGGAAAAATTAAGTACCCCACCAGCCCCGTGAAGCAAGACAGTAGAACACTGGACTTGTATGTGGTACTAAGAAAGCCACTTTCTTCAATTGTGAGACTCAGTGACATACACATGTCAAGTCTTATGCATTGAGGTCAAAAATACTGAACACATCATCTTTAATTCCCATCCACCCTTATGCATTCACCTTATAAGTGTGGAAAGTGTGGACTGTAAGATATGCCACACACACATAAATACCACCTGGATACTTGCAGCTTAATGTCAGCTGACTCCACTGATTGGCACTTCATTTGGGGATGTGTTATGCAGTGCACACCTATTCCATCCATTTTGGCTCACTGGACCAACCAGTTATACCTCTGCTGAGGAACTGGAGCTAGAAGTCAGTCCATGTTGAGCAAAGAGGATGGGACTTAGCAGAATCTGGAGTTACAGTAAGAGTCCCATAGATAGATAGATAGATAGATAGATAGATAGATAGATAGATAGATAGATAGATAGATAGATAGATAGATAGATAGATAGATAGATAGATAGATAGTAGACATGGGCACGACTCGGCAAAATTTTCATTTTTGTTTCTGTTTTTCGTTTCCGTTACGTAACGGAAACGGTAACGATAATTAAGCCGTCAGAACTCGAACTCGAGCCGAAAAAAGAAAAATTTGGTCGGGTTTTTCGTTTTCGTTTGTGGCATCGCGGCAATTGCGCAATGCGAAGCACTGAAAAAGTTTTTAAAAGTTTTTTTTTAAAAAAACCTGACTCCCGGCCAAAAAAGCAGGCGAAAATATGCCTGCCTGAGGCTTTGCCACCTACCAGAGGGGTGGTTTCTGGGGGGTCCCTGGCCTTTCCCCCCTCTTATCCTGTCCTGTGCTGCTTGCACCAGGCTGGGGGGGGTCATCCTCGTCGTCTCGCCATGCCATGCAGTGGGGGGGGGATCCAAAATGGCGACCACAATTTTTCTTTTGAAATCGTGGTCAAAATCACACCAAATCACCACAGAAACATGTGAAATTTATTTATTTTAAATGCCTGAATTTTAATAGTATCAGCAGTGGGTTTTTTATAGCAATAAAATGTCGTATTGATTTTATTTTATTTTTTATTTTTTTAGACCTGCCCATTTGGGCTGGGCATGGGATGGGACCATGCACATTTTTTGAACCATTCCACCAATGGCATCGCCAGGTTTTGACTGACACTTCTGGATGTGCCAGAGGGCATAAAAAGCCTAGGCACCTTCCAGAAATCGCAGTTGGGTGTATGAATGTGGTTGAGGGAGGAGGGCTGGCTGCTGGTGCTGGTGTGATCCGATCGAGATTGAGGAGGGAGGCTGGAGGCTTTAGGATTTAAGTTAGGCAGGCAGGGAGGGAATTGAATTTAGAAAATAATTTCTTTGATTCCCTGCAGCTTTGTCTGCTGAAGGGAATAGCAGTTTATTCTTTATTTCTTCTCTGGCAGTTTGTGAGGATTTTTTCTGATATTGGATAAAGGGGGAGGTTCAACTGGGAGTGGGAGGTGTGGATTTATTTTAAAAATATATTATATACTACCATTTATTTTCTATTTTCCCAACTTCAATTTGCTTGCACACACACACATTTGGGGTGCAAGCCAAGAACAGAACCTCTATCCTAAGTGATATCCTAACTGCCCACTCGCCCGCCCGCCCTCTCACCCGCCCGAGCCTCCCCCTGCCGCTGTCGCTGCCCGCCCATGGCCCCCCGCCACCACCGCCCGCCCGCATCTACCCCCACCACCCACCCCCTGCCCCACCCGCTGCCTAGGGCGCAAAAACACCTAGTGCTGGCCCTGATTGCGGGATGCCCCTATGCTCTGGGAAGTCAAATCGTGCTAAATTGCGGTGGAAACGACAAACGACAAACAAAATGACAAATTTTTGAAGAATTTCACAACAAACGGAAACAACCCGAAACGGACCCGTTCCGACAAACGAAAACTCGAAACGTCATTTTTTCTGGTTGTGCCCATGTCTAATAGATAGATAGATAGATAGATAGATAGATAGATCTACAATTCATAGAATGCCACAGTCTAAACAAATAACATATTGTTCCATTAACACCTAAACTCTCAAATATATGGGTTAAAGATGGCTAAAAATGAAATATAACCACATAATAAAAAGTGATCATTCTGCTCTGCAGTGCTGGCTGGCAATTCTATAGCTGCTGTCTGAGGAAGTGAATGGGAAGGTTTCCATGGGGTTACAGGGGAAATAGCAGAAATCTGGACACATACTTGTTACCCAAACAACAGCTTACACTCTGTTTTAAAAGGAATATTTAAAGAGTTATACAGGTTCAGCTCTTGGAACAGGTGGGCTGACTGTTTTTTAAATTGCAAATCTTGGAAATCCATTCCTCCCTTTGCACCATTATGTACAAAAAAGGAAAAAGGCACCCATAAATTTGTTTATAATAATAGCCACATGCTGTCCAGTCAATACTGACTTATGCTGATGCTTTCCAGTGGTTTACTGTTTCCTTCTGGGGGGAGCCCTGGGACTGTGCAGCTTGCCCAAGGCCACACAGGCTGGTTCTGTTCACAGGAGACACGATGGAGACTCCAGCTCAGCAGTAAGATGTCTAAACCACTGTTTATTTCCAGTGGTTTATAAAAATGGCTGTAGTATGGTTGTTTTTCTAATGGACCAAAATGGCTGCTTATAGATCTGAACTATTTTGATAAGGCTAAACTTTATGGAAGGATACCTAATTATGGGAATTCTGTGGTGGATTCCCTGCTGTTTCCTAGCAAAGAGGTCACTGGAGAAACAGTCTTTTCCAATTTTATGGTTTGAAAACAGACACATATCATTCTGTCCTGTCCAGGCTGGTACTGTAATCTGCGTGTGATCCAAGAGAAAGACCACATGATAAGAAGTAGAAGCCAGGCCCCTCTTGGGGTGGGAACTTTTAAAAACAACCATTATTTTTGCCCTCAGCTTGATTTTTTACTTCAGACTGCCAAGGCACATCCTAGTCATCAGAAGGACTGATTGCAGATGGGTGGGTGAATGGGTGGTTGAAAGTTTAAAAATGTCGTTTGCATAAGCACCCCCGCCCTCAAACATCTTTCTGGATTTCATCCAAACTGTCAGAAATTGCAGAAATAAGCAGAGAATATCGCCAGATTTCCCTCTGGAGCGCTGATGCTTCCTGCTCCTTGGAAATATTACAAAAACAGAAGCAATTCCCTCCAAGGAACAGAATGTATAGCTGCTTTTAATCTCCCCTTAAAAGTAGTTACTTAATTTGTGTTTGCTCTCTACTTGAACCGTTTCTTTCTAACAATGGGAATGCAGAGGGGAAATCACATTCTCTGCACTGCTCTTTGACCACAACAAAATTTGCCTCACTTATTAAAAAGACTAAATTAAAAATACCAGTTGGGGGGGAGGAGGAGGGGAAGCCTTCTTTCATTCTTTTGTCTCACCCCTTTCCTCCAAATACTCTAATATGAAATCTTACAAAATTAATCATAGCAGAAGTAGACGGGGAGCTTTAAACACACACATACGCACGCACACGCACACGCAAACACACACACACACGCACACACACACACACACACACACATTCTATGGTATATTCATCATTGGCCTGTTAGGGCACATTTTCATCTGTATCTTCCATTATGCCTTTGCCCTGCCTCAGTCCCTGAACATTGTGGTGGCTTCAGAATATGTTATTTATAACCATCCTTTGTTTTCCCACTCTGTGTCTCCCTGATACAGAAAATGTATTAAGGAGAAAAGTGTGGAATAGCTACAGTACATAGCAGTTTCTCGCTGCTATCTTGATTTTGTTCTCCCACCCAAATGACTTTTTTTCTCTGAAGCAAATGGCTTGGGACTGGCCGAGACCATTCTTAAGCCTAGCACTTCTGTCTTCACTCTCTTCACTTTTTTATCCTCTCCCTTTCAATTTAAGCTCTTCCTCTCTTTGCTTAAAATCTGTTAGGAGTTCTGCACTTTTGATCCCTTCTCCCATTTATCCATCTTCTCAACTAGGATGTGATATTCTTCATGGAGCCGGATTTATATCCTGAAATCCTGCGATGGCTGGGAACTCCTGTCCATGTATGAGACTGCACTTTTCTCAGCGCAAGGCCAGGCAAAGAGATGTCTCAGCAGCTGACCGACTAGCCACAGCCTTCCACCCTCTTGTCATTGCAGTCAGAGGTGACTTTTCCTTCTGTTGCTCCACCACCTGTTTTTGCTCCTTCTATTCCTGTTCTTCGATTTACTGCATCTCAGCTTCCATAACTTACAAAGGGGAAGGGCCAAAATTTTACATTCAAGTGTGTAATGCACACTCCAACTGTTTCCTTAGGGAAACAGTTGCTCTGTTGAATTGAAGGAAGGCAGGAAATCCCACCTAGAAGAGATTTAAAAAAGCAACGGGGATTGCTCTGGAGCCTGTTCTTTCATTCATCCCTACCTGGCAGCAGAAGAACATGTGGGGCAGTTCAGCCCATTTTATATAACACCAACAAAAACAACACACACGCGAAAAAGTTTCACACCATTGTCCTGAGAAGGGTTGCTTCAAGATGGCTCTTGTATTATGTTATTATCCTTTCTTCTTCAGAGAATTTTACCTAGGGCTCATGTGATATTTCACTGGTAACCTTCTTGTGCTTTCACACACATTCTTCCTTTTTCTTCTTTCCACAGTGAACTGTTAAGAATTAAAAGGAAAATAAAGCAATTCCACAGCATATTTTGATCAGTTGCATCATGAAGCACCCTTAATGTAGCCCAAGGGAGACTTGAAAGGAATTACTTTTTTTGCATTCCAGTTTCCCAAATTCCTCAGTAAATATGGATACTGGGCATGTTTCCAAGCTCTGGACCTGAGGTTCCACCACCCATCACATTCCTGATACTTTTGTTTGTTTGAGTTTTTAAGTACAGATGGTCAATCCCTGCCAGACTGTGGTGATCAAAGAGAGAACTAGAAAACTGCTAGTACAGTGGTACCTTGAGTTACAAAATTAATCCATTAGAAATGCATTTTCTTAACTCAAACCACAGTTCCCATAGGAATGCATTGGAAACAGATTAATTTGTTCAAGTGGGAAATCACACACACACACGAAAGCAAAAAGCACAGTTAAAAGGCAAGCAAACAATAGAAGATGAGCAACTTACCTTATAAGCACTTGAGAAATTCACCAAAGGTTCCCAAAAGTCCCCAAAAGTTCCCAAAATGGTGCCAAATATTTTCAAAACAGGGCACTTTGTGCAGATCATTGAAAAACAGAAGCCCCGGTTCTCAGCTTCCCTTTTCAAAATGGCTCCTTCTTCCCAATTGCAGCACTGTAGTCGGGTGGCCACAGGATGGCAGTATTGCTTTTGCAAACAAGCAGGAGCCATTTTGAAAAGGAATATTTCCTTTCCTTTCGTAACTAAAAAAATGGGTTTTTTTCCTAACTCAAAATTTCCCTATACTGGCAGTTTTCTATTTGTAACTCAATTTCTTAATAACTCAGGGCCTTCATAACTCAAGGTACCACTGTATATATAAAATATGGAAATCTAAGAAAGTAGAGGAAGTAAGAAAGGGAGAAAAGTAGCATGCAATAATACCTCAGTTTACAAGTGCTGTGGTCTACGAACGTTTTGCAAACCAAGCAAAAAAATCAGAACATGTTTGTTCTGGTTAACGAACTCACCTTGCGAAATGATCACTGGAGCACTGAGTGGCAGCGAGTGGCCCTTTGCCCGCTGCGGCTGCACACCCCCTCTCTACCACCACATGGACTCGGCCACCGCCTCTGCATCCAGGCAGGCCCTTCCCGCCAACACACTCACAGCCACCGCTGCACCCAGACAAGGCGCCACTGGTGGTGCCGTGCCCAGGCAGGGTACCATTGTCGCTGCCGCTGCACCCAGATAAGCCCTCCCTGCCACCACAGGCACTTTGCTGCAGAGAGGGGGGGACAGCAAAGGCGGTGTCTGTGGTGATAGGGCATGTGGCCATGGGATGAATTAGGTAAGTATTATTTCTTATGGTGTTTTTTTTATTTATGACTACAGTATTTTGGTTTATGAGCATGTTTCCAGAACAGATTATGCTTGTAAACCAAGGTACTACTGTACATGAATTGGGGTGAAATGGGTTGCATTTATCCAAGAGGCATTACATGGGAAATTCAAGGTAACCAGAATACTTGTTTCTAAAATATCAAGATACTTAAAAGCCAGACTTCATTATAAGCAGTCATCCAAATTTGCCATCTCCAGCCATTTACTAAGGCACAGACATAATTTGTTTCTTAAAGGCCCTAAAGAGAAGGACTTCCCTGTTTCATGGGTGTGGAAGAGGATTACAAGCTAGCAGGCTTCCAGTGCCTTACAACAGCGAGAGTCCCAGATTCTGAGCAGAGGAGAGAAGAGTAGAGCATTTTATACACCTATAAATGCCGTTCATAAGAGTTGTCTGGAGGGTGGGAACAAAATATGGGCAAAACTGAAGGCATGCTGGGTTATAGGCTTGACTCCAATATGTGGCTGGGTGGTATTCAATAACATCACAATTTGTGTGTTCTCCCACACTTCATGCAAACATAGAGACACATTTATGTTTTCCCTCCTGAAATCTGGTATGAAACCGCTGCTACTGTTAGTCCAGCAAATTAAATGGTCCTCATCATTTCCCCTGATGCCTGAGCAGGATGAAGGGGGCAGAAGTATAAACCACAAGTTCAGATTACAAAATTGCAGGAATTTCATTAGAACGTTTTTTTCCAAACCCCTTCTGCTTGATAAAGCAAGCCTTACAAAACTCTGGGGAGTGTTTTGTTGCTGCTTGTACTGCTGCTGCTACATTTGCTGTTGTTGGTGGTGGTGTTTTGTATTTTTATGCACCTTCATGCCATACTTCTCTAAGTACAGACCCAAGATCTTTCATGGTGGCAGACGCCCCCAAACACTGGTGACAATAGAGATAGTTATGCAGTATTCTCATTCTCCAGTGTCTCCCATCTGGTGCTTCCCCTGTCACCTCAATTATTTCTCTCTCTCTTTTTATTTAAAGAAAAAGAAAAGAATCACTGTTTGTATTTCTGTGGTGCCTCTGCCCCTTTCTATTTCAGTGGTGGGGGGGAACGTAGCTCAAAAACATTGCTGTGATTTAGTGCAGTGTTAACAAAAATGTCAGAGCTTGGGAACATCGTAAGAAAGATAGTACTGGCCGGCTGCCTGGACAAACACACTAAAAGTCAATCCCAGATTGGATACTTGAGGAATTAGTGTCTGTACAAAGATGCTTTAAATACAGAAAGAAAGATGGGGATTTTTACAAGGGAAGCTTGAAAGGTTCTTCAGAGCAGTTTAACATATGTTGCTTAACCGAAGGCTGCACCTGCCTTTCCTGCTGTTTGGAAGCCAGACTTCTGTTCTTTGATAGAGAACCTCTTCGGCTCTACATTTCCCGGTTCTCATTTTGCAGGATAACACAAACTTCCACTGACCTGCTGGTTTCTTTTTAATCCCTACGAGTGTCTTTAAATCTAAGCCATTGTCTGCCTTACTCATTTACTGTATGTAGGGCCAGCTTCAGGGACCTGTGGCTGTTCTCCAGCGTCTTTTGGCCAAAAGACTGAGCGTTCAGCTACATAGGAAAATACTTTGCAATTTGCTCCAGAATTAGGATTGGGTGGATTCAAAGTATTATTCAATGATCACAAGATGTAAAAGGAAATGCAATCTTCCTGTCCATCCTGCCCCAGCCCTTCTAATGCAGATTCTGTGCACACAAACACATCCATGCCACTGGAGCCTTCTGTGTTTGCCTTTTAACCACAATGATTTCAAAACTGTTTTGCCTTTGTTGTCCTTTGTTTCACTATACAGAAGAACTGGAAGCCATGATTTTTGGTGGTTTTCTAGTGACATGATAATTTGGGGCATGGTGTTTTGAGACATCAGGACCCCTGATATTTCCTCCCTTGTCATCCCCAAAATATTTTTTGTCTGTGTTTAAAAACAATCTATTTGAGTCTGGCTCTAGATCATCTCATTGCTGCATTGTTACGTTAATTTAGTGTTAGATCATCACCATACAGATGTTGAAAATCATATAAAATTGAAACCAGGCTGATGAACTTCAGCAGACTACACTGTTTTCATGGCATGTTTATGGGTTTCTGCATGTATGGAGAACTTTGGGGAATTGTCCCTTTCCCCTGCTTCCCTGCAAGCCTTTAAATTGTCCCAGCATCTTGATGGTAGACCATAGAAGAAGATCTGGGGGTTGGCAAGAGGGTGGTTTCAAAAGAAGAGGGTTGTTTGGACAGATGTGAGACTGTGAGGGCAGTGTGCCATCCGGAGAAGTGGAAATGAAGCAGGGACAGAAAAGAACAGAAGTGATAGAAGCGGAAAAGCTACAGAGACCTATAACAAGTCAAGAAGCCAGAAAGAAGCAAAATGATGGAAATGATAATGATCTAATAAAGTGGAACGAAGAGGTTAAATGGGAGAATGAGGAAGAGATGAGAAGGGACAGCAGCAGGAGAAGTTGATTGGATGGTTCCTCTTGATTGACTTGTCAGAGGAGGAATGGAATATGAAGGTAGGAGGGACAAAAGAGGATTTAAAGGACGGTAGGGAGAAGAGTGTGCAGGTGGAGGCAGTTGGGGTGACAATTGGGACCCAGATGGATAGAGTGAAGACAGTAAGGGAAATAGACAAGAAAATACAAACAGAGAAGGAAATTTTAACTGCTAAAGATGTCGGGTTGCCAATGCCAATCCCTGTATCCTCTGCCTCAGTAACTAGCAGCAATACAAATACTGTGTCTAGAGGAAGAGGTTATATTTCAAAATGGATCCCTGATTGGGGGTGGGAAACCTACCTGGAATATGTCAAACACCTTTGCTGCAGGACACAGTGCTCCGGTCCCTTAATGGTGAGACTGCCATGTCACCACAAATAAATCCTTGTAACCTGTACTATGCTGGAGCTGATGTAGAGAACAGTTTACTTCAGGGATAGAGATGGGCACCTCGTTGAGAGGTCTGTTTCGGTTCATTTCCGTTCGTCGTGAATTTTTTGAAAAATTTCGTTACTGTTTTTCGTTTTTTTGTTTGTCATTTCTACCCGCTTTTCTGTGTGCAGGCATCCCCCAACGCCCCAGACCAGAGGGAAAACACTAAAAATGGATGCTGGCAGAGACACAGTACAGAGTAGGTATGCAGGGAGGCTGCAAAGGCAGCGGCGGGCGTTGCCCAGGGTGCAAGGCAGCCACAGAGTGACTGTACTGTGGGGCAAGGGAGGGTACTCACCGAGAGGTACGCAGCACGCACGCACACAGGGAGGCTGCAGGACTGAAGCTAGAGTCGCAGCAAAGACAGCAATCCCACCCTAACTCCCACCAGAGACTGCACGGAGGACGGGGGCTGCCAGAGCTTTTTATGCCCTCTGTGGCTGCCAGACCTGCCTGCCCAGTCTACAACCTGGGCATGCTATTGGTTGAACATGATTCCATCACATGGCTTGCCTCCATTTTGTGGCTGGTGGTGACATCCATTTTAAAGGGAAAAGAAAAATACATCGCGATGGGAGAAGACAAAAACAAATGTTTTAAGGACCCCAACCCCCCTGGTAGGTATTATCAGACAATATAAATAATTATCGCTGCATTTTTATTAGACATAGGCACAACTTGACGAAATTCTCGTTTCCGTTTCCGTTACTCATTTCCGTTACGCAACGGAAACGGTAACGACAATTACTCCCCCAGAACTCGAACTCGAACCGACAAAAGAAAAATTGGGTCTGAATTGTCGTTGTCATTCCTGGCATCGCAGCGATCGCGCGATGCCAAGCGGCACAGAAAAAAAAGTTTTAAAAATTAAAAAACCCCGATTCCCAGCCAAAAAAGCAGGCGAAAATATGCCTGCCTGAGGGCACCTACCAGAGGGGTGGTTTCTGGGGGGGGTCCCCACTCCAGCCTCCCCCCTCCTGTCCTGGGCTGCTGGTACCAGGCTGGGAGGGGGCATCCTCGGCGTCTCCATTTGCCATGCGGTGCAGGGGGATCCAAAATGGCGACCGCAATATTTTTTTTGAAATCGTGGTCCAAAAACCCACCAAAGCACCACAGAAACATGCGAAAATTAGCTATTTTAAATGCTTGAATTTTTACAGTAGCAGCAGTGGGTTTTTCTTGCAATAAAACGTCTCCATTGATTTTATTTTATTTTATTTTATTTTTATTTTTTTACACCTGCGCACGCGCAATGATGGGCTGGCCATGGGATGGGACCATGCAAATTTTTGGAGCCATTCCACCAATCGCATGGCCAGGTTTTGCTGATGCTGAGACTTTCTGGTACCAGGCTGGGAGGGGGCATCCTCGGCGTCTCCATTTGCCATGCGGTGCGGGGGGATCCAAAATGGCGACCGCAATATTTTTTTTTTAAATCGTGGTCCAAAAACCCACCAAAGCACCACAGAAACATGTGAAAATTAGGTATTTTAA
This sequence comes from Phrynocephalus versicolor, assembly GCA_023846285.1. Taxonomy (NCBI): domain Eukaryota; kingdom Metazoa; phylum Chordata; class Lepidosauria; order Squamata; family Agamidae; genus Phrynocephalus; species Phrynocephalus versicolor. Next base: position 19,238,053 of record JAHTLZ010003518.1, read on the forward strand.
CTGCCTGATTTTTATAGTAGCAGCAGTGGATTTTCTTGCAACAAAACATCTCCATTGATTTTATTTTATTTTATTTTTATTTTTTTACACCTGCGCATGTGCAATGATGGGCTGGCCATGGGACGGGACCATTCAAATTTTTGGAGCCATTCGACCAATCGCATGGCCAGGTTTTGCTGAGACTTCTGGATGTGCCAGAGAGGGCATTAAAAGCCCACCAACCCTAAGCCTAAACCTAATCCTAACCCTAACCCTAACCCTAACCCATACGCCAGTACACTGTGTTCTTAGTGGGCCAGAGGCACCCAGAGGTACAGCCCACTTAACCCACCCTAACCTAACCGTTACCCTAAGCCTAGCCCTTACCCCCTAACCCCATGCTCTGGGAACTGGAAGTCAAGTCGCGTTAAATCGCGGCGGTAACAACAAACAACAAACAACACGACGAAACGACAAATTTTTGAAAAATTTCGCGAAAAACAGAAACGAGCCGAAACGGACCCGTCCCAAAAAACAACAACTCGAAAAAAAAAATTCCTGGTCGTGCCCATCTCTAATTTTTATGGATGTCCAGGGCGTTTTTTAACATTTAAAACAGCTCATTTCATTGTGCGTCGCCATTAACGGAAACGAAACGTAACGACCACAATTTCTGTGGTTCTGTTCGTTTTGTTGCATTTTCAGCACAATTTTCATTTGTCGTTTCGTTACGTAATGGAAACGACAAACGGTAACGGAAACGAAAATTTCGCCGCTCCGTGCCCATGTCTATTCAGGGACAGTGTTCTGATGGTTTATTTTTTTTTATGTTAACAATGTTGATAACAAAGTTAAATAAGTGAATACTGAGAGGAGGTAGTGCCCTGTTAGAGTCCTCTCCTCTTGGACACATTGCATCACAGATTTTCGTGCAGCTTGGAGAAAAGTGGTTCACAAAATCTGCCTCAGTCAGGTCCATATAAGCTACCTTCATATGCAAGCAATCAAACTGCACACTATGTCAATCATTAACTGCTGATAACAAACCACAAAATTGAACAAGCTAATTTACAGGCTACAGGAGATCAGAAAAGCTCTTGTGATTATTATCACACTGCTTTTAACAATTAAAGATCTGCCACTTCTGAGGTCTCTGTCCTATCTAATTTGTCCTGAAAACAGCAATGAATAAATTGCCAACTAGGCATGCTATAGAAAATATAACTCTATGTTTGTGTGAAGTGTGGGGAACACAAATCACACAGCACATCAGGTAACAAATCATAGTTGTCTTCAGGGGAGGGCCCATGCAAATTATTCTATCTTCATTTTCCACTTGGAGCTACTTTTACTCCAAATGTAAACATCTAAGTGCATTTCTCAAACTAAATTATTTACAGAAGACTGCAAGCTGAATATTCAGTTACATGACTGTTCTAGGGAAATGGTGGTTATGGTGGAAAACCTGTCACTATACTGTAATCTGAAGAGCCATGCAGAGTAGTCAGTTTGCCTTTAAACTTGGCTTTCAACAGTATTTTCTTTAATCTTATACTGGACATGTGGAAATGTCCAAATAATTGTTGTCTCTGCATAGAGCCATTATAAATAATATCATATGTCTGCTTGCTTTCTGGCGGAAATGTATTTTATAACACATAACTATTCCCAGACTGTTTGTACAGTAGATGGGTTGGCTTTTGCCATCTGATGCATTGTGGTAGTTTACATGGAAAAAAGGGTGCCAGATTAGAGAAGGCAAACTTTAAGAGGAAAAAACAAAATGTTTGAAGAAGCCAATATCAAATGCATCATTAGAGAGAAGGAACCCTATAAACTCCAGAATTTGTTTCAGAACTAACAGTTTAACCACAATTCCAGAAATTCAACAAATTGAACATTTAATGGCATTTAATCAGTCTTCCAGTTTTTAATGTTTAATACTGAGAAAATAATTATAACAAAGCTAACATTCAAGTTAGTTTCTGGATGCAGTGGTGGCAGTAGCTACAGCAATTGTTTAGCTTGTCTGTCAGTGTTTGTTTAATGTTTGAAAGTCCCCTAGAATACAAGTAAGCTGCCTAGATGCCCTAAGCGCATCAAATCTCGCCTGATTTTGGAAGCTAAGCAGGGTCGGCCTTGGTTAGTACTTGGATGGGAGACAACCAGGGAATAACAGGTGCTGTAGGCGCCTGGAGTAGGAACTGGCAAGCCACTCCAGTATTCCTGCCAAGAAAACTCCATGGACATGGAGTCACGAAGAGTCGGTCACGACTGTAACGACACAACACACACACACACAGAACACAAGTAGAAGACAAAACCTCGGTGGCTTAGGTCTCTGACTGCGTAGCCAAGAAGTTGGGAATTCAATTTCCCACTGTGCCCCCTCGACAGGGGCTGGACTCAGTGATCCAAAGAGTCCCTTCCAGCTGTATCATTCAAAGGTTTAAAGGTAATATTCAGAGCACGACCATCTCTGCATAATATATAAATGAAGCAGGATGATTTGAACAGTAAGCTCCCAGCCTAGAAGGACTCCTTCTATGATTCCAGGCTGATAGATTCTAACCAACACATAATTAAAATTATCATATCATGGGGCAATACACAAACAAAATACATATTGATATTGCATATTTTTAAAAGGATTGTGTAAGAAAGACTTTAAAACAAGGATACCCAAATAGTTAATGGGTAATCAAGTCATTAACTAACATGACTAGAAAAGGCAGATTAAAAGACAAAGGAAAGCAATAAAGATTGTGCTCTTTCTTGTGACTAAAATATCAGATATAAAGTAACCAATGGTATTTTTAGATTTTCACAAAAGCCTCTTATAACATGCAAATGCACCAAAAATTCTGGGAATTCTTTCATGAAATTTGAATGAACAAGAATTTATAAGTAGAATTAAAAAGTCTGTACCCTTTTTTCAGACATAAACTGCAGATTCTCTAAATGTGGAGACCAAATCAGCTGAGTTTTCACATCCAGCTGATAACGAAAACAAAATGCCACCTGTAAGAATCTTTGATACACAACGTTGATTATCTCATTTATTTATTCATTATTATTTATTTTTTTAATTTTTATACTGCACCATCTGACCAATGGTCACTCTGGGCAGTTTACAAAAGTTAAGACGTGGACAATACAATAAATAGTACAATTAAACAATATACAATGTATAGACGAAAATAAAACTAACCAAACAAACATAATTAAATCTGATAACAAAGCAAAAATAATAAATCACATGCAAAAACAAACAGAGGCAGATTAAAATATAAAACCAGATCAGCGAGATGGGCGAGATGACAAACAAGGGTCAGGGAAAGCATGTCTATACAGCCAGGCATTAAGCTGCTTTAAAAAAAAACTTGTAGCATGGAGGCCAAACCAATCTGAGGGGACAGCTGGTTCCACAGATGAGGTGCCACCACTCGTCTGTGGAACCAGCTGTCGGTTACCAGTTCCTGGTAGCACCTTCAAGTGGCCTGCCTGCGAGGAGAAAGTGTTATGGGCAAAACTCTGTGGGTGAAGATATCCTGAGAGATAACAAGGCCCCAAACCATTATATATAGAGAAATAAGAGACTTAAAATTGATTTGGAGAATGTCTGGAACAGACATTACTGTTAAGATAGGGTACCCCCATTTAGAAACATTGCCTTGCTAAGTTAAACTGCATTAGGTGTTTGTTCTTCAGTTAGGAAAAATAAAAATAATAATTGACTGAATGTCTACTTCTATCTTTAAAGAACCACCTCAAGTGAAACTTTTGATTTTAAGATGATTATGTAATGAACCCAGGTGTAGCCACCTCATGCAAGAGAATAAAACTTTTGTATAAATGATGCAACCAATATGCAACCAATATGGATTTGACCAAACTCCGGGAGGCAGTGGAAGATAGGAAGGCCTGGCGAGCTCTGGTCCATGGGGTCACGAAGAGTCGGACACGACTGAATGACTGAACAACAATAAATGACTGGCAAATGTGACCTTTTACTTTAAGAGATTTGCGTAGTTCATATGTGCTGTCATACATACTTAATAACCATTTGAAGTTCTATCCTTCTGAAAATCAGCCATACACCTAAAACTAATCCTTCCCATATACATTCCTTATAGTCTTAAAAGTATTTGATCATGTTATATCCAGGGTTCCTACTCTAGCAAAGAAAATGGAGAAAGTGCATAGCTGAGAAACATTGCTCATCATTATCTTAGAATTATAACAACAACAACAGAATTGATTTTCTCCCCCCAGGAGACTATCATTTGTAATTAAGGGAACAGCTTAAGGAAGCTCCCCCCCCAATTGGGGGGGGGGGGCTCTTAGCAGCTTCTCAACTCAATTAGAAAAGATTTTCTCCTGGGGGACCCCCTTTGGAGTTTAATGACTCAGACCTCCAAAATGGATTAATTGGTATTCAATGCATTCCTCTGTGAAACCACACTTCAGTTTACAAATTTTCAGGATACAAAATGGCCCAGAGAATGCATTAATTACTTAAACCGAGGAACCATTGTATATGCAAATAAGTTGCATCTTCCGCAAATGTGCGGTCTTCTTTCCATCTTGCCAGTTGAGCAGAAGACCATACTAACTAGATACTATATGTTTAGCAAGCACCCCACACACACTGCAGATGTGGGAAAATTCAGAAGTAGCACATGCTATACATTGCATGGTCTCAGGGCCCCTTTAGTGCCCAGTTCTGATAAATACACCCTTGAAAAATATACAAATACATACAGTATTTCTAGGGGTATTTATTTAGTATTTTCAGGCCATGGATAAGTTGATCAGTGGATAATGATCCTGCAGACAGGGACTCCTATTGTAATATACAATTGTCTAAATTTTAGTTTCTCCTGCTCTATTCACGTCTCAGAAAAGAGGTATGATTGTGACTTGTCCTCAAGAGTATCAAAGTCAAGCTGACCAGTCCATAATTGCCTGGATCTTCTTCTTCCCATTTTTTTGAAGATGGGGTCAACATTTCCCCACCTTCAGTCTCTCAGGACCTTGCTCCTTTCCCACAAATTCTCAAGTATTTTGACAGACTTTCTGAGATTACATCTGCCAGCTCCTTGAATATGTTTCAATGTAGTAGTTCATCTGGCCTTGAAGACTTCAGTTCACTTAAACAGCTAGGTGGTCCAATGTAACCTGTACCTCTCTTGTGGAGCAGCTACCTTCCTGTACTCTCCCCCCCCCCGCATTTTCACCAAGAGCCTTTTCACACGACCCCTAAGATCCACTGGCCACTTAAATTTGGACCAGAGATCTTGGGGGTTTGTCGCTGTTCCTGTGTTCCCACCCCCTCCGCACTCCTGGCTGCTGTCTGTGTGAGGGGAGGGAGAAAAAAAGAAAGAAAAGAATGCCGGCTCACCTCCGTTCTGCCATCTTGCTCTGCTCCCGGCAGCATTCCAGTCTTAAAGGGGCGGGGAGCAAAAACAACAACAAACAGAAGCGAGGAGAGCCCGGCACTCACTACATTACATCTGCATCAGGAATTTTTCACCCCTGGAGAGCAGGTACTTGAAAAGTGCACTGGGACGTGCTTAGGTGGGCGTGGTCGCACTTAATTTTTTGTAAACTCTGGAGCTGGTGGGGAAACAATTTTAAGCTCCGGATCTGGGAGCCATTTGCCACGGATTTTAGGGGTCGTGTGAAAAGGGCCCAAGTTGAGCAGTGCTTTCCTTTGGAAGCAAGACAGAGGCAAAGAAACATTGAGCAGTTCCACGTGTTCAGTTACCAATTCACATCTTTCCATCCTTGAAATAAAAATGTACAGTGTAATTCCATTCATGCTTACTTGAAATAAAGGCCAAATATGTTCTGTGGCTTTTAGTATATTTAGCAGTTCAGATAAACATACTGTTGTTGTTGTTTACAATCAGTTTTTTTAAAAAAAACTCAGTGTTTTTGTAGTTAAAACACAGAGAGAGGGGGAAGGAGGGAGGGAGAGGGAGAGGGAGTGGGAGAGAGCATGAAAGGAAAAATAGGTACTATAACTGATGAAATATAAATCCATTATAGTTACTATAGCATTAAACTGAGACTCAAAAGTTCTAAGTTAAAAAGAAAATGAAATTCAGATCCCCTCCCAATTTCAGGTGAAGAGTGATTCCCAAGGAGAGTGCAGAGTCACAGGGACAATGAACCGTATTCTGAGTGGGTGTTCACAGGTTGCACCTGAGTGCCAGTGGTGCATTGTGTCACAGAATACGCTAGGGGCTATACCAGGGGCACAGAGTGATGACAACAAGGAGCCTATGAATGGAAATTGAGTTGTGTTGGCAGAGTTGTGTTCTAGGAGCTCTTGAGCTGAAAAGAAAAAGGGCATGAACCTGCATAACATAGATAGAGAAAACAAATTCATGAAATATTGGCCTGCCTAATAAATTGGAAAAATGTGTACTATTTCCTTCTCTGGAGTGATCCTGTCCCAAGACTTTTATTATCTGGAACAGTTGTATCATGCAGAACTAAATGTTTGCCCATCTTACACTGTCTTCTTACTGCTCTCTGAACTTTCTGGTATTGTCATTTGCTGACATCCCAAATGCTCCACTTTGGAACGGTTGTTTTGCATGTGGAGTTTTATCAGTGCATGTGGGTTTTCTAAAGGTTAATCTCCCCTTCTGACATTTCTGGCTGTACAGATTTCTTTTGGGTCATCTGTTTGGATGCTGGCACTGAAGGAGGAGGCCAAACTAGGCATTCTTTGGTAGGGACTGGACAATGTTCCCTTTTTACTTCCAACCTGACCTTATTCTCCAGTGGATAGGTTCCCACGAAGGCACTCTCTGGCTTTTAGAAAAGTCTGGAAATGAAGCCACAAAGTGGTTATGATCATAATACATGTGGAATCTTACAAAGCAACAGGAGCTTAAGGTTCAGACATATAAATTTTATATTTCTTCTCGAAATACCTCATATATTTATATGAGAATACAGTATGTGCATATATATACATGACATCCACCAGCCCACCCACCCACACAAATCGACACACATAACTTCTTAACAGTTTTCAGTCCAGGATCCCAGTCATGGAAAAACCCTGACTATAAAGGTGCATTTGGCATGGACCTTACCATCCTTCCAGCACGAGGTGAACATTTTCCTGTTTGCCTGTTCATTCTACATTTTGGATTTCTCTCTCTGTCTCTGCCTCTCTCTCTCTCTCTCTCTCTCTCTCTCTCTCTCTCTCTGTCTCTCTCTCTCTTTCTTCCTCTTTACCTGTTGTTTGTTTGTCTGTTTGTTTTGAGGGGTTTAATAGCACAATCCTGTACTATTTATTTGTTTATTTACTTATTTTTATGCTTATTAACTGCCCAATTTTCCCTCAGGAACTCTGGGCGGTGTATAACAGATTGCAGCAACAACTTGCCCAAACACAACCCCCATAACAGTTTTTTTAAAAACCACAAAAAACAAGCAAAAAACAAAAACCTGTCTATCCAGACAATAGTTCAGCGGGGCTTACTCTTGAGTATAGAGTCAAGGTGTTTTTTGTATTTGCTTTGTCTTGTTCACCTTAGAATCCTCCCTCACCCACTGGCCTGGGTGAGTTCAATTGCAGCAGCAGTCTTAGCCTTGTTTGTGCCTTATGTTTTTTCAGTACACATTTGACCAATCAAAGCTACAAAGGAATCATGAACCAATGTTTCCTAGCTATTTCAGCAGGGTGTCAGATCACCTTGACCTAACTGTGTGAGAACATAACCCCTCTCCCCCAATTCTGGAGTCTATAACCGAGATGGCAAATAATATCCATCACAATAGTTCTCTTGAGAGGTGTTTTGTGAGGAATATGTGTTTATGGAGCAATGGGTCTGATTTCTAAAGAGGACTTATACTGAGTACAAAGAGGGGGGGTGGTCCTAATTCATTCTCTGGGAGAGGGAACATATTCCTGCAAGGTTTGGGTACTGGCAGTTCAAACTACAGAAAGCTGATCATGGATAATATTATCTATTCTCAGTAATGTATTCTCAAAGGCTTTCAGGGATCTGATAGCTGTTGTGTGAGTTTTTCAGCCGGACACAGAGTCTGGCGAAACATCAGGAAGAAAAACTTCCAGAACACAGCCAAACAGCCCGAAAAACTCACAACAGCTATTCTCAGTAACTTTACCAAATTGTGTCCCCCTTCCTATTTCTTGGAGTATTTTTCCACAGAGTGCAGATCATTACTTTAAAAAGGTAATTAGTTAGTCACTGTGTTGTGCTTTTTAAATCAGCAATCCACTAATGTTACTCGTTCATTTTTTTTTTAATAAAAAAGAATATTACTTACATGTGTGGGTTTTTTATTGATGTGTTTAAAAACTCACACATAAAATACCTCGTTTTCCCAACACTGCCAAAATGAATTTATAAAAGAAACATTTTAGAAGTGAATAAATATTATTACTCATTAGTCATTATACTATAAACGGATGGCATTACCCCTCTTAGGTTATTTAAAAGCCTGATATCCTCATAAATAGTTTCCAGTAGTCAGTGACAAATCCAGAAGCAGGCAATTATCCTATCATAGCACTGCCATTTCAATGAAGAACAGGAATTAGTAGCCCTGTGGCCTTCCAGCCCTATAGTCTAATTCGGGGTGGGGAATCTTCAACCCTCCAGATGTTTTGGATCACAATGCCCACAGTCCTTTATCATTGTCAATATAGGCTCAGGATTCTGGGAGTTGCAGTCTAAAACATTTGGAGAGCTGAAGATTCTCCATCCCTGAATAAACTGATCTAACAAGGCTGGCCACCAAGTGCAGCATCTTAACGGACAATTTACCTTTCTCTTTTTGCCAGCCTTAAACTCAGCTTCTCACACTCTTTGAGAATTTTCCAGATCTTAAGTTTAGCAAGTTGCAGGCTTTGAGAAAGTTTAAGCCCCTGCAAAAAAGATATGTACATATTTTTTGTACACATTGCCAAAACACATGCATTTTATGTGCATTTTTGCCTAATACTTTTGGAAGGGATTTTGTTACGAGAAGATTTTCAACTAGACACGTTACGTGTGTACTTTCCTTCGAAAGACACTTTCCCTCTAATTTGTCTATATACTTGAGTGCTGAATGCTGAGAAAAACTCCTATGCAAAAATTCAAAGGGCAGATTTCAAAAGATAACCAAGAGCTTTTGGTTCACATATTAATCCAAAGGTGCAACTCTGGGTAAGCGGACCATGCACTCCATGTACAGGGGGGAACTGCTGCCAGAAAAGGGACATTCCCTGGACAATTAGTGACCTCTCACTGAGGGTGGTGGCTCAGTGGGCAAGAACGCTGAAACTGTCAGCTGCAAAGTCGGCAACTCAGCAGTTCAAATCCCAGGTACCACGCAGTGGAGAGAGGTCCCACTGTTAACTCCAGCTCCTGCCAACCTAGCAGTTCGAAAGCATGTAAATGCAAGTAGATAAATAGGTACCTCCAGAAAAAGCAGGAAGGAAAACAGTGTTCCGTGCACACAAATGCATTCAGCCATACCAGCCACAAGGCCACGGAGTCAGACACCGCCCCCTAGAGTCGGAACCTTTGCCTTTAGCATAGAGGTTTATGTCCCAAATGGTAGGAGAGGCAATTCATTCATAAAGCAAAATAAAAAGATCCTTAGGAGTTGCATGATTGCTTCCTTGCATTTTTAGAGCCTTTGCAAGCATTGCTTAAACTGTGTCATGTTAATTTATTGTCGTGGGTTATGAACATTAAGTATGGTTTCAGCGTCTAGCCTGAAGATGACTTGGAAGATCATGATAAATTGCCCTCCCGGCTAGAAAAGCACCGGTAGCAATGTCAAGAGAGATTTCTAATGACAGATCAACTTCCGAGCAAAACCAAAGACAAGCTGGAAAGGTGACTACTGTTTCGTGACTCAGTCCAAGATTCCATATGGCCACTGCTGGGTTTTTTGGCAATTTGTTATTCCCATTAAGGAGTGTTGCTGTCCCAGGGGTCTTAACTGCCTGTCTGAGGTCAGCAGTGTGTTCTTATACTAAGTGGTCTGCAAACTGCAATGGGGAAGACTTCAAAAGAGAGCTGGGTAGAAAATAGGCCTCTGTTATCTTAGTTTTTTTTTTTAAACTCACCATTGAACACAGGACCTGGGAGAACAGAAGCTGTGGCATCCCGCCTTCCCCATTTAGGTGGAAATGTCAGTGTCAAACGGATCACTATTTCTACACAATGGAGAACTCTTGACTACTGTGTTGTATATGTAAATGTATGTGCACAGCATGCATGATGTGGGAACAATATATGTATATGGGTTTTAGGGATGGGCACAAAATGGAAAAATAATATTTCGTTTCATTTCATTTCATGCTTAGCCCTGTTTTGTTTCATTTTGTTTCTTACAAAAACGTTTAATTTTTTTTTTAATGAAATGAAATGGCTCCCCTGGGTCTTAGAGGCACCAGATTTGAGCACGATGCTGAGCTGCCAATGGCTGGTGCCCTTTAAACCTGGCCCAGTTGGTACCATCCCCCCTGGTACCAACTGGGCCAGATTTAAAGGGGTCCAGCCATTAACAGCTTGGCAGGAGCCTGAAAAGGACGGAACAAAATGGTTCGTTTCAATGGAAAAAACGACCATTTCGTTTAGTCTATAACAAAATGCTGCTTCATCATTTTTTGTTGCATTTTGTTTCGTTACGTAACGAAACAAGGAAACAGCATTTTGTTTTTCGTTCCCTGCCCATCCCTAATGGGTTTATTTAATTATGCCACCATTTCCACCTGTCTTGCTAAGCTCAGGCTGTAGAAGTCCCCTATTGCTGTTGCAGGGTGGCCTCCACAATCTCCACTCCTTATAGGAAGGGCAGGACATACAGAAATATTTGTCTCAGTGTGTGATTTGGGCATTGAAATCATACTCTCTGGAAAACAGAAAAGATGAGGACATCCTGAGAGCAGAGGCCAAGTAGGCTGAAACCACCTTGCTTAAGAAGTCACATTTAACAAAAAAACAGACAGGGCTTCTGTTCTTTATTTAATTAATTTATTTGAACTATTTCTATCCCACTGAACTCTCTATTGCTGTGATCTGAGGGGCATACACCTTCAGCCTCTCCCCTAACAGTAGCAGGGGGGCTAGAATCATTGAGTGGATGTGGAGAAAGAGAGAGAGACCAGGCATGTTTGTTTGTTTATTTGTTTGTTTATATCCCATCCATCTGGCCATCAAGCCATTTCAGCAACCTAATATCAGACACAGAGCTGAAACAGAGCTCCGTCCCGCAGTAGTGATGGTGGTGGGACTGGGCAGCATGGCCAGAGTCGCCATGGCAGCATCAGAGGAGGCAGAGAGGTTTTAAGTTAGTATGTGCTCTGACTGGTTTAGCTCTTTTCACTGACCAAGAACAAAAAGAGGATGCAGAGGCATATGAAGTGTCTGTTATCATGGCCAGCATTTAATCTGCTGTATGCTTTGTTGTTGTGCAACATCACCAAGCAATTCTATTGGCATGTAGTAACCACTGGATGTTGGGTGGATTGTACTTGTTGTGGTGGTTTTTATTTTATTTTATTTTATTTTATTTTATTTTTATTATTATTATTGCAAAGGCTGTTATATTCTCTGGCACAGTGACTCTGAGCCTCCTACGTCCCCACAAGCTCAGTGCTTTCACAGGTCTTGGGCTGTTTCCCTCCTTGTCTGTGTGGATAATCCATTAAACAGACAGATGATTCCTGCTGGGCACCAGAGAAAACCCTGCGGTCACCAGAAACAGTTCTCTTGTTACGTCTAGGCAGGTGGATAGACTGTCTAGCCAAATGTAAACACTGTCCCTGTTTTCATTTTCTGCTAACACCTGAGAACGAGGACTCCCACACAAGGCAAAAAGGGAAAGGGAAAGAAAAAAGAAACCCCTAGGAGGTCTGGAATCCAAAACAGCTACTGCCAAAGGAAATCAAAAGATGGAGGAGGTGGGGGGGGTGCTGGGGAAAGGGGGGATCCTCACTGTCAATTACTGCTGAGAAAATATAGAGATTGAAGAAGTCCTTTTCGCCCACACAAAGGGCATTTAGCATCCCTTGAATGTTACACCACCATCTGGGAAAACACTGCCCCAAAGCCTATTATGTTACTTACTATTTGGTATACATTTTTTCATATCCTGCCCTTTGTGAGTCTGAACCAAACCAAATACCAGTAAATATGAAATTCTCTCTCTCTCTCTCAATCTCTCTACATGTGTGTGTGTGTGTGTGTGTGTGTGTGTGTGTGATGTCTATCCATCTGGAGTGGCTTCTAATATCAGTGTGAATACCTCTCTATCATGGAAAATAAATCAAGGTGAATTAGAGAAGTCTAATCAGAACGAAGCCTAGCTCAGGATTCCGAAAAACAATGGTGAACCTGAACATTCCATAAATGTTGGTGAAAGATAGCATCGTGATATTTCACAACAATATCAAAAAGAAAACCACTGTTATCAAGATCTGCTTTGACCAGATTTTCTGGACTACACTAGACCAGTGATAGCGAACACTTTAGAGACCGAGTGCCGAAACTGCGATTCAAAATCCACAAATTTTTCATAAAGAGCCAATACAGCAATTTAACCTGAATACAGGTGGCTGTGAAGGGGTAATGTCAGGTGCCTACAGAAAGGCGTCCGAGTGCTACCTTTGGTACCCGTGCCATAGGTTCGCCAACACTGCACTAAACTCTACTCCTGGTAAGAACAGCCCACAGCCCTATTGGGCATTGTTATCCCGACACTTGTAGAGAGCACCTGTTTGTGGAAGATTGATCTAATGTTCTTCTAAGGGGGAGTCACATTGTGTTATTTCTAATTCAGTTACTCATTTCACACTGTAACAAAAGTGCAAACAGAAATATGTATGCACTTATAAGACTACATTTTTACATTTTAAATTGTTATAAGCTTCTGTATGTCAAGGCATACTTCTTCAGATTTGTCCATTCATCTGCAGATATGTGACTTTTTTTATTTTGCTACAAAGCAAACTAAGGGCTTGGTCAAACTGACGATTACAAACACAGCTGAATCAAATTAAATGCTATTTAAATCAATTTACAAACTCCCAGGCATAGGATGTATTGGTGAAATTGATTTAACATATCAGCAAAGTAAGAGTGTTTAGTCATTTTTGTTTTTAAGAGGACAGCAAGGGTTCTTTAAAACACCTCGGATCCTAGATCAATTCAATTAAATGTGGTTTTGTAAAGACTGCTGTCATTTTAATGTGTGCCTATATGGATTTCCCCATCATTAACTGGCTGGCATCACCTCACCGGTGTCTTCTCTGTGGTTTCTAGCGAGTATCATGATGGGTACTCGATTTAGTGATGTATCACTGCCTTTTTAAAAAGAAAATAACCAAAATTGTAACCAAACGTTTGCTCCGCAAACAGAATGGAAAGTAAGTCAATTCCAGTGTAGTTTCCCAAAATAGTTTCAATTACCAGACATACATTAAACTAATTTATATCAAGGTTAAATCAAGTTATATACTACATAGACTTTACAACCATTTAAAAAAACATTTGGGGCTGGAACAGATGTAGATCAGCCCTATCATGTTATTTACTGTTTCCATCATTATTTCCTTTTACACATTATACAGTATATGTAGAGACAATAAAAGGGATTTGCTCCTGCCTATTTTATATATTTATATACAGTATTGACATAATTTGTTCCTTATAGATGCAGTGCAAAATAAGTACGAGGCCAAAAGTGGGGAAATATTCAGGCCACAGTGTTTGCAGAAGGCTCATGCTCTGTGGGGCTTTAAAACATTTTCTACTTCAGGAGTGGCATGTTGCTATAAAATGGGCATCATGGAGCAGTGGTTAAGCTGCTGTGCTGCAGCTATAACTTTGCTCACAACCTGGGGTTCAATCCCAGGTAGCAGGTTCGAGGTTCACTCAGCCTTCCATCCTTCCAAGGTTGATAAAATGAGTACCCAGCTTGCTGGGAGGGGGGGCAGTGTGTAGCCTGCATAAATAAATTGTAAACTTCCCAGAGAGTGCTTTAAGCACTAGAAGCAGAACCCTTTGCTTTTGTTATGCATCCTCCCCAAACGAGATTAAAACTAAAAGTAAAAAAAATCAGGGGAAATGTTAAGTATCTTTTTCACACCTTTTATATGTAAATGCAAAACTTTGATCCATTCTAGCCATTCTTACCTGGATGTAAATACTACTGAAGGATGCTTGCTTCTTAGCAGGCATTTTGCTTCTAGTCCAGGTCAAGATGGGTGTTAATGCAAACCCCATCATCTCCTATTGTCTCCAAGCCAATGTCCAAGTTTCTTGCCTATTTGGTGCTTCTGGGCTTGGGTTCAGTCACACTCAGTGTATCTTGAAGAATAACATGTGGCCTCATCGTTCATATTAAACCAGTCGCTGTTATAAAACCCTGTCTACAGCCATGCCAGAGAGTCATGGCTCTTTACATTCTGTTACACATAAAAAGCACCTAGTGTTTGCCCCACCCCCACCCCGACCCTAGCCATTAAAATGATATTCCAGAAGAGGCTGCAGTATGAATCAAAATCAGCTTACCCACTTGTAATAGCTCACTGCAATATCTAGCCCACAGTGTTTGTAGATGCATCCTTTTTTGGTCAGAAAACATCACAAAACTGGCATAAAATGCCAGCATAGGAAGAAACGAAAGACTGGAGGATTGTAGGGCATGCACTTAGGACGCTGAACTTAAGGCAGTCGTGCTGGAGGAGAGGATGTGATCGGATGCCTTACAGCCATCTTTGCATTCAGCAAACGTATTCTCCTTTGTCTCCTCTTTAAAGAGGGACGTATGTGTTTTCTCCGTGACTTAACACAGTAATGTATGGATATATCACCTTATGTACGATTGCGACATTTGTTTTAGTGTTGTGTTGAGGACAAGTTGTTTATGTATTTGACCCATCAAAGAAGCAGGTGGGGTCGGGGGGAACCCCACATATCTGAAGGTAAGCAAAATTCATCATACATATCACTTGCCAATTTGAAAGTTCCTCCACCCCACCCTGTGCCTTTGAAAACATTTCCAGGCTGCCTGATCTCAAGGTACCTCCCAGCCAATGGCATGCAATCCATTGCTCTCTTTACTGACTTTGCAATCTGGTAGATCCGTCCAGTCACTTCACTCTGCCTTCATCATTTCGTCCAGGAAATGAATTCTGTGGCTACGTATTCCCTTTTGTCTCCCCTTGATGATTATTCCACACACCTCGTTTCAAAGTGCTGAAAGACAGCTCCTCCTGCAGGCTGCTTCTATATAGTCTGGAGAAGGAGCCTTTTAGTCCTAACGCAGCCAGAACAATGCTTTAAGGATGAACAAATAACTTTTTAGGTGGGCTCAATTGCAACTCAAATCAAAAATGACATAGCAATAAGAATCAGGGTAGGGTTGGTGGTAAACAGCCCAGAGAGTACTTGAAGTGCCATGGGGTGGTATATAAGCAGAAGCAGAACACTTTCATTTGGTGGCAATAACTATAAAGATTTTAAAAATATATATGTTCAAATGTTCCCCGACGAGGGTCACCAAGCATAAGCAGGCCTTACCAAATAGGGTTTTATTCCTAAAAGCAAATCCGTAAAGGCTGCGCTTTCCCACACTCATAGCCAAGGTCTGTTCTTGGAAGTGTGTCCTTCTGAAGTCAGGTTGGAATTGAATCAGGAGAAGGGTGGTAGTTTCGTGGCAAAGCATACACTTTGCAAGCACGTAGCCCCTGGTCCGGTCCCTGGCATCTCCAAATATGGCTGGAATAGACTTAAGGCTGAACTTTGGAGAGTCATTGGTGGTCAGTGCAACAACAGTTGGGGTAGACAGACTAAATAATGGTCTGCTTTGCAAAAAAAAAAAAAAAGACAGCTTATGAGGTCCCTACCAACCATTTTTGTTTGCTTTCTTATTTATGGAATGCCTCAAGACTAAAGAAAGCAACCACTGTGGTCCACCCTAACAGGGGCTAACAGCAAATAAAATAAAGGAATGCCTTCTGAAGATCCGAGAATCTTGCAAGATGGGAAGAAGTCACTTTTGAGTTCTTCTGTTTTTCTGATTCATGAAGATAAAGACACAACAAGAGTTCATCTAGAATATACTCTTCCTCTGGTGACTGATTTAGCTATTTAGCAAAAGAGCATTCAGATAGAAACGGACCTACTGTACACTATTTGTCATTATGATAGCGGAGAAAAGCAAGGGACCAGGCATCATAGGGGATGGCCACACTGTACTCTGTTGTATAGATGCAGCATTGCCTGAACTGAAGGCCTTGAATTCTCCTGCTCAACTCCCATCTTTCAGAATTGTACAGCTCTGGATTGAGTTTCCATCATCAGCACTGAATTCTGTTCCGTGCCGGTCTTCCATACATGACTGAAGCTTTTGGAAAGAGAGTTCAAATTGTGCCGCAGGGTCACCTGGCACAATTTGAAAGCCTGGCCCAATCACCTGGTTTTCAAAGGTAGGCTCATCCACTGAAAGGGCAACTTGTGGTATGGCACCAGTAGGCTGACTTGAATCTAATTGGGCATCAAGAACAATGTGGGATGGCAGAGCTTACCTGTGCCATTCCATGTTATGTTTTCACATTCATCATATATAGAATTATAGAGGATGCTGAGATTGATACTCAACTAAAATACATTTTATTACCCAATACTAAAGAGAGGATGGCACTCTCTGTGTCTCTTATTGCATAGCAGTTGGGTCTTACCTCAACACTAGGAATAGGAGAGCATCCCCCACAATATCTGAGGGAATCAGGTTAGTGGGTTAAGGCTTCTGGGTAGGTGTTTGCTTCCACTTTTACAGCTCGGTTTGAAGCAGCTTCGTAACTTCCTACTGGTAGAGCCATACTTGTTCTTGTAAGTTCTGAGGCACCTAAACCTGAGGATTACGTGCTATATGCACTGCCAGCATTGCAGTTTAGTCTGGAAGTTGAGTCATGGCAACTGGACTTCTTATTCTTGAGAGATTGAAACATTTTGCTGCTCATCCCATCAGCTTCGTCAGTCTGAAGAAAGCTACTTGCGAGTCCTCCATTTTATAGCTCACTTTATCCTCTTGACACCCTGGTCTGAAATAGCTTCATAAGTGAACAATGGCCTGGATAGGCTCATTAGGTAGACAACAGTATCAATAGCCTTAAGGTGAACAATGGTCTGAAGTGCTGAAACCCATAAAGTATGGGTGGTTAGCTATGGCCTTGGTGGTGAAGGCGTGAAGAATTTTTGATTTGTCTAGGTATTTTCTAGGTATCAGGCCTTGATTTCAATGACCCATACTTTAAGGGTTTAAGCACTTTAGGACAAGAATCCAGCTGAATCATCTAGAAGTCATTTAATAGACTTCAAAATTAAACAGAATGATCAAGTAAAATGGGGCTACTTGAATTTTCTGTGATTGTGGAGAAATTCAATCAATGCAGCACTTATGTGCATGCCATTTATGCACATGTAAAAAAGAAGATCTAATAAATGGCTGAGATATCACAATTGAAGAAGCCTATTTCTGATTTTTTTAAAAAAAGTATAATTACCGTGACATTTTTTATTTTGCCAATAATTCATATACGTTCATAATTTTAATTTGTACAATGCTCTGATAATGAACAAAGGAAGAGAGTAAAATGATTTTCCTTTGTTCCTATCTGACACAAGCCTACAAACTCTATCCTTTATGAAGTTTACAGCAGCAGAGATTACATCTGTATAACAAATGTTGCTCCAAGCCTTGTGTGTCAAGCTCCATTGGAGCACTGCAGATCAGCAAAGCACTTTAGGACAACTGGCTCTTGACAAGGTCAAACCATATTAAGTATCTCCTCATACTAGGGCAGAGCATAAGTAACCCCCTACAGGAGTTCCCTGGCTGGTCTCTTTGAAGGTATCAGAAACTACTGCCTGAGAAAGCATGCCAAACATCTAAAAGGAGGGCAAACGTCTATATTATTAAACCAGGGCCGTATCCTCTGACGTCAGCTGAGGGGATTGTGTTTAAGGGCTCTACTTAAGTTCCAAATTGCTCCGCTGAAGCCTTTGCATTATCCCCCTTGCTGGCCCCTCCTTCCTCCCATTCCCACCAAATCTCTCATTCCCTGAACCGAAAGGGTCTGGCATTCCTACTTGCTGAGCCAGCCGATCACTCTGAGCAATGCCATTTTAGGTCTTTCCTGCTCCCATGGCACCCTGTAAGGGCAGGCCGTTTAGGCGTCGCTGCAATGGCAAGTATTTGCCATTGTTCTTTTGATCTCGTACCACTGTAGTGCTCTCAAAACAAGGCTGGAAGCTAGTCCACCAGCTCAGCTCTCAAGGGACTACCTCCTTAAACCCACACAAACATTCTCCAAGTGTTGCTATCTCTCTTCAAGAGGGTCCCTTTTGAGAACTTCCATTTCTAAATTTCCAAGGAGGTATATATGTGGAGATTCTCAGTCATTCAGGTGAGTTTATCTGGAAGTTGAGTCAGGGCAACTGGACTTCTTTTTCTTGAGAGATTGAAATGTTTCACTGTTCATCCAAGCAGCTTCATCAGTCTGAGGCTTGGACTGACGAACCTGTTTAGATGACATCAGCTCAGGCTGACTAAGCTGCTTGGATGAGCAGCGAAACGTTTCAGTCTCTCAAGAAAAAGAAGTCCAGTTGCCATGACTCAACTTCCAGATATTCCAAGGAGGTAGTTTTGTAGGTTTGCAGCAAAACCTATGAGTCATGTGGCACCTTCCATTTGGGCAAGAGTCAGGTTGAAACTTTAATCCAGGCATGCCCAAAGTCAAGCCCAGGGGCCAAATGTGGCCCATTTTCAAATTTTGAGTGGTCCGCAGCCTCTTCTCCCCACCAGCTCAGCCTGTCATGCATCCCCACCAGCTGGCCCCTCCCCATACTGGATGGAGATGTTAGCTTGCAGTTTTACAGTTTGCCTGCCTTCCCTGCCTCTGTCCGTTGCCGCAGCCACTCAGTCAGCCTACCTGACCCCCAGCCCCATTGCTGCTGCGTCCTCTCCTCCTCCTTGCATGTCCTAGAGGCTTGACCAAAGTCTGGCCCGGAGGCCAAATGTGGCTAGTTATTTGACCCCTACATATTTTCACCTCACCAAATCTGGCCCTCCTTGAAAAAAGTTTGGGCACCCCTGCTTTAATCTTTCAAAAAATGGGAGGATTGAGTTAGAAACTCAAGCCAGTGAGAATTTGCTGCTACAAACAGGTGTGCAGAGAGGAGGAGAGGACACCCAAGCCTGTGTTATTAGTTTTTATGAAATAGATAATATGGAAATATGAACTATAACTATATGGTGTCAAAGACTACCACATAACATAAGAATACCACCTTTCATTCAAGATAAAGTCCAGAAAAAGCCATGGTATAATAAATATGTGGGTCTTTCAGAAGCCATAGGAGTCTGATATTTTCTTTGAGATGTTCCTAAATATACGCTTTCTTGTAACCCTCTTCTTTGATAATACACTTTCATAATTAGTCCCAGATGACATAGTTTTTTTAAAGTACCCATATAAAGGCACAAAGCTGGCTGGATAGCTCAGTGGTTTAGATGTATAGCTGCAGAGCCAAAGGTTAAGAGTTCAGTTCTCCACTGTACCCTTCGGCAAATATAGCCAGCCTGTGTAGCCTTGGGGAAGCTGTAGAGCAACAGGGCACCCACAGAAGCAGGGACCATTAAGCCACCTTTGTGTATTTTATACCTATAAAACACTGAAAAAGGGCACCCTGTCAGAACTGACCTGATGGTTTTGTAGTAGTAGTAGTAGTAGTAGTAGTAGTATAAAGGGACACAGAGATGAAATAACTTTTCTAGAATGATTAATTGATTGATTGATTGACTCGTTATTTCTTTACAGCCTTGCCACATAATCCTGGTAGTGAAATGAGCAAGAAACTAAATAAAACAACAATACCCTAAAACATCTGCCAGGCCAGTGGCAGATCTAGGACAAGAAGAGATTGAGTAGCAATATGTCAAACTATACATTAAAGGGAATGTACACTCTCTGCAGCTGCCTAGATGCCTTAAGCACATCCGATCTTGCCTGATTTCGGAAGCTAAGCAGAGTCAGCCCTGGTTAGTATTTGGATGGGAGACCACCAGGGAATACCAGGTGCTGTAGGCACCTGGAGTAGGAACTGGCAAACCACTCCAGTATTCCTTCCAAGAAAACTCCATGGACATGGGGTCATGAAGGGTCGGTCACGAATGAAACACCACAACATACACACACACTGTCTGCAAATGAGTTGTTTTCTCTAACACAGCAGAACTTTACACATTCTCACATTAATTCTGTGCCTTCCTGTGACCAATAACAATTTTAAGATGTGTCTGTGATGAATATTGATTCCCATAATAAGCAATGAGCTCCAACTTGGCAACTAAGATAATACACAATTCTGTTATTATTACAGTTAACTCATAATTAAGGAAACAAAGTGACAGCCTCCCAGCTTTTTCCTTCTGATTGCCCCAGGCTGTTGCTTTCTTCTGGAGAACGGAGCTGTGAATGCCACACAACATGTCCTATGTTCCCCTAAACTAGTCTGCTCTTTGATATAATGTGGAGGATGCTATCCTTTTGAAGCAGCAGAATCAAGTTTCAGTGTGATGTGGAGGAGCACCATCCTGTACTTCATCTGAGAGAGCAAAATATGTTAGTCCAGTCCTGCAGTGAACCCACTGCAACTACACCTGAAGGCTATGTTGCCTCACCGTATATTTGCCTCACGTACTGTACGTTTTCTACATCAGGAATATCTGCCAGTTTTCTGTGTATAGTGCATTTAAGCAGATACATATAGATATATAGATATATAGATATATGAAATCTCCCCTAGAACCAGTCTATGGGAAATGACTCAGTTTTTCCATATGTCACCCCCTCCCCCATAATTATAATTGATTTCTCTTGTGCTACATGCTCCAGAATGAAGCTCTTCCAGGCTCCATGTCACTTCATAACCTGCATTTTATTAGCCCCGGTTGCAGTCATTCCAAGAAATTTTAAGGAGAGCCTTTTGAATTTTCAGTGCCTGCTTTCCTTTTAGTATTAAAATGCATTTCGTCATCTAGAAAACAATCCAGGAGGATGAAATCAGGAAAAGGGAAGGGCAGGATTGAGGCAATTAGCCTGAATGATTGAAATACAGGGGTTGGATCTGGATGCCTTTTCCCGCTCATTTCCATATGGAAAAGAACCCCGTTCCATTATAAAATGTGATAATAGAAGCCTAGCATCCTCCTTCAAGATTAAACAAGCATGTTTGTAACCCCTTGGGACTTATCTGGGGGGAAAATATATGTCCAGATGGGCATGAAGTACAAAATGGGAGAGTCTGTCTTAGATGCCTCATCCAACCTAGCGTGGGCTACTCAGACCTGGAATATATTGCTGCCAGCAAGTCGGTTTGTCAGTTTCTTGACAAGCTTTCGGTCTAAAGCCCATCCAGCTTGCCCAGGTGAAAACATTTTGGGTTCTGTCAGAAGCCATGAGAGGCTGCAGTGTTGGCCACAGCGAGCACAGCAAATGGTGCTCTTTAAATACCTCCTCCTCCTCCTCTGGAGAGCTTGTTCGCCAAGATACTTCCCTATCACTGGTCAACTCTGGGCTTGGCCTGGAGTGCCCAGCCACAGACAGCTGATGCTACCTCACAGGGCTGTTGCAAAGCTAAAAATGCTGCTCTGTGCCTTTGGTAGGAAAACCAAGAGGCAGTGGTCATCACCACCACCACCAGCAGCAGGAGGAGCAGCTGCAAGAGCAAACGGTCCCAATTACTAATAAGTAAAATGCCAGCTGCTCAGTCAAGAGCGGTGTCCTTCCAACCACAGATGAACTCTGGCTGTTCCTTACTCCATGGTTTTAGCCCAAGATAAAAATGACTTGCCATCTCCGCTAGATACCCACATAAAATCTACCTGAACTGCTCGAAAGCTCAATGGGAGAGGTCTCTGGCTGCAGAGCTACAGCTTATGAATTTGATTCCCGGCTGGGCCTCCTTGACAGGGACTATGTCAATTATCCATATGGTCTGTTCCAGTGCTGCGGTTCAAAGATTGTTGTTGTTGTTGTTGTTTTCCTACCTAAATGCCTAGTTCAAATCAGTATCATTTAGTTGTGAAGAGTATGATGCTTGGTGCCTGGGAGAGCTAACATTTGCCGCCACCACCCCCAAAAAGCATAAGGTTTGGATCTTGGGACAACACCCAGGAACCCCACAACTAGTAGGGACCAAAATTATCACTCAGGCAGCAGGGGCATGTGATGGAGGGCAATCGTGCCAAGGTTCGCTCGGTCATCCTCCCACTGAAGTTGCTTGGCCCAGCATCCTTTCTTTCTGCGACCACCGTCTCTCTCCTAAAAACGTCCTACTTGCGAGGACTGCCTCGCTCTTTCTAATGATAGTACCAGTCGTGCTGACACAGACGCCTTTCCCACTTGCGTCTTAGTCCTGCAAAAAGAAAGAGAAGTGCTTTAATAGGCTGACATAAGTCTTGCTGTTACCATAGCTGTGTTCCATTGGGATCACTAAACACAGGAGTGGACCGCCAATGCTGGGGGGGGGGGAGCCAACTACTGGCAGTGGGAGTGCTGTTTTATGATGGGAAATAGACATGAGCCCAACCCAGGTCTGTGCCTCCAAGAAGCACCTCCACTGCAGAGAGGAAGAACTGAGAACCAGAAAACTTATTATTTATTATTTTAGCTTGTATGCCGCCCACTACCCAAAGGTCTCTGGGCAGCTCACAATCAAAATAAACAATTCAGACAATTAAAACATCAAAACTGCAATAAAATTAAAACAATAAAATATTTAAATACAATAAATACAATACATTAAAATACTACACTAAGATTGCCATCAGGACCCACAATAATCAGTTTTAAAACTTCTGAAACAGGAACGTTTTTACCTGGTGCCGGAACGTCATCAATGTTGGCGGCGCCAGGCGGGTCTCACTTGGGAAGGCATTCCATAATCTGGGGCCAGCTGCCGAAAAGGCCCTGTTTCTACAAGCCATCCCTTTCGCCTCCTTGCGGGATGGCTCTTTCAGGAGGTCTCCCTGGCTAGATCTTAATTGGCTCCTATTTGGCCAGGAAGAAAGACATACAGATTAGAAGACCTGGAGACTAAATTTATTTGACTCAATTTGGCAAACGATCTTGACTGGAGTCAAATTAAGAGCTTTTGCCTCCTGCTAGAAATGAAAGTATGCTTGCCGTTTAATCCTTTGGATTTTTTTTTTTAAAAATCCCTTTTAAAAGCAATAGGTTCCTTTTCAACATTTCCCACGTCTGTTAAGCAATAGGCTTCTTTTCAACACTTCCCACATGATGGAGCATGTATTTTTTTAGTCTTCCATGGATGAAATCCCAATATACAAAGACAGAGTACAACTGATGGAAAACTAATTGTCCAGGGTTTTTTTCATCCCTCTGAAATTTCATTTCACCACAATGAGATGGAATTTCCTGCTACCGTCTGAGGGATTCATCTCTTATGCAACAAATCTTAAGAAATGTAGATTTTATTTACAGTAGTTTCTGGATGGCTGTGGCCCTCTTGCTGGAGAGGGGGGAAATGACATCATTTGCAAAAACCAGTAGCAACAGTTACAGTGGTGAAGTCCCATCTAACACCAAGATTGATATTTTCCAATAATAGTAAAATGTTAATTTACCAAACCACAAGGAGAAAGAGAGAGAAAGGGAGGGGGAACCTAACGAGGAGAATTACACCCGACTACCAGAAAATCCTATAAAGTTTTACTAAACTTCAGCCATTCAAATCCAATCATAGAGCCTTTTCTCACGACCCCTAAGATCCGCTGGCCCCTTAAATTCAGACCAGAGATCTTGGGAGTTCGTTGCTGTTCCTGCGTCTCCACCCCTCCGCACTTCCTTGCTCCTGTGAGGGGAGGGAGGAAAAAAAGGGACAAAAGAATAAAACTTACCTCCCGGTGCCGGTGGAAGCTGCTCCGAGCCCCGTCACTTCCTGATTCCTTCTCTTAAAGGGGCGGGAGGCAAAAAAACAACAACAACAAAAAGCGAGGAGAGCGCGGCACATCCGCATCAAGGAATTTTCACCTCCCAAGAGCAGGTACCTGAAAAGTGTGCTGGGTCCCGCTTAGGTGGGCGGGGTCACACTTAATTTCCTGTAAACTCCAGGGCTGGTGGGGAAACATTTTTAAGATCCGGAGCTGGGAGCCATTTGCCCCTGAGTTTAGGGGTCGCGTATAAACGCACATAGTTAAATAACTAACAATTTGCTGCCCTTTCATGACATCCCACATTTCCTGCTTTATGCCCTTGTCTCGCTGTGCTTAACATTAGGGTCAGCCATGATAAACTATTATTTCAAGCATGTTGCAGTTTTGTTTAGTGCCTAGATGCCCTAAGCACATCCGATCTCGCCTGATTTCAGAAGCTAAGCAGGTCGGCCCTGGTTAGTACTTGGATGGGAGACCATGAGGGAATACCAGCTGCTGTAGGCGCCTGGAGTAGGAACTGGCAAGCCACTCCAGTATTCCTGCCAGGAAAACTCCATGGACATGGGGTCATGAAGGGTTGGTCACGACTGTAAAGATGCAACACACACACACACACACACACACACACACACACACACACACACATATGCAGGCTACACATCCCCCCCCCCCAGCAAGCTGGGTATATATTCTTACAATAATTTGATGCTGCAGTTGTTTGATGTGACATAAAAGAACAGGGAGCAGCCCAGTCCTGTGAACTATTATGCTGACGCCATGCCATAAAATATAGCAGGCTTCCAAGACCCAAGACCCCACATGTGGCTTGGAAAACAACTGTCATGATGATATACTCTACAAAGTTCATTACCAGGTATCCTCTCAGAGTATATGTATGAATTTCATATGTCTGGAGACGCACCTATAAATAATCTTTGAAACATACCAGTGTTGTGTCTTGACACAGAACGGCTGATTATATCACACCAATACAGAGACAGCCATAAGAGAAATTCTATGGGACACAGAAGAATTCAAGTATATACAACAATAAAATAGTGAAAGAGCAGTGATTCAACAATAGATTATGCAACTGATGTAGGGAAAGATAAACTCAAAAGAAGCAAACTTGCACAGCTGAGAAGATTCTGAGCTTCAGACTCCCGCTGCAAAGTTCACATTTGATGGAGATGTGTAATCTCCAGGCTTAAAATCGGGGTACTTCAAGGGCCAGATGCAGGGGAGTGGTATCAAGAGACAAATATCTAGTCTCATGTGCTCCCAGATGCATTTGGTGGGACCACTGTGAGATACAGGAAGCTGGACTAGATGGGCCTTTGGCCTGATCCGGCATGGCTCTTCTTATGTTCTAATGTTCTTAAAGTTCCTGAGCAAACTGTTTTCAGAGATGTTAGAAGGCTAGGAGAGAAAAAAGCAAGGGTCCCCCCCCCAATCACAGACAGACTTTGGGCTCGGTCCCACATCTCTTTAAAAGCAGTTTAAATTACTAGATAAACCATGTCTAAAACTGCCGTCCCCACGGGCACCAGGCTTTTTTGGGGGGGAAAGAAAAAAGAAAATCTGGTAATGCCCCTTTAAGCGAGGTTTCTGTGACTCACCCAAGAGGTAGGGATTTTTTTTGCCTCGCTTTAAAAATCCACCTTTTAAGAAGGCAGGCGTTTTGGGACCACACAGATGATCCGGGTTTCTTCTTCTTTTTTAACTCATAGCACCGACCGGCTGTTCCTGGGGCCAATCAGTGCTGTTTTTTAAAATTTCTTTTCACCTTCGGAGAAACAGGAAGCTCCATGCAGTGCCCTAAGTTTTAATTTCCCCCAGCCAAGTAGTCCGTTTTTTTTTTCAAATGCTGGTGCCACCTGCTGGCCAAGGGGGCTGAACTGCACTTTAAAATAAATAAATAAAAACAGCTTTGGAAGTGGGAACTCCTGTCCCACTTATTTAATCACGTGATGGGACGAAGAGGAAAAGCCGGACGTTCAGAAGATCAGGATCGAAACCCAGGTGAGATAGCAGCCTAGGAAAAAGGTGGTAAATGGTGGAGCCTGCATCATTAAATTGTAAACAGCTCAGAGGGTGCTTTAATATTTTTTATTTTGACAAATTTTACCCCGCCTTTCTCCTTGGAAAAGGACCCAAGGCAGCTTACAATAATGAGGGACAATATACAGCCCAGTAGTACATTTAAGACATATTCAAGTTTAAGAACAGGGAACTGAGAGGCATCTTACAGCAATAAATGGCAACACTGAAGTGAAAAGAGAATGATTAGTTAAAGAAATGAATAAAATTCCATTATGAGGGATGGAACTAACATTGAAAACACAGGTGTATCTATTTAGTCAGCCAATGTAATCATGCAAGGAAGACCATCTAAAGTTATGAAGGATAGAAACTAATCATTGAAAACATACTGTCAATGTATTAAGTGCTATGAGCCGGTATATAAGCTTTCTCCCACCCGAACATGTGGGGAAAGTACTCCCAAAGACAGATCACAGAGACAGAGATAATTTCTCCTTAATCTTGTTAGACTGGATTTAAACTGGAGAGCTCTGGAATTCCAGCTGCAACAATGGGAAGCAATACTTGGGTGAGGACCCCAAGAGAGCGTAGGCGAACAGAGGTTCCAAGGCCAGAAACCAGGAATTCAAGAGATCGGTATAAGCTAATGCGATTTTCTGTCTTAATTCTAGATTTCAGAGGGCCAAGGCAGTCATTTCGGCACAGAAATAATGAAGTTAGCACAAAGGGGAATCGGCAGCAGGGCTGAGACACAGGTTCACCCCAGAACAAATCACATAGATACGATGCCTCTTTTTTATCTGGTTTCTGGCCAGGCGGACTAGAGTGATCACATGACCCTTGCGAGTCATGTGTCCATTGAACCTGCTCTGCCCTTACTGCCCTGACCCGGCTATGGGATGGCCCAAGGAAGAACGGAAAGCTAATAGATCAGTTCGCTTACAGCAGGCATGTCCAAACTTCAGCCCTCCAGATGTTTTGGACCACAACTCCTACAGTCCTTTGTCATTGGAAATACAGGCTTGGAATTCTGGGAGTTGTGGTGCAAAACATCAGGAGGGCCAAAGTTTGGGCATGCCTGGCTTACAGGAAGGAGTCAGGCAGACTCTGCAGATGAAAAGGCAGAATATTCTAGCCTCTTTGCACTCCTGAACTTCCAAACAATCCTGAACATGCCAAACCAAAAAGATGTAATCTGTATTGCCTCTTCAGGAGGGCCTATCCTGGGAGATTACATTTTGGCTGGGGTGTTTGTGTCTTCCAGACACAATTTTGATCAGCATTGCTTAGAGCTCTCTTCCTGCCATTTCCTCTTGAAGGCCAGATAATATATGTGAGGCCCAAGACAGCTTCTTCTACGCTTCACTTCTTAACCTGCACCTCTCCTTGGCCTAACAAGTTTGCCAATGAAAACAGTCTGTGGAGTGCACATACATGCCTTGGCAAGGAAAAAAAAACCTAACCTGTGCAATTCTGGAAGAAAGTGTGTTGTGATACTGAAACATTTTTGCTAGTTAAGAATTTCCATCTTCAGTCACGAGCTATCTCTAAGGTCTCTTTCTGGCCTAGAAAAGTTAGATTCTTGCTTAAAAGTACTGGCAGTTTTAAGCTTAATGTGACAGGTTTACCTTTCCAGTATAGTGTTTGTCTGTCGTTGAAAATTCTATGCAAGTACTGAGAGACTGTTAGAAGTTAGAAGAGGACATATTTTTTATCACAGAGTTTTCATAGATTTGTCCATAAAACAAACATAGGTTATGCAGAAAAAATATTATTCCAATAGTCGCAGAACAACAATTAAAAAAAACACCCAAAACACTAAAATGTTTTTGTTCCTAATCTTTCCTTCTTCTAATTTTTAAACTGACTTTCAGTGACCCTCTTCCAGGTTTTCTGGGTATATAATACTCAGAAGTGGTTTACTGTTCCCTTCCTCTAGGGATCCCTGGGACAGTGCAGGTGGCTCGCGGCCACCTAGGCTGGTTGTTCTTATTTATTTATTTTTTTATTTTATTTTATTTTTATACTGCCCGTCTTCCCAGGGAACTCCGGGCGGTTAACAATAAGGGTTAAAAGAACCAATAAAACACAAGTTGAGGGGGGAAATTAAATTAAAAGAAGAACAAAGAAGAGGAGAAAACAAAACAATAATAAGTAAAAATCATCGGCAAGAGGTGTCAGAAAGAGAAAGAAATGAATTAAATTAAATTAAATTAAATTAGAGGTCGCCAAATGCCTCCTGGAAAAGCAAGGTTTTAAGTGCTTTATTGAAGGCGGGCAGGGACTGTGCAAGGCGCAACTCACTCGGGAGATGGTTGTGTGTAAGCGATTTCCAAGAGGCACATTGGGGGACAGAAATCTTTGACTTTGAAGCCAGATACCTAACTCACTGAGCAATAGAGATGGGCACGAAACGAACAATTTTTGTTTCCATTTCCATTTTTTCATTTTGTTATGCAACGAAACAACAAACAAATTTTGTCTCTAAAATGAAACGAAACGAACAGAAACACCAAAAATTTTGTCGTGCGTTTTGTTTCTGTTACTGCCATATGAGTGAATTGCTTAAAATGCTAAAAAAAATCACAAAAAATTGAAATGAATGGTAACGAAATGGTAACAAACAAACGAAAATGAATTGTTTGCAAAAATTCATGAAAAACGGAAACGAACTGAAACGGACCCTCCAAACGACAAACGACAAACGAAATGCCATTTTTTTAATTCGTGCCCCTCTCTACTGAGCAATCCAGGGCATCTAGATATTACTTTCCCTAAAGAAATAAAATGCATTCTGTCCTAGGAGAGTTTTCGAATACCAGATTACTAGCAAAAAAAATGAATGGACTTTAATCACCCACCAGTCCATACTGGGATTTTCTGAAGGGAAAGAGGAATTTTCAAAAGCAAACACAATAGGAATGAAAATAATTGTAATGAAACAACTATGGGACAACACAAAATAATCTCTGCCACTGGGCACCACTACTGCCAAAGAGTGATCCAGCAATGAAGGCATTCAAGAGGAATTTAGACAACCACCAGGCAAATCTCCTTTGATTTGAATCCTTGCCTTGAGCAGCAGGGTTGGACTTGATGGCCTTTCAGGTCCCTTCCAAATTCATGATTGTATGATCCTAAGTAAGATTACAGCTGCCTAGATGCCCTAAGCACATCCGATCTCGCCTGATTTTGGAAGCTAAGCAGGGTCGGCCCTGGTTAGTACTTGGATGGGAGACCACCAGGGAATACCAGGTGCTGTAGGCGCCTGGAGTAGGAACTGGCAAACCACTCCAGTATTCCTGCCAAGAAAACCCCATGGGCATGGAGTCACGAAGAGTCGGTCACGACTGTAACGACACAACACACACACACACAAGTGAGATTGCAGCACCTTCCCAGGCCATGCCTGCAGTCCAGTCTTACAAAAGACTGGCAGGCATTCTCATAAATCCAGTACTCTACCAAATTAGGAATTGGCCTTCCATCCCCAATCCCAGTGTTTCACACAATTGGGTGTTTTGCCATGTAAACAGTTGTGTGTGTGTTCTCCCCCAGTTATTTATTGCTTTATTAATTCAAAGGTCTAGAAATGCAATAAATAAATAAATAAATAAATAAATAAATAAATAAATAAATAAATAAATAAATAAAT
>JAHTLZ010003518.1:19268602-19297260 GCA_023846285.1 Phrynocephalus versicolor
CTCCTCCTGCGGGGAGCAAAGGCTGGCCGGGCATTGTCCTCCCCCCCACACACACACCCCTCCCAGCACCCGCTGCAGCAAAGCAGCTCCGCGCCGAACCCCAAAGGCGGAGGAGCGGCGGGCCCACGGGCGACGACCCTCCCCCACTGCCCACTCTCCGGGGGCCGCCCAGGCGGGTGAGCCCTCCGCCGGCCCCCCTCTCACTCGGCCCTGCCCTCTCTCCCCCTCCCCACAAGCCACGGGGCACGAGGAGGAGGAGGAGCGGGGAGTCGCGGCGGCGGTGGGGCGGGGGTGATTGCAGGGGGTCGTGGCGGCGGCGGGGGGGCGATTGGGAAAAAAGAGAAAAAAGAGAGAATGAGAGGCAGCCTCCCCCCCGCCCACCCTGCTTCGCGCCTGATCCGCCGCCGCCGCCGTGGCTGCTGCTGCTGCTGCTGGTGGAGGGTGAGGAGGAGGAGGGCGGAGGAGGAGGAGGATGCGCCGCCGCCGCCGCCGGCGGGCGGAGGAGGGAGGCAAAGGTGGCGGCTCCTCCTGCGCTCCTCCAGCCTTCTTTTTCCATTGCTTGCCGGGGGAGAGAAGAGGAGGAGGAGGAGGGCGGAGGAGGAGGAAAAGGGGAGGCAAGCTGTCACGCCGGGCGCTTTGGCGGACACAGCGAGGCTCCTTCCCGTGACCCCCCCAGCCCTCCCTCTCCGCCCTCCACACACACACACACACACACCAAGAGGGAGGAGAGCGAGAGAGGGGAGAGGCTGGCTTACCGGCATCCTGCCTTCATCCGCGCTGCGACAGAGAACCCCCCTCAGCGGCCTCCTCCTCCTCCTCCTCCTCCCCCTCCCTCCGCCGCTGCCGCCGGAGCCACCGCCACCCCCATGGCTGGCGGGCCGGTCGGTGGGTGGGTGGGCCGCCGCCACCGCCGCGGTTGCTAAGGGTCGCTCCCGCCTGGCGGGCAGGCGCGCGCCGCCTCCACCTTCTTCAAGCCCTACTGTTCGTTGTTCCTCCTTCTGCTGCTGGTGCTGCTGCCGCCGCCGCCTCCAGCCCCCGTCAGGAGGAGGAGGAGCGACAGCACCATTAGCGACCGCGGCGGCAGCCCCCCAACGCAACAAGCTGCCCGCCCATTGGGCAGCGGGCCGCCCCCCAACAAGCGCAGCGCTCATTGGCTCCCCTGCCTCCTCCTCCTCCCTCCTCCTCCTCCCGGGGCGCGTGCTGAAGAGATCAGGGACGGAAGGGAGGAGGAGTTTCCCTGGTTTCCTCAGGCGGCCCGGTGCCGATTGGTCCACGGACCGGCACCGGTCCGCGGCCCGGGGGTTGGGGACCACCGCTGTATAGGAGTGGATGTCCCATGAGGGCACTTCCAGGTTGCGCGCCACCTCTAGACATCTCCTCCCTTCGTGTGACCAAATGTGGGGAGGATGGAAGGACTTGGGCATTAGGTTGTAGTTCTCCTGTGTGTTCCAGAACTGTGCTATGCCAAGAAAAAAGCAAATAAATGAAACAGCAATTTGGCCCTTTCAGGTGCATTGTGAAGCTCAGAACAGCGCACTGGAATGCTTTCTTTATGGCTAACATCTTTCTCATTTCCTGTTCTTAACTATGAAGGGTGGCAAATTAAATCCTGCATCCTGTTTGGCAGAGCGTTTCACAGGGTTCTGCCTTTGCCATGCCAACAAATACAAGAACATTGAACTGATCTTTTATATTTTAATAGCTGCCGCCTGGAATAGTTCTACTGAGAGGCAATGGTGCCCACTGACAGCTAAGCTGATACAGAATCACAGTCATAGAGCAAAGGGAGGGGTGATACAGTATTTAGAAACTCTGTCGAAAAGTCATTGGGCAAATGTGTGGTATTGCCTCCCTCATTTCCACAGCAGTGTAAACCTCACTGACTTCAGTCACACAGCCCTTTCATTACATTTTAAGAGGTCTGAGCAATCCAGATTTGGGCATATGGGCCCTGTGATGAACAGACTCAAACATGTGGGCCTCTGGTTGTATTCTTTTGTTTTCAGCTGAAGGGGTTTGGAATTAACACACGTTATAAACAGCTAGTCCCATTCCAATGATAAATTACATCCCTTTATGATTGCGATAGTGTTATTCCTTTCATGTAACTACATATTTTCAGTCAGTTTTATAGTTATGAGATAGGGCCTCAATAAATGCTGGATAACAAATATCACTTGGTTCAAGTCCAGAATGGAGTGTGCTACCTCATGCTATTTCCTCAGGCTCCCCTTTTTAGCGCTGAGGCAAAAACAGGGTTGTAAGGAGGTGTATTTTGCACCACAGGCCAGAGGCTGTGTGTGCTGTAAGAAACACACAGAGACATGCCTCCATATAAGTTATTTTTTGAGAAATGAGGAATATAATGCTTCTATTTCAAAAATCAGAACTATAATCTCCATCCTTTAGAACAGAAAAAATTGGAATGGCTATGATGACTTGGGACGCTTTTACATGACCTCTAAAATCCGGTGGCAACTTAAATTCGGACCAGAGATTGTGGGGGGTTGTCCCTCTTCCTGTGTTCACCCCTCCGCACTCCATTGTTCCTGTCTGCGTGAGGCAAGGGAGGAAAAAAGGGAGAAAAAATGCAGGCTCACCTCCGTCTGCTGGTCGAAGCAACCCCGAGCCACCCCATAGGGATTCCTGTCTCTTAAAGGGGCGGTGGGGACAAAAAACAAACAGAAGGTGAGGGAGCCCAGCATTCACAGCTTTACAATTCGCATCGGAAGATTTGTTACTTCCTGGAGGCCACGTACTTGAGAAGTGCGCTGGGATGCGCTTAGGTGGGCGTGGTCGTACTTAATTTTTTTTTTTAAGTCCGGAGCTGGTGGGAAGATATTTTTAAGCTCCGGATCTGGGAGCCCTTTGCCTCGGATTTTAGGGGTCATGTAAAAAGCGCCCTTGGAGAAGTCATTTCTGTCCTCTTCAGAATGCTTATATAATTTTTGTCAAAATTCAATCATTTATGTTTGATGGCATGGAAGCCATTGAACCTGTGTGGCAGTCACACGCAAAAATCTCTTCCACCGGGAAATATTACTGGTAGAAAGTGATTTTCACTAATTAGAGATGTTCTTCTATCATCCCTACCTCTCACAAAATGAAACAGAGTGAAAGCGGTAGGAAAAAAGACTCCCCTTGCTTATGATGCCATGATTCTTCCACACATTTAACAGGATATGGGTCTCTCCTTAATTCTTACAAATTCAAACAAGGTGTGTAATGTCTATGTGGTTCCTTGATACTTTGTACTTCAGCAACCTGGGCGGTTAACAGCACCAAAACAATGTCTGCATCGGACAGCATCTCATTCTGGATGGCTTCTTCCTTTTTCCCTTCTATTAGAGATGAGCACGACTCAGCGAAATTTTCGTTTCCGTTTTCGTTTTTTCATTTTCGTTAGGTAACGAAACGAAAACGAAATTTTTTCAAAAACAAAACAGAAACGGAAACGAAACGAAAATTTTTGCCGTGTTTTTCGTTTTTGTTGCGGCAAACGCATTGAACTGAAAAGAATGCTAACGAAACAGCAATTTTTCATTTTTGTTTTTTTGTTTCGTTACCTAACGAAAACGAAAACGAAAAATTTGCGGAAAAACCCAACAAAAACGAAAATGAACCGAAACGGACCCCTAAACAACCAAATGAAAAACGAAAAACAATTTTTTTGAGTCGTGCCCATCTCTACCTTCTATCCATGAACAACCCTGAACAAAGAAGCCTTATTCCATACAGGTCGACATTCAAGGGAAACCAGTGCTCCTATTGCTAATATAATTTGTTTTACAGTCCAGCTGGTTTGCCTGCTTGCTCAGCTAAAAGTTTGCAAATAGTAAGCCACCGCCATCTAGTGGAGACAAATAAAAGTTTGCCCATCATTCATTAAAAACATAAAGGTAAAGTTCCACCCGCACATGGGTGCTAGTGGTGTCGGACTCTAGGGGCAGTGATCATCTCGTTTTCAAGCCAAAGAGCCAGCGTTGTCCAGGTCTGTGGCCATGTGGCCAGCATGGCTGGATGCATTTCTGTGCACAGAACACTTTTTACCTTCCCGCTTTTTACGGCAGTACTTATTTATCTACCTATAATTACATGCTTTCCAACTGCTAGGTTAGCAGGACCTGTGGTTAATAGCGGGAGCTCACTCCACTGGGGTTTGAACCGCCGAGCTGCTGACTTTGAAACCGACAGTTTCCGCATTGTAGCCCACTGTGCCACCATGGCCCTTTTATCATTCATTAAAGGGGATGTTCAATTGATGGGTTAATCTCCAGATACTCATTGGGAGACAATTGCAGCAAGTTGAGCCATTTTACATCTTTAAAGAATCAGTATGCAGGCTACACATTGTCCCCTCCCCAGCAAGCTGGGTACTCATTTTACCGACCTCAGAAGGACGGAAGGCTGAGTCAACGATGAGCCGGCTACCTGGGATTGAAACCCACGTTGTAAGCACAGTTTTAGCTGCAGTAGAGCCATTTAACCACTGCACGAAACAAAAACAATACAAATAAGTATTAGCACAACATACTTTTTTTTAAAAAAAATTTTTTTAATCAAAGAAACATATCATACAAACTAATAATACACCAAAAATGACAATACAAAACATACACAAATTACAAAGAAATTGGAAAAGGGGGAAAGAGAAAAAGAGAGAGAGAAAAAAAGGTAAGAGATACAAATAACTAACAACATTAAGATAAAATATGACTTCCACCGGAGAAATCCACACTTTTTAATTTCCTACCATAAATTACCGTTAAATCTTAAATAATACTCAGATAATAATACACTTCAAGAAGTGGTGAGTGTTCAATACAATATCAAATTTTCCAAAATAGTTATGAGTTAATCCAAACACAGCCATATGCTATTCTTCCTTAAATTTGCTAAATATTTATTTAAATAATTCCATTCTTTTCTTAACTTATCACTATTTTTCTCTTTTATTTTACAAGTCATCTTGGCGAGATCCAGGTATTCACATAACTTCATTAGCCATTCATCCCTAGATGGAACTTGCGGTGTTTTCCAATATTTTGCTAATTGTACCCTAGCAGCCGTAATCGCATACAATAAAATATTTTTTCTATCATTCGGGAATTCTGTACTTATTATGTTCAATAAAAATGACTCTGGTCTTTTCTTATGTACCATACTCCAATAACTTTCAATTACGGGGCACGTCCACCACATGTGGAATTGTGTCCCTACAGATCCTGCACACTTCCAACAAAGATTATCATTTGATCTTTTCATTTTAGCTAGTCGTTGTGGCGGAAGGTACCACCGGTGTAACATCTTCCATAAATTTTCTCTTACCAATATACAAGATGTAAATTTAATTGTCAATAGCCATGCTCTCATCCATTCTTTTTCATCTAATTGATAACCGAAATCATTTTCCCATTTTTGAACTGATTTAAACTTTATTTGCTTTGATTTAAACATACTTGACCTACTGCCAGGTCTTGATCAAGAGCATAAATTCTTCCAATCTAAACGGACCTTACAATCTTTGTAGATGGCAATGACCCTGGTGATTCTTTGCAGGTATACAGCAGTTCATTTCTTAGCAGGGCCTACATGGCCAATTACTTCACAGGAACTTTCTTCATTTCATTTTATATTTGTTCAGAACATCTCAGACTGTGCAGGATTCAAAAGCTGAAACTTTGCAAATAACTCATTAACCTTAGTTATCGGCTATCAGTTCTAGGCACAGAAGTCTCCTAGACCAGAGTGCCATGGTTTTCAGAATGAGGTGTTTTTTGATCTTCCAAAGATATGGAGCACACTCTCATCAGTAGCTTTATGGAAATAGTCCTGAAGACCAGATGGTGCCATGTGGAACCTCACAACGTATCTCCCTAAGATCAGAGGTGGCCCGACCCACCCGATCCTCTATGGCCCTCTCCCTCCAGGTGGCCAATCCCCAGGGAGGCCCGAAGAGTAGCAACTCGTAAACGGGCTTTCTCGGTGGCCGGGCCGGCGCTTTGGAACAAATTACCGAGCAAGATTCGCCAGGCTCCTTCTTTGGCATCCTTTTAAAAGCCGTTAAAACCTGGCTGTTTGGGGATACCTTTGGAAATTGCTAGGGTTTGTATCACTCCCCCCCCACATTTATTATTAGCCTGATGCCTCCTGCCCAGGGCTGGCGCTAGGTTTTTTTTTTGCGCCCTAGGCGAGGGGCGGGAGGGTGGGGAGGGTGGTGGGGGCAGGGCAAGGGGTGGCGGGGTGGGAGGGCGGCGGGGCGGCAGGGGGCAGGGGATGGCAACGGGCACATGGGGTGGCGATGGGCGCAGGGGGCGGCAGGTGGATGGCGACGGGCAGCGGGGGGACGGATGGTGGTGGCCAGTGGCAGGGGGGCGGCGGGGGGGCAGCACGCTGGCCAGCGCCCCTTCTCCATTTTGTCGCCCTAGGCATCTGCCTAGTTCGCCTTAATGGATGCACCAGCCCTGCTCCTGCCAATTACCTTTTTACTTGCTCCTATTGTTCTCATGTTTTAATCCTTTTATAATTTTGTGTGAACCACCCAGAGTTCCCTTTGGGAAATTTGCATGGTATATAAGTGTAAAAATAAATAAATAAACAACATAACTGCTCGGGAGCTGAACAGAAGTTTCCCATTGTTACTGTCCTACAGTGACCATGAATAGCAAGAACGTTCTGTAAGGGAAGGTTTCCTCCCCAAAGAAAATTGTTATTCAGAACAATCAAGGCTTCTTCAGTGCCACGGCCAAGTCCAAAGCCAAGCCTGGAAAGTCTTCTCATCCAGGGAGGTCTGCATTTTGGTGTGCACCATCCTCTTGATCAGTACTTCTCAACCTGTGGGTCCCCAGATGTTCCTGGACTGCAATTCCCAGAAATCCCTTCCAGCACAGAGAGTGGTGGAGGCTTCTGGGAACTGCACTCCAGGAACATCTGGGGACCCACAGGTTGAGAAGTACTGCTCTTGGTGGTGCTCCAGCA
Source organism: Phrynocephalus versicolor (assembly GCA_023846285.1). Classification (NCBI taxonomy): domain Eukaryota; kingdom Metazoa; phylum Chordata; class Lepidosauria; order Squamata; family Agamidae; genus Phrynocephalus; species Phrynocephalus versicolor. Next base: position 19,275,581 of record JAHTLZ010003518.1, read on the forward strand.
TTTACTGAGGGTAGAAACTGGCATTGCTGATCTCACACATCCCATGCAAGGTGGGTGGGTGAAGTTCTGGCCAGGGAGAACACGGCAGCTTCGTCCTCTTGTCCTGTTGCCTCTTTCAATGCAATAGTCATAATACCTTCCTCATAGCAAGGCTTCCAACACTCTCCAGCTCTACACAACTTATCTCAACTTAACATTAAAGCTACTTGTTTTTGAAAAGGCCCCCTACTTTGTTTGTGGAGCCCTCTTACTTCTGAAGCTCCTTAGCATCACAGCTGTTGAGGAACCTTATTTCAGGCTTCAATTAGTTAGGATTCATTCATCCATTCTTCAAAAAACTTTGAGATACAGTAGTTGCGCTCAGGGACATGGTTCCAGGCCTAAACTTCAGAATCTTAGACTTATGGCTGGTTTGGGCATAGAGTTTTTATTTTATAAATGAAATGTTCATGCAAAGGAAAGCTGGGATATGGGGATTTTGACTTATCAGCATTTTCATATCAAGTACATGTGTGATGTATTTAAGATATTTCATTCTAAGACCAGGTGTTTCGGCAAAGCCCTTTATACAGCCATCAACCTTAGCATTGCTCAGTTTACATTCAGCCCTTTTAACGTCTGTCACTGTGATGAGAGTAGCAGAGAAAATGCTGTAACTGTCTCCAGGAAAGCTTTGTAAACAGACAGAATTTATTGCAGGATTAACGAATACCAAAAGGAAACAGAGAAAAAGGTGGCAACATGGGCAGCCAGGTGCAGGTGAGACACGGGAACAGAACAAATGCAGAGAGCACTGCAAGGACGTGAAGTTGTTTTATCAGGGGATTGAGAGTGAATCACCTATTTCATAGCTCAGCATTTTAGAATAAAAATTTCACCTGTGAAATTTCACATGCATTTTTTTTTAAAAAAAACCAAGAATTCATGTTTTCTTGCAGTAATGTCTGGTGGGTACTTAATAGACGTTACCATGCTGGCTCAAATAAGCACATGATACAGTTCATCAGGCTGTGCTTTCCAAAGTACCCAGACAAATCATTTAGAAGGGCATTGAAGACCTTGCTCTTTAGGGAATGTTTTGGGTAGTCTTTGAGCACCCAGTGGCCTGTTATTAGTTTGTATGTCTGCTGGCTCCTAATCTGCCTTGCCGGAGTTTTGATTGTGTAGTTTGGCTGTTGATGTATTATGCATATTTTTTAAAAAATTGTTCTTTTCTATGTTATTACCACAACCATTATGTTTTTATTATTGCATTTGATCTGCTATGTATGGTGTTTGTATGTTTGAGCAAGTTGTCTTTGCAACATGTTGTACACCGCCCAGAGTTCTTTCAGGAAAATTGGGTAGTTAACAAATAAATAAATAAATAGATAGATAAATAAATAAATAAATAAATGTGCAATATGCCATTTAGTGCATCAAAATGTCTTATCCGAGTTCAAGCTTCTCTGTTTGGTCTGCCTCCTTCCAGTGGGAATTTCTGATACCCTGATGTGCTTTAATAAGAGATCCAGTACAGGATATTGGCAAGTTCTACACCTCTTCTGCTCCTCAGCAGAAGGACAGAGAAAATGGGGGAGTGGGGGTGGGGGGAATCTAGGCTCTACACTACAGAATTAAGGGAGAGAAAATGGGCTGTGTTGCTGTCAGATACTAGAGGAAAACACATGTTGTATTAGACAGATTAGCTTTGTCTTCAGGTGTTTCACATGTATATATAATTGATTTGTAAAATGGAGTCCAGTATGTAAAAATGAGTCATTGTAAACTCAGGTGTACATAATAGACATGTGTGAAACTGATGCAAGATAGGTGCAATAGCATGATGTAGCCAGTTTCCTCATTAGGGTTAGGGTTAGGGTTAGGGTTAGGGTTAGGGTTAGGGTTCCTCTAAGCATGACCTGTAACGTCTGAAAACTGTTAAAAATTATAAGGGTGTGCAAATCTGAGTTACTTTGTTTTTAAAATCATGAGTGCAATTGGTGGTGTGCATCTTGGGGTTATTTCATCTCTAAGGTATTGTCATATTAAGTGACAATAAATGGCTCAGTGGTTTAGCCACGTGACTGTGAAGCCACAGGTTGGGCGTTTACCCCACTGTGCCTCCCGGACACTCTCTGATCCCTAGAATTTCTTCCCAATCTAAGCTGATGATAACAGTCTACTTTACAATTTTTTAAAAAAAATATGGATTGATGAATTTTATTAAATTAAAATCTGTCTACAACTTGCAGTACCACTTCAATCACCAGATGGCAAAATGAGTCTTCTCGGGAGTGAGAGGGCATCTCAAGATCTGGAAGTTTTCAAGTTTGGTGGAAACGTTTGCACAGTAGCGATTTTGAGATGGGCTGCTAGAGAGCCATTCTATTTAAATACTTTGTTCTTATTTTTCTCACCACTGCAAATTGCATAAGTCTTACTTTTGTACACAACCCCATTGCCTAGTACAACTTATTTGTGCCTGCCTCTAGTATAGATAGGGGCATGGTGGTGGCTCAGCAGGCTAGAGCACTGAAAACTGTCAGCTACAAAGTTGGCAGCTCAGCTGTTCAAATCCCAGGTGCCATGCAGTGGAGCGAGCTCCCGCTGTTAACCCCAGCTCCTGCCAGCCTAGCCGTTCGAAAGCATGTAAACGCGAGTAGATAAATAGGTACCGTGGTAAAAAGTGGGAAGGTAAAACAGTGTTTCCTTGCAGCCATGCCGGCCATGTGGCCATGGACTTGCACAACACTGGCTCTTCAGCTTGAATATGGAGATGAGCACCGCCCCTAGAGTTGGACATGTGCAGGGGGGAACCTTTAACTTTTGCCTAGTATAGATAGCCTAATGGTTGTGTATTTGTCTACATCTGAACATTTTGCTGCTTGATGGGGAAATGAAGAGAGGTTGAATGAGCAATGGAGTTGGAAGGCAGAGAGGAAAAACATAAACAAGAATGTAATAGAGTGTGAGGTACAGTGTGGTTATCCATTAGTGCGGTTTTCCTTGAATTCCAGTTGTGGCACCAGTGTCTTATTTACACCGCTAGCTCCCCTAGGTTCCTAGATTTTATTTTAAGAGATCAAGACTGGCTGGTTCTCTTAGGTAAGGATACGAGCCAGAATGTGTATTCACTATGCTTTTGGTATGAAACTGGCCTGCTTCCGGCTTCCCATGGGCTTAGCAAATAAGTAAAGCTACAATTTGTGACTGACCCCACCTTTTCAGACCTAAGAAATATAAAAATGCCCTTGCATGCACGCCCAACGTTTGCGCCCAGAGTAAATGATGTCATTGTTCAAGAATTACAGTGAATATCAGAATAGTCCAACGAAGTGTTAGTAGAAAGTGCCCCCTTTTCTCTTTTCTTTTCTTTAGGGTTAAAATGCACACCTGGAGCAGAACAAGAGCTTTTCTACATGGTGTGTGTATGTGTGTGCTGTGCTGTCCAGATGGAACCCAATTGAAGCAATAGGGGCATAGCAGAAGGTTGGACCGGTTGGCCCTTGAGGTCTCTTCCAACTCTCTGACCCTAGTAGGGAGTTTAAGCAACGTGAAATAGTTAGAGTGGCTTTACCAGTTCCCCTCCCCCCCCAGTGAGATTCCATGGCCAAGTCGGGATTTGAACCCTGTTCTCTAGTTTTTTGTGTCACTCTCTCCATTGCACCACACTGGGAACCCCTTCAGACCTTACTAGACCAGTTATACTTACACAGTCCTGCCCAGCAATGCCTTATTATCGTTGTTCCCATTTTGTAGGCTGGATGTCAGCAGGAGGCTGAGCAGAGATGCCGTAGTTTACATTAATGATCCTGGGAAGCATGTGACTTATCACACACTGCCTGTTGTGTTTGCTACTCCTGCCTGATCTTTCTGCATGATCTTTCTTTGCAGGGCACCTGGTCTCTCAGTCTTGTTAGTAAACGGGCATTTGTAACAGTTGCTTTGGTCGTTCACCGGCTGGAAGAACCCTGTGCGTGTCGTGAGCCAGTGGCCGATCATTAGACCTGAAGACTGTTGGCTTTGAAATGGGACCTGGCAACATTTTAAAAATTAGTATTCAGTTACAGTGTGCATGCACCCTGGACATGCTCCATGTGTTTGGGGAGCTGACTAGCTCCCAAATGGATACTTGATCTGAATGTTTCTTTTTGGCTGACTTTTGCTACCAACCTTGCAAGTGTTGGTTTTGTTCATTCTAGGGCAGTGATGGTGAACCTTTTAGAGGCTGAGTGCCCAAAGTGCGATTCAAAACCCACTATTTTTTTTTTTTTTGCAAAGTGCCAATACAGCAATTTAACCTGAATACAGGTAGCTGTGAAGGGGCAATGTCGGGTGCCCACAGAAAGGGCTCCGAGTGCCACCTTTGGCACCCGTGCCATAGATTCGCCAACACTGTCCCAGGGCTTCAAGCAAGCATCCAGACTTTCCCCTATTTCTGGGGAAATTATCCTTTTTACATATCTCCTACAGCTGTTCAGGCCATAGGGTCACTATAAAGAAAAAAGAAGCCACAGGTTGTTGGAATCCCTTCCGAGATTACATGCAAAAGCACCTAAATAAAAAAAAAACCTTCTGCTCCCTATCTGTAAAGCAACTTTGTAAAACCAAAATGCTTCTTCATGGGAGATTACTAAGGAAAGTGTGCTGTGCAATCCGTGAATAACCTACCACATGATTTGCATAATTGCCAAACTATTTGCATAAACTCCAAAAAGGGGCTGCATGAGGAGGAGAGGGTGGGGGGAAGCTGAACCCAAAAAGGCGAGGGGGGGGGACCCAGCAAACAAGTTGCAGGGCGAGAAAAGGATGAACAGAGAGAAAGACAAAAAGGATGGTGGAAGAATTGGGACTATATGATGCACCAAGGGATTGAGTGAATACTAATAGGAAAAGGGGAAGTAAAGTGAATAAGAGAATGGGTGAAAAAAAGAGGGAGTGCTGAGATCAGGTGTTTTAACCCATGCATGTCTGGGTCTGTATGAGAACATAGAAACCTAGAGTTGGAAGAGACCTCAAGGGCCATCAGGTTCAACACCCTGCCATGCAGGAACCCCCATCACTGGACACCCAACAGGTGGCCATCCAGCCTCTGCTTAAAAACTTCCAAAGAAGGAGACTCCACCACCACCCTGTGGCAGCGTATTCCACTGCTGAACAGCTCTAACTGTCATGAAGTTCTTCCTAATGTTTAAATTGAATCTCTTTTCCTGTAGTTTGAGACCATTGCCCCGCGTCTTAGTCTCTGAAGCCATGGAAAACAAACCAGTCCCTTCTTCAATGTGACATCCTTTCAAATATTTAAACATAGCTATTATATCCCCTCTCAGCCTTCTTTTTGTAAGGCTAAACATTCCCAGTTCCCTAAGGCACTCCTCATAAGACATTTCTTCTAGACCCTCAATCATACATACTTTTTGTCAACATACTTTTTAAATTTTGTCAACATACTTTTTAAATTGAGATGCACAGAACTGGAAACAGTACTCCAGGTGGGGACTAACCAGAGCAGAATAGAGTGGTACTATCACCTCCCTTGCTCTAGAAACTATGCTTCTGTTGATGCAACAAAGAATTGCATTGGTTTTCTTGGCTACTGCATCACACTGCTGAGTCATGATCAATTTGTGGTCCAACAAGACTCCCAGATCCCTTTCACAGGTACTATTTTTCCAGCCAGATGTCTCCCATCCTATATCTGTGCAATTCATTCTTTTTACCAAGATGCACCACCCTGCATTTCCCTCCTTTGAACTCACTTTTGTTAGCTTTGGCCCAGCACTCTAATCTGTCAAGGTCATTTTGGATTTTCATCCTATCCTCTAGCGAATTAGCAACCCCTCCCAATTTGGTATCATCTGGAAATTTGATCAGCCTACTCTCTATTCCTTCCTCCAAGTAATTAATAAAGATATTGAATAGCACCAGACCCAAAACAGAACCCTGGGGCACCCCACTGGTGATGTCTCTCCAAGCTGAAGAGTAGCCATTTATGATCACGCTTTGGGTGCAATCAGTCAACCAATTACAAATTCATCTAACAGGGCCCAATCTATACCACATTCTACTAACCCCTTTGCAAGTATATCATGTGGAACCCTATCAAAGGCCTTACTAAAATCTAGATAAGCAATATCCACAGCGGTCCACCTCATCCACTAGGCCTGTAATTCTATCAAAGAAAGAGATCAGATTGGTCTAGCATGACTTGTTTTTAAGAAACCCGTGTTGACTTCTCATAATGACAGCATTACTAGTTAAATAATTGCAGACTGTCTGCTTAATAATTTGTTCTAGGATCTTGCCCGGAATTGAAGTCAAGTTGAATGGGCGGTAATTATTTGGGTCCCCTTTCCCCCTTTTTTAATGATAGGGAAAACATTCACCTTCCTCCAATATATGTGGACTTCCCCTCTTCTCCAGGACCTCTCAAAGATTATTGCCAGTGGTTCTGAAATTACATCTTAAAACACATAGAACAAACCTTGGTGAGGGAAAATCAGCATGGCTTCTGTAAGTGTAAGTTTTGCCTGACAAACCTTTTAAAAGTCTTTGAAAAGGTCAACAGGTGTGTGGATTTGAGTGAACCAATGGACATTGTCTATCTTGATTTTCAGAAGGCTTTTGACATAGTCCCTCACCAAAGGAAGAAAATTGCACAGTCAGGGGATAAGAGGGGAGGTCCTCTTATGGATTGAGAACTGGTTGAGATCCAGGAAACAGTGTAGAGGTCAATGGGCAATTTTCACAATGGAAAGAAGTGAAAAGCGGTGTGCCCCAGGGATCTGTCCTGGGACTGGTGCTTTTCAATCTGTTCATAAATGACCTGGAGATAGCGATAAGCAGTGAGGTGGCCAAGCTTGGAGATGACACGAAACTTTTCCGTGTGGTTAAAAAAAAGAGAGAGAAGATTGTGAAAAGCTCCAGAAGGATCTCTCCAAACTGGGGGAATGGGCTGCAAAATGGCAAATGTGTTTCAATGTAAGAAAATGTAAAGTAATGCATATTGGGGCAAAAAAATCAAAACTTTATCTATCAACTCATGGGCTCTGAGCTATCTGTGATGGATCAGGAAAGAGATCTCAGTGTGCTGGAAGACAGCTCAATAAAGGTGTCTACCCAGTGTGTGGTAGTGGTGAAGAAGGCCAATTCCATGCTAGGGATTATCAAAAAGGGGGATTGAAAATAAAACAGCCAACATTATAATGCCATTGTACAAAATGATAGTAAGGCCGCACCTCGAGTATTGTGTACTATTCTGGTCACCGCATCTCAAAAAAGATATAGTGGAACTGGGAAAGGTGCAGAAGAGAGCGACTAAAATGATTACTGGGCTGGGGCACCTCCCTTATGAGGAAAGGCTAAAACATTTGGGGCTCTTTAGTCTGGAAAAAAGGCACCTGAGGGGGGATATGATTGAGACGTACTAAATAATGCAGGGCATGAGTAAAGTGGATAGAGGAAAGCTCTTCTCCCTCTCACAAAATACCAGAACTAGGGGACATCCACTCAAATTGAGGGCTGGGAGAGTGAGAATAGACAAAATAATATATTTTTTTACCCAGCGTGTTGTTAGTCTGTGGAACTCCCTGCCAGAAGATGTGGTGATGGCATCTGGCCTGGCTGCCTTCAAAAGGGGATTGGACAAATTCCTGGAGGAAAAGTCCATCACAGGTTACAAACCATGATGGAAATGTGCAATCTCCAGACTTGAAACGAGGGTAGTTCAAGGGCCAGATGAAGCAGGGGAGTGGTATCAGGAGACAGATATCTAGTCTCGTGCACTCCCAGATGCATTTGGTGGGGCCACTGTGAGATACAGGAAGCTAGACTAGAAGGGCCTTTGGCCTGATCCAGCATGGTTCTTCTTATGTTCTTATGTACTTCTGCCAGTTCTTTGAATATCCTTGGATGTAATTCATCTGGCCCAGGAGACTTATATTCATTTAATGTTTCCAGGTATTCCTGTTCCACCTCTCTAACCTATTATATGTTGCAATTCCCGTCCTACCTCATTTAATCTTTGTGCCAAGGGAACAGTGTTTTCCTTTTTTGGAGAGATATATCTTAGAACTGCAAAACTGGAAAGGTCCCTATGGATCATCAAGTCCAGCCCCTGTCAAGGAGGCCCCATGGGGGAACTGTTCACCTCTTGCTCCGCAGCCAGATATGTAAACCACAGAGCTAGCCAGCAGTTCGTGGATTTAAACATTTCTGATCTTCCCTGCAAAGTTGAAATAAGGTTTGCATGTTTTAATAATGCATATGGTATACTTTGAACATGCTAATAGATGTAAATTCTGAGTACTGTTACGCTCTTCAAGTATTATGACATGTTATTTGTTCCACAGAAGTGTAAAATATGGGTGATAAGGAAGGAAGGAAGGAAGGAAGGAAGGAAGGAAGGGCATTTTAGAACAAGAAAAGGGATGATTAATTTTGTCAAGAGACCTGTGACACTTTTAATTGCCTACAGTTCCATATGGGGTAACATACTCACCTTTACTGTTTTTGCTGAATTCCTTAACAAAAACAATTATATTATTTGCTCCTAGAGAAGAAACATTTTTATCTATCAACTTTTATCTATCAATATTTTTAATATTTTTGGGTTTTTTTTAGTATTGTTAATTCTTATGCATCTTCTTGTCTCATCTTTATTATTATTATTATTATTATTATTATTATTATTATTATTATTATTATTATTATTATATTGTTGGAACGTCTGATTATTGTTTGATTGATGCTGTAAACCACCAGGAGTTCCTTTGGAAGATGGGCGGTATGAAAATATATAAATGAAATGAAATGAAATGAAATGATCTACCCAAGAAAGACCAGGTGCAACCTTTTTCCTGGAGATCAATAATACTAAGCCTTTATCTGTTTGAACACCAGAACAGGGAGAACCAGCATCTGCCTGTCTAGAAGTTGAGTCATGGCTACTATACCTGCTTGGGCAGAACTAGATACAAGGGAGAATGACCACTCAACAAATCTTCTCCCTATGCTGTCTAGTGAAACCAAGTGCCACTCCTCCTCTTCTTTAGTTTCTGCTTGCAAGGATTGGGAAACTCTCAGTGCAGTTTTACCTATGATTCTGTTTTACTCATTCTAAAGGGTGGGAAGGGGAAGGATGTGGCGGGCATTCCATGCATGTTTGGTGGTCCCACTTTTTAATAGCCATATTTCTAAAAACTGCCATTGTAACATTTTTTAAAAAATTGCCTTTCCTGTGTTAGCGTTAGTGCAGCAACCACAATTTAAACACAACACACGCCAGGAACATCCTCCCAGCCACAATAGGCTCTTCACATCACCTGTGAAAACATGCCAAAAGACTCTTCCATCCTGGTTTTCCAAACCCAACACTTCTTCTGGACTCACAAAGCCGTGTTTAATCAACATAGAGGCTCAAGAGTAAACACACACTCAGGTCAGCCGCCCAGTGGGAAGTCACACTTTCAATCCGGCCTTGGCAGAGCTGTTCACTCCACCCCCCAATCTCTTGAACTTCTCCGATGATGCTCTCTTTTGAGTCCCACCCGCACAAAACTTGCCTGAGTGCTTCCCTCCCTCCCCAGGCCTTGCTTTTGTGGGGCTGATGGATGGAGAGCCTGTGTGTCTTCCCTCTGCAATCCTTTCCCCCCACCACCAAAAAAAAGTTGCAAGCCCTCCCCTCCCTCCCTGGTCTGAATAGCCTATTAGGGAGCCCCTTTGTGATGTAATTGGATTTCTCCCCTTGTTAGTTTGCAATGAAAACGTCATCTGGAGGGAGGGAGGCGCCCATTCATCTCGAATTAAATTCAGTCATTTCTTCAGTGAGCTGTGAAGTATTCATGCCACTGCAGCAAGCAGCTGCAACCAAGAAGTGCCCTTGACAATACCCCGGGGCTCAGTTCCCCTTTCTCAAACTAACACATACACACCTGGTCCCTCCCCCTTCAACACACACACACACACACACCACGGTTGACCACCAACATGGAACAGGCTGGAAGTAGCAGACAATGCTGAACTTTCAACTTCAGCTTCCAAAAGTTTTGGGATAAATGAATGCCTAGGAGTGAGCCCCTGTAGCAGGCACCATTGTGCTGCTCTCAGCTCACTAAAACCACCTGGCATCTAAGTGCGCAAGTTGCCACTGAATGTTTTCCACAGTGTTCTAGAGAACAGGTTCCCAACTTGGACTACAACTCCCAGAAATCCTGGCCAGCAGCATTAGTGGTGAAGACTTCTGAGAGTTTTGGTCCAACACCAGAGCAGAACTCAAGGTTAGAAACTGACAGAGTAACATCACTCAATAGCCTTTATTTTTTTTTCAAGAATATATTAGTTAGTTTGGTTAGTTTGTGATGATTATGGCATACAGCTTATGAACACCCCAGATTCACAATCTCAGAAAATTAAAATATTACATGATATCAAGAATTGGAAATATAACAATATCGGACCTCTGAAAAGTATAAGCATGCATATGTACTCAGAACTTGGTTTGGGCCCTTTTTGCATCAATTACTGCCTCAATGAGGGATGGCATGGATGCTATCAGCCTGTGGCACTGCTGAGATGTTATGGAAGATCAGAATGCTTCAATAGCAGCCTTCAGCTCCGCTGCATTGTTCAGTCTCATGTCCCTTGGCTTTCTCTTGCCAATGCCCCATAGATTCTCTATGGGGTTCAGATCAGGTGAGTTTGCTGGCCAATCAAGCACAGTAATCCCATGGTCACTGAGCCAGGTTTTGGTACTTTTACCAGTGTGGGCAGGGGCCAAGTCCTGCTGGAAAATGAAGTCCGCATCCCCATAAGACTCGTCTGCGGAAGGAAGCATGAGGTGCTCCAAAATCTCCTGGTAGACGGCTGCATTGACCTTGGACTTAATGAGCCACAGTGGACCAACACCAGCAGACAACATGGCTCCTCAAATCAACACACACTCTGGAAACTTCACACTGGACTTCAAGCATTGTGCATTGTGTGCCTCTCCATTCTTCCTCCAGAATCTGTGTCCTTGGTTCCCAAAGGAGATGCAACATTTGCTCTTATCAGAAAAGAGAACTTTGGACCACTGAGCAACAGACTAGTTCTTTTTTCTGTAGCCCAGGTAAGACGCTTCTGATGTTTTGTTGTTCAGGAGCGACTTGACAAGAGGAATACAACATTTGATGCCCATGTCCAGGATCCGTCTGTGTGTGGTGGCTCTTGATGCACTACTATCAATAGGGAACCTTTTCACGTTATTCTAATTTTCTGAGATTGTGAATTTGGGGTTCATAAACTGTACGCCATAATCATCACAATTATACAAAAGTAAGGCTTGACATATCTTGCTTAGCATGTAATGAGTCTATCTCATAGATTAGTTTCACCTTTTGAGTTGAGTTCCTGAAATAAATGAACATTTGCACGATATTCTAATTTTTCGAGTTTTACATGTATGTAGATCAAGAAGCCTGGGACCAAATCAACTGAAGCAATAAATGGTGTTTGTTGCCTCTATGCCACTGGTTGCTGCACTCAACATCTGTACAGCAGAGAGATGAAGAATATGTGCTTCAACCTGCTGTGGATGGGATCAGCGACAATCTCATAGCACCAGTGCATTGTGGACCACTGTGAAGTCAGATGTCTTTTGTGGCTTGTAACCTCAAGGCCAAACTCAGGCTTTGGGATAGTGCTGCTTGGCCTATCCACTGATACACCAGAGAAGCAGCAGAGACAGAAGTGAAATCAAAGTCGTCTTGTCAAAGGAATTCAGAAACATTTAAATCATTGAGAGGAACTGGTGGTGGGACTTTGGCCCGCCACTTGCCACTCCAAATATCCTGGTGGTGAAAGGCATGCCTCGATCTTCAGCCAGGCTATTGATTCAAACTGCCATGGGAACATCCTTATTTAGGGGATTAAGCTCAACAATTAGGACACCCACAGCAGAACACCCTCTTTGTCCCTTTGTACTGCAGAGAGTGCCACCCCCTCGGCAAATGCAGGAACAAGTTACTAATGGGATTAACGCTGTCACTTGAACTCACAATAGGGCCTCCCAGCACTGAATGACCACCTCTGGCAGGGGTCTCTCAGAAATTCGACAACGCAAAAACGATAAATGCCATGTAACCTATACCTGGGGAGGGGCACCACGGACCCTTGTAGTCCATTTGCCTCCCATTTTATTCACGAGCAACTTGAGCAGTGAGCCAACAGCTTCCAAAATATTCTGCTACAGCAATATTTTTTTACAGCTATGAAAGGGAAACGTGACCCTGCCAAATGTTTTCGACTTCCGTTCTGCAGAGTCCAAGGCTAAGGGCAGGGGATTAGGGGAATTGTAGTCCTTAGCATTGGGAGCCATGCTCTGTACCGTACGATTCCACATGGGGGTAAAAGAAACAGAATCCAGACTCGCGAGAACCTCAAGTGTTCTAGAGAGGTATGACTACAGAAAAGCTAGCAAGAGGGACTGACTTTTCTCGTAGGGCGAGGACTCTAGGAGGCTTTGAGATGATCAATTTTTTAAAAAAAACAAGTTATAATACTAGGTCAGTTGTGAGTACTTCCCCTTCCATTAAGTACCTCAAGCTGAAGGGAATCCCTGTCAGATTTATTTCACATGTTTATTTTGAATCACAGAGCCCCGATCCCCATGAACACCACAGTCTCTTCTAGATGGCCCTTTTCACCTGCAACATGGAAAAGTTGCCGGCTGCTCAAGAAGTGCATGCCTAATGATACTGAAGGTCAGTAGTAGAGGACACCATTTGCGTGCAAAAAGTCACAGGTTCGGATTCCAGCATAGCTACGATGGGAAAAGACCCCTATGCAGAACCCTACAGAACTGCTACCAGTCAGTGTATAACATAATCAAGCTAAATGGATATGTGGTCTGGCTCAGTATAAGGCAGCTTCCTATATTCCAGTTGGTCTTCCATCGACTTTTCCCAGACTCAGATTTGTGTCCTTTTCACTGTCCTTTCCATCCTCAAGAATACTAGCCAAAACCTTTTTCCAAAAAAAAAAAAAAAAATGAGGTCTTCCTGTTTGCAACGGCTTTCAAGAAGCAAAGCTGGGTGCGTGTGTTTGTTTGTTTCTAAGCATGCACACAAGCCAAAGGTCCAGCCATTGTCTGTGTTGTATGTCTGCAGGTTTATTTTTCTCTTTTGGTTTTCAATCATGATGCAAGTTCTCCATATCTTTGATGGATAAAATGTGAAATAAAATACACAGATAGCTCTGCTTATCCAGTTAAGTTTGCAATGTTCATTATAACCACAAGATCAAAGAAAGAATGCTACAAACTGTCTGGATAGAGAAAGAAGACAGATATTAAGGACCAGTTAGTAAATAGTAATAAAAAGAGTCGGGGAGGCAGTTACAAAAAATATCCCTTCCTTGAATTCCATACCTCTTTTTGGAGGCAGCCTTTGCTAATAAAGGAAGCAATGTGGGACATCACTTCCAGTGAGTAACAAAGAGAGACACAAAACTCCCGTCATTCTATTCATGATATTTGTAGAAGTGAAGCCCGTTTTATACATTCACACTCAAAAAGGTTCCCCCACTGCTACATACACAACACTAGGAGTCAATGATATGAGACAACATACTGGTTCACACTCAAGGAATCGCCAAGGAAACACCACAGAGTGAAACTCACACTGAGGCCTTGTTTGCAGAAACTGCAGCCACTCACATGATGACACCAGGAACATCAATTCCCACATGGAGCCTGCCATCGTCAGAATGTCTTTTTCCTTCCAAACACCAAATTAGCTACAAGCCCAGCAGCCTCCTCATACTCCTGGGAGGGCAAGGTGGGTTGGACTGGCCATAATAACTGGCTCAGTGTAGTTCCAAGATCTACACCATAGGCAGGGAACCTTTGGCCCTCCAGATGTTTTGGACTTCCACTCCCAGAATTCCGAGCCTATATTGCCAATGATAAAGGACTGTGGGTGTTGAGGTCCAAAACATCTGGAGGGATAAAAGTTCTCCACCCCTGATGTCATCCTACAAATGAGTGGATGCCTCCCTCCCTCAGTTTGGAGATAGGAATATGGTTCCGTGACACATATGAGTTAGGGAGCTTGGTTATCAAATTAATCTTCACATATCTGCCCTTTTAAAAAGAGGTCTGAGCAGCTGTTTCCAAAATGGCACCTCAGCCCTCCTTCTAACTATCCCTTTGTCATCTTAACCAGTATGCTGGCAACTTTCCAGGCCACGGCCAAGAGTTGCAAATTCATAAGGAATGTTGCTTTTTAAATATAGCCTAGGTTCAAGTCCATTCCCTTCTATGCTTCTCCTGTTGACCTCTCAAAGAGCTCTGTCTACTATGCTTTAAATTCCCACAGCAATGAACCCAAAGCTTTGTCTGACCACTGGTCACATCTAGTACACCCTGAGCAGTACGGCAGAATGAACCTAACACTCCTGATACAGTGCCTTGCACCAGACAAAGACAACCTATTTCCCAGCTTCAGCAGAAGAAAACTTAAATGGAAGAAACATGTCCTTGTGAATCCACAGTTGCCACTGTTTCTGTCTGTTCTCTGTGAATTCAATTTACAAACATTTCTCAGTAAGAAACATAAATGAATAAGCAGACAACGCACACGCAGTGGGGGTACAGGGCCCTTATTTTCATATTCTCTCTCTCTCTCTCTCTCTCTCTCTCTCTCTCTCTCTCTCTCTCTCTCTCTCTCTCTCACACACACACACACACACACACACACACACACACACACACACACACACACACACACACACACACCATGAAACACTGGCTCTCTCCACCAGACAACAGTCATTGCCTATGCAGAAGTCCTTGTCATCGCTGACTTAAGTGGGAAACAACATAGATGAGGCCCACCAGAAGTAGGCCACGCACGCCCACCATCATGAGGAGAAACAGCAACAAGATGGACATCACTGGCTCCACCACCTGGTTGCCGAGGTTCCAGGTGGGGAATCCCAGGTTGACCAATTGTTGATTGATGTCGGAGAACGGTGACCGTTCCCCTGGTCTTGCTCCCTGGTGTTGCTGTTGTCGGCGTTGGTGCTGTTGTGGGGCAGGGCCTGCGTTAGTCATTGTGTTGAAGAAGCCCTGTGGAGAAAGCCCAGAGAAGACAAATGAACTTGTGGAACAGCTCATCAACTGGCATTCACCCATTGTAGGAGGCACATTAAACAACTGAACGCCTTATCATATTTCCATCACCATCAGGAAAGAAACGGATCCAACAGGACACCTCAAACTTTCCCCAGGATGTATACTGTATCTTCTTTCAATGATAATGTATTATTTAAAATATTTGTATACTCCTACTCTCATAAGTTATCTAAACGGTAACATGGACATACAGAAATAACAATTTCAACCACATCACAGTGGGGGGGAAATAAAAACAGCAGCTTTTCAGAAGAACATTGCTTTTGGCTGTAGCCCTCTACTCACTCACCCTAGAACTTAATCCACTGAACACATTTGGAAGTTACATTGATATACTATTAATCAAGTAATGCCCACTTAATGCAAACTGCTTATTTCCATGAACTCCGTCAACTAAAAAGAGTATGTTTCAATGAATGTTTTGGAATATTGGGTGTGGAAAGTAATTTTGATGGAAAAATTGACTGCCCACTTACATCTGGAGTATCAGAATTCCTCTAGAGGCTCATTTCATATATCCTGGCTTTCTTTTATTCATTATTATAATGCAGTAATAAAAACTGACTTCCTTTTATTCTATATTGTAATAATGGCAGCTCCCAAGCCACTCATGCTGATTTATGGAACAAAATAATATGCTAACTAACAATGGTGTTTGATATGTTTCTTGCATGGGCTCTGATGGCGTCCAACTATTTAATAGTTTTTTATACTGTATCTTATTAAATTTTATTTTCAAAATGCATTTGATAATCTGCTTCACTTATTTTCTAGTGTGACAAAGACTTTCAATTTTTCCTACATAAAGGATTGTTTCTTATAGCAAAACATGTAAAATTCAAATGTAGTTTGTTACATGCGGTAATAATGCATACATGTATTTCTGTCTGCTTGAATGAAGAAACCTTACCAGAAGAACTGTGGGAAAAATATGCAACAAAGGGAGATTGCATGCAGAATTTACATTTTACACTATTTAAATAAACTATGACTAGAGGCAGCATGTGCCTCAGAATACCAATTGCAGAGGACTATGACAAGGAGCATACTATTGTGTCCCGTTTATGGACTACCAATGAGTATTTGGATGGCTACTGGGCAGAACAGCATGCCTAAAGGGGAGATCTTTGACATGGTCCAGCATAGTTAATCTTTGGTTCTTAAGAAAACCCTGGCCGAGTTTCAGATGGAATCAAACACCTGAAGAGTGGAAGGGAACTGCTGAGCTCATCTCCTGCTTGTGGGCTTCCCACCAAAGACTGGCTGGCCACTGTGTGAAGCAGAATGCTATACTAAAAAGACCTTGGGTCTCATTCAGCATTGCTCTTCCGTTCATTTTACTTAAGTAGATCTGAAAAGAGACCTTTTTGGACAGATCAACTATATTGTAAGCAAGCCTCCATATACATGGTAGAGATGCTGAATTCTTTCAGGTGTCTTATATGGTTCTAGACAACTGCAAAACGTGTATCAGATCCACCTTTTCTCACCGGTTGAGCAGCGTTTCCCCTGTTCTGGGTGTTCTGCCTCACTCGAGGATCATCATCTTGTACAATATCACCGTTTGCCAAAATCCGCACCATCGTTAGAGCTCTAGGGCGTTTGCCTGTCTACACCTGTAATGTACAGGGGGGGAAAAGTTTAACAAAGTCAGCTAGGTTCTGGGAAAGAGGTCCAGGCAGGACATGCTGACAGGTGCCTGCAGAGCCATACCTTGATTCCACAAATCCCATGTTCCGTTATTACAATGGCCAGTGCAGAACTTATAATGATCCTAATAGGGCTTTCCAGGTGAGATATTTAAGAAGTGGTTCTACCAGTTCCACACCCCCAGCGAGTTCCCATGGCTGAGCAGGGATCTGAACCTAGTCTGTCACTAGCACTACTGCACTCAGCAGGACTGAGCCTGTGTAGGGGTATAACATATACAGATTATTGCATTGACACTTTGTTATTCTGAAGTGCTATACTGTATGCAGAATCCTTCTAATTACCGGATAATTCATTTTTTTAAAAAAAACAATCTACAAAAACAAAAGCACCTAGACAGCTGCCAGATGAGCTACTGAAATTCCATCTTCTTTTGGCACAATCCTTCGTCAGTCAAGTGACATTTTTCTCCGCGTGCCCCACCCTCCTTTAGCAATCTGGCTAGAATGAAGGCAGTCTCATGGCTCCCTGTGCACCCTTGCTATCATGGAACTAAACTTCAGTGGCACTTATTTAAAAGCCATGCAGATTACTTTGGTTTAACAGTTACAGAAACTTAATCATATCATTTTTAAATTCATTAGATAGCTATATAAAAATATCAAAGAAGCATCGTTTTTTTAAAAAGATCATGTACATATGCACTAAAACAGGCAGGATTTCACTCAAGACAACCGCTCCTGGTGGCAATTCAAGTACGGGTAAAACAGCTACAGCCTGGCACAAAATAAATCAACCTTGCATCCTACAATGCCCTACCATGAAGAAAAGGGGCAAGGCTTGCTCTACCCTTAGTTAAAGAGAGGCAGGTGCTTCAAGCAGCAAGTGCAGCAGTGGGTGGCAGCAAGTTGTTGGTAAGTCAGAGATTGGGTTACTCCACAGCCAGTCCTGACCTGTACCTCCTAATCCAGTTGGATGTCAGACACTATCCGACTGGCATTGCTTAACCTTACTGTCACTTACTTGGCTTAAGTGAAACAAGAGCTAATACTGTGCTCACGACCTGGGGTTCAATGTTGACTCAGCCTCCCATCCTTCTGAGGTCGGTAAAAAGTACCCAGCTTGTGGGGGGGGGGGCAGAATGAATAGCCTGCATAATTAAATTGTAAACCACCCTGAAGTGCTATGGGGTGGCATATAAGCTTGCTTGCTTAACCAGGAAAGTACCTCAGAACTCAGACCAATCCTTGATTGGGAGGCGGGGTGTCACCCAAGAGTTACTCAGGCATATCTCTAATGCAGATGTGAAATGCATATCCTATTCCTCTAATAATCAGATAAATACCCATAGTGTAAAGTACTATGCAACGAAACAAAAAAAAAAAAAAAAACCTCCCCGCTCGTATTCCACCTACAATATAAACTGACTTGGTGGCTTTAAGATCAGCTGCTTTCTCTTCATCTTAACTCTCTGTTTCAAATGGTGAGCTTCCATACAGCATGGGTGGAGCAATGTGTGGCCCTCCAGACCTCGCTGGATTGCAACTCGCATCCTTGACTGCCACAAGGCAAGAGCCACGATGCCATGAAATGCGCAGCCTTTTGCACATGCCCAGAGGGCTAAATTTAAAAGCATATTAGACTCTCCCCACCCCCCAACGAGTTCCATTGGTTGAAGATTTGCCGCTGGAGCTGCGAGTGGCAAGAAGAATGTGGGGATCAATACAGAAGGCACAGCCTTGACCAGGGAAGAGTTGGTTGGGGCTGCCCGGAATATGAAAGAAAACATTCTGCACAGGGCGTGAGATCAAGGGTGTGTGATCAGACCCCTTATATTCCTGGGATAACTTGCCGGGAGGGGCATCACCAACTTTCCCAGCTGCCTCCGGTTTAAACCAATAATAAATCCAGCCTAAGGCTCTACAAACAGATTAGAGTGGACCCTTGTATAACAAACAGTTTGTATAACATAAGATCTGTACAACATAAAAAAAATTCCGGATAGGGGAAATTTGCTTAACAGAATCGCCTATTAAAATGGGATTACTCCGTTTTCCATGCATTCCTATGGGAAATTTGTATAAAGGAAATTTGCTTAACATAATTTCATTTGGAACGAATTAATTATTCCTTTATACAAGATACCCACTGTATCTTACTGGCCCCCAACACGCTCTCTTTTAGGGAGGTTCCCTCTGGTTTTAAGCAGGTGGCCGAGGATTCCTAAGGGCACAAAGACTCAGCAGGAGAAATCATCCGGGCGGGCATCCTCTCACCTCCGTCTTCCCTCTGAAAGTTCCTCGCTTGCCGTCGTTGCGCTTCTTTCTTCCTTCCTCCTCCTCCTCCTCCTCCTCCTCCTGACTGTCTAAAAAACTACAACTCAGCAGCTTCCGGAGAGCGTATACCGGAAGTGACGCACACGCCCCATGACGAGGGTAGAGCGGACGGGGAAAGAGGAGAAAGAGTTTGCTGCTTGCTGGTTGGAGGCTTTCTGGAGCGTGTGCAGCTCCCTCTTCAGGCGCCATGGGGAACGGCAGGTTGGTCCGGCGCGGGAGCTTCTTGTGTTTTGCACTGGGTGGAGAGAAGATTCGGGGATGCGAGGAAATTCCAACCTGCCCATTGATAAGGAACAAAAACGGTATGGATAGCTCAGTGAGAGAGTTAGGGAGTTCGATTCCCCACTTTGCCGGCAGAGAATAGAGCCAGCCTTTGTGACCCTGGGGCAAGCTCCACAGTCCAGAGAAACCCCCATCCCAACCCAGAAGAACGGAATGGTAAACTACTTCTGATGAGTACAGTGGTACCTTGTGTAAAGGAAATTTTGTTAAGCAAATTTTCCTTTATGCAAATTTTCCTTTATACAAATTTGCCATAGGAATGCATTGAAAACAGAGTAATCCCTAATCGCGAGTCGCGACCATTTTATGTTGTACAGATTCGCCCCATAGGAGAATCAGTTAAGCAAATTTCCCCTATCTCTGGAATTTTTTATGTTGTACAGATTTTATGTTGTACAAACCGTTTGTTATTCGAGGGTCCACTGTATATTTGCCACCTGGAAAATCCTGAAAATGGTTGCATACGTTGGAATCACCTTGCCAACACATGATTACAGATAGATAGATAGATAGATAGATAGATAGATAGATAGATAGATAGATAGATAGATAGATAGATAGATAGATAGATACTCACTTGCTTCCTTTCATTTGACAGGATCAGTTCTCAAAAAATTACAAGCCAGCAGCCCAACCGGTCATACTGTCAAAGGGAGACTGAGAGTTGGCATCTGTTTTTTAAAAGATACTTTCTGAGTAGTCAGTGCAAGATAGCATTTTACCTGATTATTTTGTCACTCTCCTTTCTGCCTTTCATGCACGTGCAGCAACACATGTTATAGGGCAGTGTTGGGGGAACCTTCGGCTCTCCAGATGTTTTGGACCACAACTCCCACTATCCTTTGTCATTGGCAATCTAGGCTCGAAATTCTGGGAGTTCTGGTCCAAAACAGTTTGTTAGATGAGGAGGGATTCCACAGCTGGCTGGCATCTGTGCCTCTCAATAAGATTCCAAGGTACAGGTATCAGTAGAGAAAGTTTTGAACAGGATGAAGTTGAACATGTTGCCACTTAGTCATTATTGATTCCTGCTCAAATTCATTATTTTGTAACCAAAAAAGGGCAAAACCACTGAAATATGAATGTAGTTTGTTGCAGTATTAGACCGTGAGGTAACATTTGTTGCATAGCAAGATAGCACAACCATGGGCGCACAGGAAGAGCGACAAAACCACCTGACCGCAACAAATTTTATCACGGTATATAATTAGTTGTGGTAAAAAACGGACGTGAAATAACAGCCTAAAAGAAGATGTGTGTGATATCTTCACGTTGCTTCAAACGATACTGCTGTAAAAGTGGAAAGGAGCGGGTTCATTTTGGCAGCCCTAGTTGTGCTTGAGAACTATTCTAATGTTGAGCAAAACCTCTCAGAGTAAGAGAGAGATGTGTAATTCCATTTTACTCACTTTAATCAACAATGCTGCACTGAGAAATTTCCCTCTGCCTATTGGCTATTGGCTGTGTAACTACTACAGTAATCTCATTATTATATCTAGCAATGGGGCATGTTGGTTGGGCTAGTGAGATTTGTGACCAAAATATTTCCCAACACCACTGTAGGGCCACCCATCCCTATTTATTTGTCCTCAGATATCTTGTTTATTGATTATTCAATAATCCAGGCAGGGATTGGGAGGTTGTTAGTTTGGGGTTTGTTTGTTTGTTTGTTTGTTTGTTTGTTTTGTATCTACTATGTACTGAACAATTTAACTAAAAAGAAATGGAAAACTTCATCTCCTTTTCCTTTCCCAAGCAAGCAGCAAAGAAGTTTTCTTCCACTGGAATATTTACCAAATGACCAAACAAAAAATCTCCTCTTCAGGAGGAAATGAAACATGATTTGAAATAGCTTTTGACAAAAACATGCTGTAGGACAACATTGTAAGTTGAAAGAACAGAACTAATCCTTTTAACAGATGGGTGCTTTCTTTTCTTAATAGAGGTAGGGAAGGCTTGAATATTAGAGAAAGCAGGCTTTAACATTAATCCCTTTCTCCCCCCACTAACAGAGAGGGAAACAAGCAATTGTTGAAGGGACCCTGTTGAGTCCTTAAGGTCACTCTTTCCCTGAGCCTCTCAAGTTGACCAGAGAGCTAAAGAGAAAGGACTGGCTGGTCTCTTAAACTCAGAGAAGTCTGTTTTTAGTCTATGAGAATATGCAACACATTCTATTTTTAACAGGAGTTTTAGATTATTATAAACTAGCAATGTTTTTAATATTGTTATATGTTTAATGGCATTTTAATATTAATATT
>JAHTLZ010003518.1:19297270-19309236 GCA_023846285.1 Phrynocephalus versicolor
TATCTATCTATCTATCTATCTATCTATCTATCTATCTATCTATCTATTCTCTCAGCATTGTGCAAAGTGATAAAATTTTACTTAATTATTGCTTTTTTACATTACTGGGGTAAGTGAAAGGTGCTTCTGTTTTCATAGATTCTCTCCTGTCTGTTATGGGCTGGGCTGCCACAGACATGGGAATGGGAATACCATAGACATGGGAATCCATCACACACACACACACACACCACATGCAGTACTTGTTTCGCTTGCAAAACGTTTGGATCCAAGCTCTAATGTGACACAAAATAAGAGCCTAATAGACATTTCATTACATGTTTAAAATCTCAAGTATGTGTAGATTGGTGCAATCTAGAACAGCACCTTTTCTCTTAATCAGTATGTAACATGGGTTTCAGAGTGACCTTAGTCAGAGACATGCAGAATCTTGATTGGGTTTTAATTATCAAGTTCGAACTACTATGGAGTAATTTAAATTTAAATGTCTCAATTAGTTTAAATAAATATTATGCTTATTTCACAGCTCTCATTTCAAATTATGTTAACTGCCTTGAGAATATTTGGGATGTGACACAAAACCAAATAGAAAAACTTTCTGACCCCATGATTCAGAACTTGTTGTAGCATTAATAATGTGCTTGCCCCTGGCCTTTTTATAGACTATTGACAAACACTGCTTCTGGTTTTTCTCTTTTGTTGCCACCGACTAGCTTCGCTAGTAAATTAAAGACTTCAGACTGTTTTTAAGTTGAAGAAAAATAAAAGAAGTTTATTGATTACAAAGTAGAATCAAAATCATTAATGGTAATGTGTTGAAGTATAAACAAAAAGAATACTAAGTTTGATTACTAATAAAGCTGAATATATGCACACCCAGTTCCTAAGTTTACAAACTCTAAACACTCAGTTTTCCTCACAGACACTCTAAAAATTCTTTCTCTTCTCTCTCTAACTTTTCTCCAGAAAGTGTAAATCCCTATCTGTCTTTCCAGACAGTGCCAGTCCCTATGTGACTAAAACAGTGCTGAGCAGAGCCTTAAATCCCCTCAGGCCACTCCCCAGACTCTCTCATTGATCTACGAACCCACCAATTGGTACAGACACCTCTAATTAATTATTCATTACCACAGGTAAACATCACACTTATCTCCAGGGATCAAGAACCCTACCTTGAATGATCATTGCAATACAGCTATAATGAGTTACTCATCTTCTAGTTAGAAAGACTGAAGTGGTTGCAGCCTCCAGGTACATAGCTCACAGTCTGCTTGCCTGCTTATCCCTGATATGGCTCAGAGTGAATTTCTCTGACATTATGGTGTAGAACCAGCCGTAGTATCACTGGGCTGAGATTGTTGAAATCAATAGGACTTAAGCCAGACCCATGATTTACAAAATAGGAGTGATATCTAGTTGAGATTCCACAAACAAGTGGTTCTCAGCCTGTGACAATCCAGGTGATTGAACTTCAGCTCCCAAATCCATACCATTGGTGATGCTAGCTGGTCTTTTCTGGGAATTGACATCCAGAGTATCTGGAGGACCAAAAATCGAAAGCCATTGACATAAAGTAGGGGTGTCCCTCTAACATGTTGTTCGGCTGCAACTGCTTTCATCCCTGACCACTGGCTTTTCTCCTGATTATTTTTAAGGCATGATGTCTAGGGAAGATAGGTGTTGTTGTTCAGTAATATTCAGAGGGCGCCAAATTATTCTCTTCTGGCCATAAATTAAAGCCAATAGTTACCTCAAAATTGGGCTAGTCAATTATGGACAGGGATCTTGTGTATTGTATTTAGCAACTATAAAATAGATTCAACTGTTCAAGATGCCTCACTTACATACATTGTTGCGTGACAAATGTTTTGTTCCCCTATAAGACAGGTCACAATGTTTGTCCCTGTGTTTAAAATGGAAGGGACTGAATCTGAGAAATCCCTCACTTAAGGTCATCGGGTGTGTTCATTGAAAAAATGAGATGAGGCCCAGGATTCCCTGCTTTGTGAAACTCTATTCAGGCATTAATCCCCAACGTGTGTAGGGCTCAAAGGATAGTGGCGACATAGGCATGGGCTGATAAAGAAGGGCTGCTAACTAAGGGAAACCTATCTGAAAGTTGAGTCATGGCAACTGGACTTCTTTTTCTTGAGAGATTGAAACGTCAGCAGATTGACAAAGCTGTTTGGATGAGCAGCAAAACGTTTCAATCTCTCAAGAAGATGAAGTTCAGTGGACATGACTCAACCTCCAGATAAACTCACCTGGATGACTGAGAATCTTCACAGACATAAGGAAAACCTAGTTCAGTAGATTGCATTTACACCACTTATGGAGACCTCTGCACTGAACCTGGGAAGGTGTGCATGATTTCCAGGTGGAGTGGAAATGTGGGGATAGCACTCACATTGCCACCCCTGTCCCTAGCATCCTTCGAGCTTTATAGGTTTTCAAGGTGTCAGACCTGAATAGGGTTAGTCTCTAAGCTCCACCAGGGTACAAAAAAATAATCTATGGAATACAGCAGTCCGGATGCGACTTCTAGAGCAGGTATTAATTTCTCGGGATTCGAAGGCTCCGAAACGGGTGGAGCAGCTCGTCAGGAATGAAGCGGCTTTGCTTGGAAAACAGCTTGGCCGTATTGTCAAGAGCACCTCCGGCTGCAGCTGCTTGTGACTTGGGTGAATAGTTTCACAGCTCACCGAAGAGATGACTGAATTTAATTCGAGATGAATGGGTGCCTCCCTCGATCTAGATGACATTTTCATTGCAAACTAACAAGGGGAGAAATCCAATTACATCACAAAGGGGCTCCCTAATAGGCCATTCAGCCTGGAGAGAGAAAGAGAGAGTGTGTGTGAGTGAAGAAATATGGAACGGCTTGACAAACTGAAGTCTGGGAGGGGTCTCAGCGACTATAGTTTATTGGACAGATACAATGTGGGCAGCCTTCCGGCAGAAAGGAAAACTGTCTACAGGGGGGAGGGACTGCTCCTGCAACCACAATTTTTGGATTAAAGCCAGACGGATGCCAAGGGTCATGCTCTTGAAAGAGATCCTGACAGAGAATTCCCTCACAATATTGGAAAGACAAACGCGACCCCCACAATATGAGGGATTTCTAGGCCGCTGAAGACCAATATGAGTAAAGTGATTGTCACAACATCTCAAACACCAGTTATTTATCTCACCAGAATCTCAGCACCTGTTCACACAGAGCTATGCACAGACCATTAAAATCTGGACGGCATTACGCAGGAGCAGTCATTCCTAAAAACTACAGCAATTTTCTGTCAGGGACATTCACTCTCATAGGTAAATGCTGAGGCAGGGATAGTCACATGGTGATACAAATACTGTTATAGACGGTGGTTAATAAAATCCTATGGAAGGCAGAATAAAAATAAGATATGCAAATAATGGGCAGATGTGAGAGGTGTTTATTGTTTTGTTATTGTTTTGTTAAGCCACATACAGCATAATAGCTTAAATCTGGTTCTATTTATTGGGCTTTAGAACCACTTGAATCAGTTACTAACTTAAGCTTTTCAGTGAGATCTCATCTGTTCTACTGCACCCTCTATTTTTAATGCTCAATGTGGGCTATAGTAAATTTTCTAAAGTGTATATTTTATAGGAATTTTGAACCCAGATTTTAGAGAGAGTTATAAAAAGCAGAAACTATTTATTATTTTTATTATAATTATCTAGTTATTTTTATGCTTTAGCAGGGGTGACAACTGAGTACTCCAGCTGTTACAAAACTGAAAGGGACCAAGGGATTGTTGCCTTGGGCCAAATACCTTTGCATATATACAAAACCCATGAAAGAACAAGCTCAATTTGATATACAGTACATGCTAAGTCAGAATCCTATTGCTCATTTATGCTTGAGTAAGGCATATGGCGGTGATGGCGAACCTTTTAGAGACCAAGTGCCCAAACTGCGATTCAAAACCCACTAATTTTTTGTGAAGTGCCAATACAGCAATTTAACCTGAATGCAAGTAGTTGTGAAGGGAAAATATCGGGTGCCCACAGAAAGGGCTCCGAGTGGCACCTTTGGCACCTGTACCATAGGTTCGCCAACACTGGCATGGATGTGGCAGCAAATTACATTTCATTGATGAGGTACCGGTTGTGTTGCTGGGCAAAATATTTTTTAATCTGAATTTTGTTGTTAATTGTTATGAATATTTGGCAGTTGTATTTCTATTGTTTTTTCATGTTGTTGTTGATTGTATAATTTGATGTTTAATATATTTTTGACATTTGTTTTATTGTTCTGTATATTTGAATTGTTGTAAGCCACCCAGAGTGGCCTTTGAAATGGGTGGGATATAAGTATAATAATAAATAAATAAATCCATAAAAATCTGACATGATGATTCTTAATAAGCAAATTAAATCAATAGGAACAGCCATAGAATGTGACAAAAACATAGCTGCAATTTTCTAGCAGCGGTAGAAAACACCAATTTTCTTTACATAACAGAAAATAAGGTATCTGCTAAAATCATATTACAATAGACCCTTAGGTTTTATCTACATTTTACAAAAGAAAATAAAAACCTCACCCTAGGACTAGTATGTAGTGGGTAAATGACAGTAAAGGATAATATCTTAAACCGAGCTACATCCAAAATGAAAGTTTGGATCCTGTAGCTGGATATCAAGATATCATGACCTGAAAAATCAGTTAATTTATCAGACTGCAAGTTCCATCAGTCCAGCCAGCATAACCAATGGTGAGAGATAGTACATTTTTAAATTATCAGTTCCCAGTACCATCTGTTTTATTGCTGTTGAGTTAAAAGGTATGCAAACCTGGGGGGTGGGGAGAGATTAATGTGTTATATTTTATTCATTTCCTATAGATAGAACACAGAAAGTGGTGTTAGGTTATTCGTGTTCGACACCACAGTCGCTGACCTGTGGAGTTCCCCAGGGTTCTGTTCTGTCTCCTATGTTATTTAAAAACTATATGGAACCACTCAGGTCTTTTGGGGTCAGGTGCCACCAGTATGCCGATGATACCCAGCTCTACCTCTCATCACCTCCGGATTCTAAGGGAGCTACTATCTCAACTTTACATGAGTGTTTAGCTGCAGTAATGAACTGGATGAGGATGAACAAAATGAAACTAAACCCAGACAAGACAGTCAAAAGGGAGAACAAGGGATAGGGATGCAACCTGTACTGGATGAGGTCACCCTCCAATTGAAAAATCAGGTGCACAGCTTGGGGGTGCTCTTGGACTCATCCTTGAGCTTGGATGCCCAGGTCATGGCTGTGGCCAGGAGCGCATTTGCACAATTAAGGCTAGTATGAAAGTTATGCCCCTTTCTTGAGAAACCAGCTCTGGCCACAGTGACAAATGCCCTGGTGACATCCCAGCTACACTACTGTAATGCGCTCTATGTGGGGCTACCAATGAAAAGCCTCAGGAAACTTCAACACAATGGGTCCAAAACGCAGCAGCCAGATTGCTGACTAGGGCGGGGTACAGAGATCACATTACTCTCCTATTAAAACAGCTCCACTGGCTGCCAATCAGCTATCGAGCACAATTCAAGGTGCTGACCTTAACTTACAAAACACTGTACGACCTGGGTCCTAGCTACCTCAAAGATCAAATAAATCTCACAGTATGAACCGACTCAGGTGTTAAGGTCATTAGGAGAGGCCCTTCTCTCCATCCCACCACCCTCACAGGTACATCTCGTGGGAACACAGGAAAGGCCCTTCTCACCTGCTGTGCCCAGGCTATGGAACTCCCTCCCACTAGAGACCAGGACTGCCTCATCTCTATTGTCCCTTCTGGAAACAGGCAAAGACCTTTCTCTTCAGGCAAGCTTTCCCTGAATGATGGACTACCATTATGTTTTAGTGTTTATAACTACAGTGGTCCCGTGCCATTTTGCGGTTCATATACTGCAGTCCTGGTATATTGCGGGACTGCAGTATATGAGAGGCATGGGCCCCTGGGGTAAGCTGCTTGGGCCTGTTTGGGGCCTACTACACTTAACCCAGGCCTGACAGGCTGCCCCAAGTGGGCCTCTGATGGGCTTCCCAGGTCTGTCAAAGGCCCCAGAAGTGGTTTCCAACAAACCGGAAGTGACTTCCGAAAAACCGGAAGATTGCTTCCCAGGCCCATCGTGCTAGGCGTCAGGAAAGTGTAGGAGGCCCCAGAGAGGCCCCCCAGTCCTGACCTGACTCAGCACCCCCATATCGCAGATTTTCAATTATCACGGGTCAGGTTGGGTCCCTAACCCCCGCGATAGGTGGGGGATTACTGTACTTATAACCTTGTGGCTTTAATGTAATGTTGTCTGTTAATGCAGTACGATGTCCCTCAATTCCTTGTTCTCGATACTTAAACATGTCTTAATTGTATTGGACTATATATTATCCCTCATCACTGTAAGCTGCCTTGGGTCCTTTTCCAACGAGAAAGGCGTAGTAAAAATACTCTAAAATAAATAAAATAAATATTCTGATACTCATCTGATACTGTTAATGTTAATTTGTTTCAAGGTTTAATACTACACAATTTTTAAAAAAAATGATATTATAGAAAGGTCTGCCTGGATTCCAATGCCTGGGTTAGGTTTATCTGTTTGTTGTTGTTTTAAAGAAATGCATATTATATTTTTACTTCACAGCAGGCTCCTCACTCTGAACTCCTAACATGAGGCAAAAAGAGGGGAAATGTGTCTGAGGGAACTAACAGCCACACTGTATGTGGTTCAGTTACAAAAGCACATGGAAACCTTGTTCCTCTGAACAGGCAATGGAGCAATAAGACATTTCTTACACACTTCAAACTATTGTTTTTTAAAAAAACAGCATGATAGAAAGCTTTCTTGTAAAGAAACACACTCTTATGCATACAAACACAACATATCAGGATTATTTCTCCTGTCATTTAGTTTTCTGTGAGCTCTGAGGTGTCCATCACTCTGTCACTCCCTCAGTCTTTTCATCTGGAGCAGAACTCTGTGAGACCATTGCTCATTTGTCTCCAGAAGTGGCACCATCCAGGAACAGTTGCCTCTCCTTGTCTACTACTGTTGGGGGGACACTGGCTTGACTGCAACGGGTGCCATGGCGGCCCAACTAGCACACCCACAGTAGGAAGTCTGAGGGAACGGGTGAAGGAATGGGAAACCTCGTAGGAGCCCAAATTCAAATGTTATTCTGAGCCTTGAAGCATTTGGAAGGCTTCCCCCCTCCCATCAGCATTTCTCCACATTTCTTTGGTTGCCATCTCTTTCCTCTCTTGTCGACAAAGCAAGGTAGGAAAGAAAGGCTGAGTGTATCATCATTCAGTGGAATGCAAAAGAAAGTTAGAGAGACAGAGCAAAGAGGTCTGAGGGGCGAAATAGAGGGAGGAGAAAGGAAGGGCATTTCAGCACACTCTTGCACACCCGTTTTCCTTTTTAGTTGCTGTGTCAATTGGGACAAACCTGATCAACCATCCATTGCCTGGAGGAGAGGCACATTGATTCAGCCCACTCTGCCCACTGCAGGTGAATTAGCATCTGTTTGGTTCTAGCCAGGCTGAGCAAATCATATCTTCAAAGCCACGGCGGGGACCAAATGAGGCCCACACATTGTGCCCTTTTCTTCTCCTAACGACTGACTGAGCTAATTGAACTCTCCTTTATCCGAGAAAGACAGAACAAGGGTTTCTGCATGAAGGATGGCGGTGAAGGAAGCATAAAAGAAAGTTAAGGGAGGGGAGGAGAAGAGAAAGGACCCTTCTTCTCCCCTTTCCCCTCTTCACTGAATGGACTTTGATTCCCAAACAGCATCTCTAAGGTTAAAAGGTTAAAAAGGAGATGGCCAAGTTAGTTCATGTAATGTGCCGCTTCCTGGGACTCTCCTGCTTCCCTTTCACTTCCAATTAGTCACTACACTCTATAGACATGTCTGACACATCAGCTAGGCAAAAGCCGTGACTGCTGTTCTTACAGACACTGGCCACATAGAGCCTGGAGCATTGGAAACTTACTTTTTAGCTCCACAATGCCCAGGAACCCCCAGCCACTCTACTTAGTGGTCATCCTGGCTGGAGGTTCCTCAGCGTTGTAGTAGGAAGGAAGGAAGGAAGGAAGGATGTTTCTGACTTCTAACCACTGGTCAGGATCAGGCCTTCTATGATTAGTTAGACTGAGACCTTTGCCTCAGGTAATGGCTATTGCTAGTTTTGTTATTCCTTTTTCTGGTGTAAGAGAAGGAAGGGGCTCAATGGGGTTGCTTGAGGTGTGAGGTGGCTTCCTGTCTCCAAGCCACTCAATTCTTGCTTGTGGATTCATGGTTCACCCCAAATGGCATACAGAACATCAAGGCAACCTTATTTAGCCCACTCCAGGCCAATACAATGTGACCATCAAGTTACACCCTCGGATTAGAATATAGCAGGCCTGTCGAACAGGTAGATCGGGGGCTACCAGTAGCCCATGAAGGGTTCAAAAGTAGCCCGCCAGCCATCAATAAAAATGTGAGGGGATAAGTTCTCCACCTCTACCTCCCCCAACCCAAGGACCACCACTGCCCCAGCAGAGCTCTGGGTCTGCCAGCCCACTGTCTCAGCTGAGCAGGGCAGTTCAAGGGCCATGGCACAGTCCCCTGCTCTCCCTACAGGCCAGATGATCGGCATGCCACTGTTTCGTGACCAATTGAGTTGTTGGTGCAGAGCGGAGAAAGGGGAGTGGAGGGGACAGCGAGGGGCGGGGTCATGGGCGTGCCCACCTCCTTTGCGTGGTGACGTCCCTCTGTTCTCCCCCCCCGGAGAATTCCTTCCTCCCGCCCTTCCATCCTCCTCCTCCTCCTCCTCCTCCCACCCCCACAGCTGCCTCTCAGAGACTGTGACCTCCTGCTCCCCTTCTGAGCCATTCCCTCCTTGCGCCGCCATGGCAATGTGATTGCCCCGCTGCTGGCTTGGCCCATCCCAGCTGCACAGAGAACGTGGCAGGAGTGAGAGCTATGGGCAGCAGCAGCAGTGGCAGCGAGGGGACTGGAAGGAAGAAGGGGGAAAATAGGAGGAGAAGTAGAGCCCTGGGTGGGTTGGGAAGGAAAGTGCACCATTTTTAAAGTTTTCCAGCAGCCTGGGCAAGTGGAAGGGGTGATCTGCGCAAGCATGCACATGCCTCCCTTGCACTCATCTGCACAGGCTCGAGTGGGTATAAGGGAAGCATGTGCATGGTCAGCCTTACCATAGGAATGCATCAAAATATGTTCCCTCCAGAAAGGATTAATTGATTTTCAATGTGTTCCTATGGGAAACCGCTGCTCTACTGACAATTTTTTTTACTTATGAGCATATGCTTGGAACAGATAAAGTTCATAAGTAGAGGTTTTAGTGTAATAGCCCTCAGGCACTTTCATCGAGAAAAAATAGACCTCGGCCTGTTCAAGGTTGGACAGCCCTGGAATATAGCGTAATAGGATAGATTAGTAAGAAAATATATTGATAATGATATTCATGCAAAGATAGTTGTATTCATCAGAATTGTTTATTAAAATAAAACAAAAGTGTATGTTTTCTTTTCAAACTGTAGTTGGTCCTTATAAAGGTGTTATTCTCTTGTGCATAAATAAAAGTTTTGAATCTTTCTTATTCGAGACTACAAATTTTAAATCTTTGAAGTTGGTGTTCTTGCAGGAGATCGTCATTGCTGAAGGAAACTTGGTCTCACTGTTTCTTACATTCCCAGATTTGCCTCCTCCCCATCCCACACTGCAGATATGCCATTTATGTTGTTCGAGATTTCTTACACGGGGCTTGCAGAAAAAGAGGATGGGGTTGATGGTGGTCTTTGCCTCACCAAAATAGGATTATGAATCCAGGTGTCAACGTAAGCCAAAAGGTCATTGACTGTCAGATTGCAATGATCACCATTCTTCCACATCCCAACTCCAAATTTCTAGGTGATTTCAGAAGGGGAACAACTGCTCTCTCTCTCTCTCTCTCTCTCTCTCTCTCTCTCTCTCTCACCACACTGCACCTCACTCACCAACTTTCTGACTTCTACCATTTCATCCACCTTCTTTTAACCCAGAACCATCACCACACAGTCTCTTTTGACCCCCCAAAAAAAATTTGTGACCAGGTGACAGTTCATGGTGATCAACCCATGCATATATTTTATTTATTTATTTATTTATTTATTTTTATAGCTTGTATGCCGTTTACTGCCCAAACGTCTCTGGGCAGCTCACAATCAAAATAAACAATTCAGACAATTAAAACATCAAAACTGCAATAAAATTAAAACAATAAAAACATTTAAATACAATAAATACAATACATTAAAATACTACACTAAAATTGCTATCAGCAGCCACAATAATCCTGATGACATCTCCCAGTGGTTCCATGTAGATGTTAAACACCATGGGAGACAATATTGAGCCCTGCAGAACCCCATGACATAAACACCATGGGGTAGAGCTACTATCCTCCAGCACCACCTTCTGGACACGGTCAGCCAGGAAAGAGTGGAACCACTGCAAAGCAGCACCTTCACCTCCCAGCCTGGCCAACCTATCCAGAAGGACACCATGGTTGATGGTATCGAAAGCCACCGAGAGGTCCAGGAGTATCAACAGGGTCGCACTTCCCCTGTCTCTCTGCCGGCAAAGGTCATCGTACAGGGCAACCAAATTGGTCTCTGTTCCAAAACGTGGCCTGAAACCAGAATGAAATGAATCCAGAAAATCTGCTTCATCCAGTAGTGCCTGGAGATGTCCAGCCACCATCCACTCCAACACCTTGCCCAAGTAAGGGAGGTTTGCTACTGGTTGGTAGTTAACCACCAGCCCTGGGTCCGGGTTAGGTTTTTTAAGGAGTGGTCTAATTACCGCCTCTTTCAAGGTGGCAGGGACCACTCCCTCTCTTAAAGGCAATTCACAGCCTCCTGGACCCAGGTGTGAACCCTCTTGGCAGATCTTTCAATTAGCCAAGAAGGGCAAGAGTCGAGCAGTGTGGTGGTAGAATGGACAGATCCAAGCACTCTGTCCACATCCTCAGGTCTCAACAACTGAAACTCATTCAATAACACTGGACCTAAGCACGGCACATTGGACACATCCTTTTATTCTGCACCAATGATCCAGTTCACTGCAAATCTGAGAGATTTTCCCCTCAAAGTGCAAACACATCACAGCAAGCTGGCGAATGGTCCAGGACCTCCACCGTATCTCCTGGCTGAAGAAGTTCCTGGATTACCCGAAACAACTCCGCTGGACAGCACTTTGAGGAAGCAATGCGGTTGGTGAAATACTGCCTTTTCGCCAACTGTATTGCCACCGAATAGGCCCAATAGTGGGCTCTAAGCCATGTTTGATCAGACTCACAGCGAAATTTTCTCACTTGCGCTCCAGCCATCTTCCTTCCCACTTCATTGCCTGCAGCTCTTATGTTTACCAAGGCTCTGCATATAGGGAGAGGGTGCTTAGGTGCAATCATGTCAACTGCCCGGGTCATCTCCCTATTCCATAGGGTGACCTGAGCTTCGACATACATATATGTCTGTATGTATGCACATTGGTGTGTGGGCACACACATACAGGTATCTGACAATACCATTTTCAATATAATTGATGATACAATTCTCAGATGCTCTTGTTTTTAGAAGGAAAAGCAGTCTTTATTTTCCTGGATCATTTACTGCTTTCCAAACGAGAAAGCCGTGGCTGGTGAGATGGGATAGGTAGGCAATGAGTTAAAAGACATCGTGTCCATGTGTAGTGGAGGGAGCAGAAGGAGCAGCAATTGTTCCTCCAGAGACAAATGGATGAGACCTAGAATGGCCAAACAGAGGAAGGAGAAAGTCATTGTGCCAAATGATGAAATGCCAATGCATTAACATGGAGAGAAAGCGGGGGAACCCATGAAAAATGTTTTTCTCCGTTGTCTTTTTTGAAGGAATAGCAATAAATTTCAAGACAGCAGCCCC
>JAHTLZ010003518.1:19309736-19321899 GCA_023846285.1 Phrynocephalus versicolor
GACTATGGGAGTTGTGGTCCAAAACATCTGGAGTGCCAAAGGTTCGCTAACACTGTTCTAGACTCTGCCATACTTCATGAAATAATTATGTGCTGTCTAGTTATTTATAACTTTTGGAAACCCTATTAGGTTTACTAGCTATAAAGGAGTCAGAAATATATTTTGAGTCACTCATTCTGGTGATGTTCTGGGACCAGGAAGCTTTATCAAAGCCGAACAGCCTGGCTCTTCTTCCCAGAAGGCCCAATGGGAAATCAGACTTCTGACCCCTGGCTGATTATTTTAACAGTGACAGCATTTTGGACCCACTGAAGTTTCTGAATACTTTCCAAGGGCAGCCCCATGTAGAGCACGTTACAGTAATCCAGATGGAATATAACTAAGGCATGTGTCACCAAGGCCAGATCAGACTTCTTCAGGAACCAGTGCAGCTGACACAACAGTTTTAACTGTGCAAATGCATTCCTGGCCATCACCAAAACCTGGGCATCCAGGCTCAGAAATGGACTTAGGAGCACCCCCAAACTACACTCCTGTGTGTTAGAAGAAGTGCAACCTCATCCAACACAGGTTGAAGCCCTATTCCTTGATCTGCCGTTCAGCTGACCAGGAGCGCCTCTGTCTTGTATGGATTAAGTTCAAGTTTCTTTGCCCTTCACCAAGTCTGTTACTGACACATCAGACACCGATCTAGTACTGAAATAGCATCCTTGGATTTGATGAGGAGAGACGGAGTTGAGTGTCATCCACATACTGGTGGGCACTGCACCCCAAAACTATTGACAAGTTCTTTCAGCAGTTTCATGTAGATGCTAAATAGCAAAGGGGACAAAGCAGATCCTCGAGGGACACCACAGGCCAGTGGCCAAGGTGTTGATGGGGAGTTCCCCAGCATCACCTTGAGTTCTCCCCTCCAGGAAGGACCAGAGGCATCACAGAACAGTGCCTCCAAGTCTCATCCAAATTGGACTTCCCAGAAGAATGCCATGCTTATAGTATTGAAAGCTGATAAGAGGTCCAGCAGAACCAACATTGTTCCAATTCCTGGCTAAGGTCATCCACCAGAGTGGGCTCCATCCCAGAACCAGCCCTGAAACCAGGTCGAGATGGATCTAGATAACCTGTCTCCTATTCATATTTCATATGAATATAGGGCCACAAGGTAGCCTCATTCCACTCCCAATATCAGTACTCAAATGCCTGCTAACTGGGAATGGGCATCTGAAGAGGAGAAGCAAGCCTGTGTACCCAATGTGGTTCAGGCAGGCCACAGATAAATCTATGCAGACCTTTATGTGTGTCAGTTTTCCCCTCTCCCCACATCCACACTAAAGATGCAGATGACAGAGTGGCATGTCTTACTAGGAGTGGCTTAGGGATCTGGGAATGTTTAGTCTTACAAAGAGAAAGCTGAGAGGGGATATGATAGCCATGTTCAAATATCTGAAAGGATGTCATATCAAAGGGGGGCTGGCTTGTTTTCCATGGCTTCAGAGCCTAGGGTGGTGGAATCTCTTTCTTTAGAGGTTTTTAAGCAGAGGCTGGATGGCCATCGGTCGGGAGTCCTGTGATGGGGGTTCCTGCATGGCAGGGGGTTGGACTGGATGGCCCTTGAGGTCTCTTCCAACTCTATGATTCTATGATTCTATGATTTACATGATGCTGGGGTGGGGCCAGCAGCATGTGGCATTCCAGTCATGCATGTAACAAAGTAGTTGGAACTCCAGATAGTTTGACCCACAACTTCCACCACAGTATTTTTCGGCCATGTTGGGTAGGGATGATGGTTGTTGTGGGCCTAAATACATCTGGAAGGCCAAAGGTCCTCCATGCTTGATATAATAAAGGAAGGGATTGTTATGTTTCACAGTTTTGTAACTAACAATCCTCACCACTTACAGTATAAGCAGAATGGGGTGCCTGGCTCAGGCACCAAATTTTTAGCATCATGGGGGGGGGGAGAGATAATCACTTATTTAATTTATTATGTTTGTATTTTTTACTTCCAAAAAGGGAAGGTGCATGCTTGTGGAATTTTCTACCTCATACACCACAATAATCTAGCCGACTGTCAGTCCTGGTTACCATGACTATGGTGGGTGGTGTTATCCTTCGCTGCTTCTCTTCAAGCTGAAAAGTATCTTGGCCCAGCCCTGTTTGTGAACAGTTTTTCACCATATCTACCTGGGGTCAATAACACTGCTGAGAAGTACCAAAAAGGCCCCTTGGACAAGCAGGCAAAGGCCCACTCCATTTCAACAGGAAGGCACTTGACTTATGCCCATGGAAGACACAAAGGCCTCTTTTCATATCTTCTCAGATGCTGACCCAGGTTCATTTCCCCCCCTCCTTTAAGTCCAAAAATGGCATCTAGAGACTGCTGTCTTTGCTGCTTTTCGTTGACTTGAATTTCCCGTTACCGGTTCACTCTCTTACTGTGTGTATAGGTTTCCTGGAGGAATCGCTACAACTTTAAATAAATTCCCAGACTTCTCTTTGTGAGTGAAGGAAAGGGTGGGGCTGTGGAAGAGGTGGGGACCAAGACTAACTAACACCCCCCCCGAAAAAAAGTAGAAAAGAGGCCAACAAAAAGAAGTTAAAAGTGTGAGTGACATGTTTTTTTCAACCACCTCCTTTAACTTGAACTGAATTCTGTGAGGTCATTTGCCCAAAGAATGGAAACAAATGGGCTGGATTTTCATGCTTGGTGAGCAGTGAATGAATAAGCATCTTTTAAACCCCTATCAGGAACTCTTTGGATCATCGCTATAGCTGAAAAGGGGAGGCAGGGAGAGAGGGAGATACTTTTGAATCCTGGTGATGTGAAAGGATCCTGGTTGTTGTCGTTGTCATCATCCTCACTGAAAAGCAGCTGAGGAATTTTTTTACTACTCGGAGGATGAAACCTTACTCTTAAAACCTGAAACATATACAGCCTTTGCAGGTTCCACGAACAATAAAAGACCATTATTATCACCAAGGCATCTGGAGGGATCCTGGGAAAGAATACATCAAACACAAAAATATTTGGCTGTCTGTGACATTAATAGGTATTCCTTGCAAAAAAAAAAAAAAAGGAACAAGCTAGAGTGTGATTCCATCTTTCTAAAGAGAATGATTTAACAATAACTGTATGAATTCATGGCCTTGCTGTATGGAGAACATGGGTTAAATAGAATGTTCAGAGTTTTGTGCCTGCTGGGGATACTTTCCTTTAATGTGTAATGATGATTCCCCTTGATCCGGTACAGAAGCAGCTAAATCACAGTTTGAGCATATTTGACGACTGATCCATGTGGTTACCCAAAGGACCACCTCCTTCCATATGAACCTACCCAGCAGTTAAGATCTAGCCAGGGGGCCCTTTTGAAAGAGCCATCCCTCGAGGAGGTGAGAAAGATGGCCTGTAGATATAGGGCCTTTTCGGCAGCTGCCCCCAGGCTATGGAACACCCTCCCGATTGATACCCACCTGGCACCTACATTGATGACATTTCAGTGCCAGGTAAAAACCTTCCTGTTCCAGAACTTCTGGTGGCAATTTTAGTTTATTGCATTTTAGCATATTTTAATTGTATCATATTGTATTTTAACATGTTTTAATTGCTTTTAATTGTTCATTTTAATTTTGAATTGTAAGCCTCCAGTGGGCTAGAGCACTGAAAACTGTCAGCTACAAAGTCGGCAGCTCAGCAGTTCAAATCCCAGGTGCCACGCAGAGGAGTGAGCTCCTCCTATTAACCCCAGCTCCTGCCAACCCAGCAGTTCGAAAGCATGTAAATGCAAGTAGAATCTAGGTACCTCCATAAAAAGCAGGAAGGTAAAACAGTGTTTCCTTGCAGCCATGCCTGCCACATGACCATGGACTTGCACAACACTGGCTCTTCGACTTGAATACGGAGATGAGCAATGCCCCTAGAGTTGGACACAACTAGCACACATGTGCGGGGGGGGGGGAAATCTTTACCTTTTACCTTAGAGACCTAAGGTAGTGGGTGGCATATCAGCTGTATAAATAAAATAAATAAATAAATTGTGACCATTGGAGCTGTTGAATCAGGGTGGCAGCATGCTCATTGCATTCCCGGATCCCATGCAGTCTTTGATTCACATGCAGGTAGATTCAGGTGGCATCCCTCTTTAGACCTTCCTGTTCAACCCATCAAAGCAGGGGTACAAAAAGAGATGGGGAAAGGACTGAAAAGCATGCATGACATGCAGTTGCTGTCCAGTACGCACAACCTCATGTTTGATCCATAACATGTGCACGAGAATACTGAAAAAAAAGATAGCTCTGGTTGCTCTGGTTCTGTTTTGTGCCACATGCCCATAGGGATGCATCTCTCAAGGCAACAAATTATGGAGTAATATGGTTTCCTCTTTACATCATTATTTACGGTCATAACTAAGTTCCGGTGTGATAGGATAGCTTTAGCTAGATTGGGTCCAATTCCTGGATATTCCAAAAGGGGGTAGGGGAGGGCAAGAAACAGAATCATAGAACTATAGAGTTGGAAGAGACCTCAAGGGCCATCCAGTCCAACCCTCTGCCATGCATGAACCCCCATCATAGGACTCCCGACAGGTGGCCATCCAGCCTCTGCTTAAAACCTCCAAAGAAGGAGACTCCACCACCCTCCGTGGCAGCATATTCCACTGCCGAACAGCTCTAATCATCATGAAGTTCTTCCTAATGTTCAAAAGGGGGTGTCTGTTTTAAACTATTGCAAGGACACAAGATTTTTGTCAGTCCACAGAAATGGGAAGGTTCCAGGTGGGCGACCTGTTCCTGCCACACTGAAAAGGGCAAAAAGAAACTATGCTTATAAAGATGGTCTTTGGAGCTGCTTGATGAACAGAAATCCAACCATCTCACACACACCGAACACTGAGCTGGGATAAATGGGGGAAAGTCTTTCAGCCTTCATTATCAAGTCTCTATGGGTTTGCCAAAACCATAGCAACTAGTTCAACCAATGATTAACCTAATAATGTGGCCGCCAAGGAGTGGGGGGTGGAGAAACGCATTCAGCCCCCTAAAACAATTCTGTGTGTCTCCATGAGCTGTAAATTTCCTCCATGGTGTAGAGACCAAAGCTTGAACCCACAGGAAGCTGTCGTGCAGTAAGACAGTCTTTTTGTCACACAAGAATATAGTGACAGAGTTTAGATATCTGAGATGTTGGGGAGATTTTCAGTTTTATTTTCATGATGTTTGATGTGTTATCTGTTCCATTATGACGCTGTCCCAGATTCCGCAGGGGGGATCAGCTTTTTCATATTTGGATGTATCTCTATTATTTTGAAAGTGCTCTTTTTTGGGCTGTTAATAATCACAAAATGCAGGCAGAGAGAGAGTTATTTTTGTCTATAATGGGATGACAATACATCATCACCCATAGCCAACATATGTCCTACTGGCCTTTTTTACGGTCTCTAAAACCATCCCCACTGCTATCAGAATTTGACAGTACAGGAGGATGGGGGATGGAATCACATTTTGATGCTAGAATGTAGTGCTTGGAGAATAAATGCCTTGTTTTTACAGTAGAACCTCAATCCTCAAAGTCAGAGTACATGTGATTGTGCTTTAAAAGAAGGTGGTCTGCTTCTTGAACACCTTGTTTTGTTTCTCTCCCACCACCACCCCATTTCCGATTTGTATGCACACCACAAAATTTCAGTGACAGTAATGGGTTCAGTTCATGGAGGGAGTCAGAAGAACAAAATTAGACCTGAAGCAAGTGGAGGCTATTGAGTACCGTGTTTAGACGGGCAGTGAATCAATTCTGTGTTATAGCTTGAACTTTAAAAGAACTATTTGTACAACAGGGCTCAGCTTCTGGGATACTCCTGTGAAGTTCAGTATTAAACCAGGAAAAACTCCCCACCACTACCAAAGTGGGCTTTTGGCAAGTAAACAGTACCTTTTTTTGGAAACATGTAGTGGGCTGCCTGAGCACAGGAATATGGGGGAAGCCCCAGTCAGAAAAATAATTTATGATAGAAGAATGAATACTTCCAATTGCCAATCACACGAACTAGCCTTCTTCAACCTGGTGTCCTCTAGACATGTTGGACTAAAGCTCCAAATCTCTCTGACTACTGGAGCTATGCTGGCTGAGGACAATGGTAGTGCTAGGCTAACGTATCTGAAGAGTACCGGTTTAGGGAATGCTTGCATGCAGCATAAAGAGCTACAGAGAATCTATACTGGATTCCAATGAACATCCCCTCTGTCTAGCAAACAGCTGTTGCTGGAGGCTTAGTAGTGGTAAGAAGTCACTACTAGGTGACTTCTAGGTATATTTGTTAAAATGTCCACTCCATTTGAAGAGATGAGCCTCTTCCACTTATTGGGATCAATCAACATATTTTACATGCAATGGAACCTCTCATTAAATGAGCACCCTGGAAACAGCATCATTTGTTACAAGCAGCTGTCGTTGATTTGCTGCATGGTGTCTTCCACGCATTCAGTTGGTGTACTTACATGTGTGCACTATCCAAAGGCATCTTGCAGAGAAAAGGCGGCACAGGCCATAGAGGCAAACAATGACTGGGACAGTTTACCCTCTACCAGGTCCATTTTATTCATTCACAGACATTGCCAGTCAATGGAAAGGGAAACGAAAGGGGATAGGCAGCTGGTGGCAGCCCTTGGGCATATGCACAGCCCTCCAATGTCATTGGTGTGAGTTCACGGCAACAGCTCTCCTCTTTCAGCACCATGGTCAGTGACAGCCTTCCTCCATGGAAATGGTCTTGAAGGTCTCTTGGCACTCATTCTTTGGGAGATTCATCCAGCACTGCAGACAGATAAGAGGCTGGGAGACTGACAAGGTGCTGTTCAAACTAATATGAAGCTAAAAGAACAAAGCAACCCCAGGTGGTTTGCACTTTTAAAACATCTTCTGGTTCAGTGGTTTGGCTCATTGCTAAATAAATTTGGCCAGTGGTTCTTAAGTAAAACAGGGAGGAAGGACTTTGGAAGGAAGAGGCTCTAAGACCTGGGGAAGAATGTACATCATTTGCACAATATAGGGGTCTGTGTAAGCATTCCTGAATTTTGTACCAAGGGAACCAAATTCTTGACACAACCTGGGACAAGCATTGCCAAAACACACTGTGCTCCAGATGGTGCAGTAAACAGAATGCTGATTATCAAAATAAAACATCTAGATCTAACCTGATTTTCAGATTCCAAAGGTCTTCGCATGCTCAGAGTTGTCTTCAAAACAAAATTAACCTTTCCCAAGATCTGACTGCAAGAGAGGCTTTGCAGCAAAGGCTGAGGCGAAGAAAAGGAGGAGGCTCGGTGGGTGGGGATGGGGGAGAGATGTGGGTGTATGCAGGGCGGGCTAATGCCTGGAGGCCCTGTGACCCATCCACTTCTTTTCAGGTCACCAGCCACCACTAGAGGCATTATTTAATGGTATAACCTCTCCTCTAATGCTCTGGTCCTAAACGTGCTCGCCTGAGAATGTGTCCTATTGAGATCGACGGGATTTATTTCTCAGTAAATGTGTGCAGGGGTCAGGATGCCATTCATGAGTTGAGGCACCCGTGGAGGAGAGGGAGGGGGGTAAAGGCGAGCCCCACCAAAGGATGAGGGACCACCTTCCCCCACACACACCACCCCCAAGCCATTCTCTCTCCATTCTTCTTTCACCCACATTATCCAACCCTCACAGGCAACGTGGGAGTGAGGGAGCAAATGCCACCCATTCAGAGGGGCAGATCTCATCCAGGAGGGAAGCCCCTAGACTCCACCCCCCAGCCCCAATAATCTTCTGTCTCTTCATTAAGTTTTGACTCAATTCCTGACCTCAGAGACTGAGAAGCGCACGCGCGCACACACACACACAGAGAGAGAGAGAGAGAGAGAGAGCCTCTCCTCCAGGCTGGCTGGAAGGAAGTGCCCTCCTCTCTTGACGGCCACCCCTGGGAAGCCCTGACACCTCATCCAACATGACCCCTGGGGCAGGCAGAATCAATGCTCTGAGCAAGAGGGTGAAAGCCAATCTGAGGAGAGGAACCCACCGCTCGAACCCAGTCAGACCCAGCCTCCCAGCTCACTGCTGCTGCTGCTGTTGTTGTGAAAGTTGGCCTTTTCTTCTGGCTGGGGGGGGGGGGCGGAGGCTACAGGACTTGTGCTTTTGTTCCTCAATAACCAAATTTCTTTTATTCCACAAATTGCCCCAACAGCCATCTCTTTGCTCCCTGGCAAATGGGCCCCTGCTGATTTTGGTTAGCATGACAATTGGCTTTTTTGGCCCAGAAGTCTCCCTTTGTGTATGGACTGTGTTTTGGGGGTGGGGGGGCTGTTAGTGGGAGAATGCAGATAAAAGGAGGGTGCCATAAATCTACCTAGGGCAAGCTGTGTCTGGGGAGGAGATAGCCATGGCTGTGGAGGAGAAAGAGGAATAGGAAGGTGGCAGGGTGGAGAGGGGGGGGGAAATTATCCAAGATTCATGAGTTTTAGGCTGTGCATTCTTCAACCTAGACAAAGGCCCCTGGGTTGCAGAAGGGGGAAATCACTGTATGTCCAGCAACAGTTTTCATTTATAAAAAAGACAGAAAGAAAGAAACCTGGCAATAATCGAGAGCACTGGGAACTGAATGGAAGCTCAAATCCCCCCCCCCAAGGAAAAAAAATCCTTTCAGAAATGAACTTCAGTTATATATGGGTTAGCTACAAAACTCAGACATTAGGCCAAGGTGTGTATTAAAGCCTTACATGTCTGTTTGGCCAACAAATTAACGACTCATTTCTCAGGTCTTGGTCTTTCTATGTTAAGTCTCTCTGGTCATCGCCAAGAATAATTCACTGAGTCAGTATCTAGCCACAGTTGATTTTAAGGGGATCGATTTAACCACAGGCTATACAAAGAGAGAGAAAGAGAGAGAGAGAGAGAAATTTAAAAGATATTTTGACTTACTCTTGAGTTGCACTTTAAACCGTATTGAAATTACTGGGCAAACAACACTGAGAAGCACTATGCTCTTGTCCTACTGTTTCACAAAATTTCAAATGCTGCCCTTAATGAATAAATATGCCCACCTCACCATAATATATTATCCATTTCACCCATACATCTGTTGTTGCTATTGCTCCACATTCTTGTTCCTCACCTAGCCAAGTTTGGACCTCATCACAAGGACCTTCAGCTTGGGTGCAGAAACTTAAATTACATTTTGGTGTCTCCAGGAGTCTCCAAGTTTTGGAAGCAATCAATTATTTCCCTTCCTGTACTTATTTTGCCTTTTAAGGGTCAGTTTGTCATTTTTCTTTCTCAGTGGTGTAGTCTATTTTCTCTAGCTTTCTACACTGATTTATTTTGTCCATTCTCAAGTCTTTCTTCTTTACACTTTAGTACATTTTTGTTAATGATCGTTCCTGCGTCATCAAATTGATTCCAATTTACAGTGACCCTTTCTAGTGTTTTCTAGGCAGCGAGTACTCAAAATTTGTTTATTACATATTCCTTTCTTCTGGGGGTCACTCTGGGACTATGTCTCCTGCCTAAGGCTACACAGGATGGCTAAGGACCAATAATGGGTGTGAACTGTCTTGGACCTCTAGCATTAGCCCACTCCTGGATTAGACAAAGTGCTTCCACACAAGGTGAAAGCTGCTGCAGTTTTGACTGACTTGGTAATCTTTGGGTATCTGGGAAGACTCCCATTATCCCCAGAAATCCAGGATAGCTGTGGATTATGAGGCTTATAATAGCACACATCTAGAATTGTCAGTTTGAAGAAAGCACTTATCCTTCATATTGCATTGTATTGCCTTGCACTGCACTGAAAAAAGGTGGAAGAAATGGTGGGAAACATGGGATTACCAATGGAAAACAATGGATTTCTGCTCATTCTCTTGTAAAATTCTATGAATGAGGCAGGATGATCTGCCAGTTCAAGTCTCACACATTGTAAGCTAGCTTCTCACATGCTTCTAAGCGTAGACTCTATCTTGTGTTTCCCAGCAACGAAATATTCTTGTGAACTATTCCAGTTATCATGCAGATAATTGGAGACGGGCAGGTGGCTTCGTCATGGTCAAGAGCCATTAGCTGTACAAAACGCTTGCTCTTTATGAAGTTAAAAACTGCTAGAACGATTTGATGAACAGACTGATGCAGTTGCTGATACTTCTGGATTGCCTTGGGAAAGGGGTAGGGAAGCTGTAGGGCCTGCCAGGATAAGCACATGCCCTTTAATATTGCCACTCGACAAATTCAGGTGCCCAACAAAGATGACCCCAGAAGGGAAAAGTTGACCATTGCTGCCTATCTCCTAATGGCACTGGATCACTTCCAGCAGTTCAGTGCATGTGGAATCGCTGGACAATCGGCC
Source organism: Phrynocephalus versicolor (assembly GCA_023846285.1). Classification (NCBI taxonomy): domain Eukaryota; kingdom Metazoa; phylum Chordata; class Lepidosauria; order Squamata; family Agamidae; genus Phrynocephalus; species Phrynocephalus versicolor. The sequence goes on from JAHTLZ010003518.1 coordinate 19,320,095, forward strand.
ATGTGGTTTTAGAAACCACCACCTTTGTCTTCAGCTACCATCAGGTCAGTCCCAATCTCCCAACACTCATCCCTCCATGTGGTTTGCAAAGCCTTCAGGGATCCTGCCACAAGGATTTTTTAAGATACCAAAAAGAGCCCATCATAATTAGCCACTAGTTACCACATGAAATGCACACCATGGGAGGATGTTGTTATAACAATAACAACCTCCTGGACTTTCATTGTGAAAGATTCAAAGCACTGAAGGTTCTTAATGACTCTTCTGTTGTTCTTGCTGCTTGCTTGCCTCTCCCCTGTCTGCTGTACTAATAGTTCACTAAACCTCCAAGCACAAATGTTACTTTTTCTCTGGCTTAGCAAAACATCACCAATAATGCATTAATCTTGACCACTTCAATCAAATCTCCAGGAATGGAACAACACCCTCATTCATCTGTGTATTTGCTGTTTAACCTTCATCCGGGTTTTGATTAGTGCCATATATCACCTTGAAAACGCACTTTAAAAGCTTTTACAGAGCTTGGAAGCAGTTTCCTTATGTGACAAAAAGTGTCAACAAATTAAAACTTATGATACTTTGAATAAGAGGTCAAAAGAGGAATCTATATGATCAGAAATCCACATCATAGAAGCATGAACTAGTTCAATTTCTTCATTGTCAACACTAACATACCTGTAAAGGTAAAGGTTCCCCCCACAGATGCGTGCTAATCATATCCGACTCTAGGGGCAGTGCTCATCTCTGAATTCAAGCCGAAGAGCCAGTGTTGTGCAAGTCCATGGCCATGTGGCCAGCATGGCTGCAGGGAAACTCTGTTTTTACCTTCCTGCTTTTTACGACGGTACCTATTTATCTACTTGCATTTACATGCTTTCAAACTGCTAGGTTGGCAGGAGATGGGGTTAACAGTGAGTGCTCACTCCACTGCATGGCACCTGGGATTCGAACCGCCAAGCTGCTGACTTTGCAGCCAACAGTTTTCAGAGCCTTAGTCTGCTGAGCCACCATGCCCCATCAACATACCTGTAGGTGTATATTAATCAAATTGAAACACGACAATTTTCCTTTTCTTTTTTTCAAAGAAAATTTAATTACCACCACCAGTGCACATTTGTATTCATTCTCCCTGCCACCCCACCAAAAATCATGTATAAAATATAATCTTAGATACCAATATCTTATATATATATAAATATATGTATATATTTGTTCTGAAATATAATCAATAAATACAAACATTTTTTTAAAAAAATTATTATAAATTACCATCTCCAAATACAAAAAAGAAGGTACAAATTATTCTTACCAAGGGGCTACCATTCTATAGGGAAATAAGAGCTTTTGCTTGAAAACGTATCAAAAGTTTTACACAGCTTGTCCCAACCTGTCACCCTCCAGATGTGTTTAAGTATTCTACACAAAATCTCCAACCAGCATGGAAGTTGTAGCTCAGAATATCAGCACCAAGTTGGGGAAAACTAGAAGATTCATTAAGCTGCCTAGATGCCCTAAGCACATCCGATCTCGCCTGATTTCAGAAGCTAAGCAGGGTCGACCCTGGTTAGTACTTGGATGGGAGACCACCAAGGAATACCAGGTGCTGTAAGCGCCTGGAGTAGGAACTGGTAAACCACTGCAGTATTCCTGCCAAGAAAACTCCATGGACATGGAGTCACAAAGAGTCAGTCACAACTGTAATGATACAACACACACAAACACACTTTCATTATTTTTACATGCACATTCATTATTTTTACACACACACACACACACACACACACACACACACACACACACACACA
>JAHTLZ010003518.1:19321909-19348310 GCA_023846285.1 Phrynocephalus versicolor
ACACACACACACACACACACACACACACACACACACACACACACACACACACACACACACACACACACACTTTCTTGTATTTAAAAAAACAATCCCAGGACAGAGGTTTATCCCAGGAGATGTTCACTCACTCATAATATTGCATGTTCCAGACCAAAATCCTTTGTTCCCATTTCAGTTTTCAGTATAGCTGCTATTCTGGTTGTTTTATTTCCCCCCAAAAAAGATATACTGACATATGAAGCTGCTAAAATATCATAACTTGGAGCACTGGTCCGCTTAAACCCGAAGTTGGCAGACCACTTTAGTAGTGTAAGCAGTTCAGGCCTCTGGAAATAAATCTTTGGCGGGGGGGGGATGGGGAGAGCCAAAATGCTTTGACATGCCCTTTAAGGTTAACAAGGGAGAAGTAATGCAAAAACATTACTCATTCCATACAAAAAGCAACTACTATCTGATTTGTTGCATTACTTTTGAAATGTCGTGTTATTACAGCCTGGCCCTGCTCAAAGGTAATAAGTAATTGTTTGTTAGAGATAGCACTATTAATTGTAACATATTATTTTTCAAGTACTTATAACTGCCTATAACACAGTTTTTACAAAATGCTGTGCATTTTGTCAGCTCTAACTCTTTCCAGGACTTACCTGCCCCTCACCTCCACCCAGCTTTTCTGTGAGAAGGGAGGAATTGAAAAGAGAGAGGAGACAGCAGTGATCTCTGGCATACATCCAAGCCCCAACTGATTACCCACGTAGGGAATGCAACTGTGGTCCTCAACAACAACAACAATAAAAGTGTTGCTACCCTCAAGTTGCCTATCCTGACAGACACTTCCAAACTCTAGGGTTCGCAAACTGAGCCCTTTTACATGGAAAACTAAATGCTGGGATGACTATGCTAAAAAGCATGTGTTCCATCACTAAGTAGCATCGAGAACATATTAAACAAGGATGGGCAGTCTCCAGCCCTCCTAATATTATTGGACAGCAGTTCCCATGACCTTTCATTACCTACTACATGTGAGAACATACCAAATTACTACTCCTCTACCCATTCAATCTAATAGCTGCCTAGATGCCCTAAGCACATCCGATCTCGCCTATTTCGGAAGCTAAGCAGGGTCGGCCCTGGTTAGTACTTGGATGGGAGACCACCAGGGAATACCAGATGTTGTAGGCGCCTGGAGTAGGAACTGGCAAACCACTCCAGTATTCCTGCCAAGAAAACTCCATGGACATGGGGTCACGAAGGGTCGGTCACGACTATAACGACACAACACACACACACCCATTCAATCTACAACAGCCAAATGGACTTGATTCTTGCTTCGTCGCTAGAGATGGTACAAGATTCTTCCCCATCCATGGGGCCAACTGGCTAGCTTGAGAGATGTAGGACAGGCTGCTTTTAATTCCATACAAGGGGCTGGATGTAGTTCTCCTAACTGACTATGCTGGCTAAGGCTGACTCGAGTTGCAGTCTAATATCTGGGGAGCTTTAAACTGCTTATTCCAGAGGCATAAAATGATTAAAAACACAGTATCCCCCATACCTGACACATATTATTTTTTTAGTTGTATTAACACACACTCATATCGCACCATTGCACAGTGCTTGAATCATTTCCATTCTTGGTTCTGTGTTCCCCATTGCCTCAGTAGTTCCACAATTCACAAATAAAAACTAATGGAAATTAGAATCCCTATTCCACTCACAACATGCATGAAAATCTGGGGAAGAAAGTCTTTTATCATTCTCAGGCTGCCGTTTTATACCTTCCTACCTGGGAGTAGCCTTGTTGCACTCAATGGGGCTTATTTTTGAATAAGTATGTATAGGATTGCAGTGCACACATCTTTCATCCCACAATGTTTACACATAGTGAGAGGTAACTAATCTATGCTAAGTGCTCTTGAATATGCACCCTCTGGATGACTGGAGAATAGCTTACAAGGGAAGAGTTATCCATCCTTCAAGACATGCTTCAAAACAGCATTTTAAATGTGTCAAGCAGAGCCATTGCAATAAATGGGTTGTGTTGGTTGCAATCAATTTAATACTATTGGTTTCAGTGGGTCTATCCTAGGTAGTGATAACATCGGATTTAGACTAACTAGAGAATGACTGTGGATTCAAGAGTGGTACTAGAAGCCAAGCTTCTAACTTTAAGCAAGTGTCTATTGAAAGAAGCAAATTCAGAGCAACAGCAATTGATGTGGAACCCTCCAGGCATTTCCAGATACCATGACAAAATGAAGCACTGTTTTGTTTTACTGGGAGGAAGACAGCATATGATGGCTTGGCTGGATTGTGCTCCCATGTTTTACTCTTAACCAGCTGTTCACACTTCCCACTAGAGTGCAATTATAGACCCCAGACAAAGCCAGAGGAGGGAACCACGGTAACAAAAGGGAGAGGCAGGGGTCTATCATGGTCCAACTGGAGTGAGGCTGTATGAATCACAAGCGACCTATGGAGAGATGTACTCTTCTTTTAAGGAGAGTGGTGTTGTAATATACACTATGGTAATGCTTTGATCCAAATATAAATTTCCTGGGAGAAACTCTCCATGGAACTTATTTTTAGTGACTAGCACCGGATTTTTGCATTGGTGCTTTTTTGTTTTTTGTTTTAAAAGAAAATTAATTTCATGGCACAAAGCTATATGGGGGGAAAGTCAAAGACAAAAATGGCCATGAAATGTTTAAAATATCTGCTATATGGAAAAGGAGTGAGCAGCTGTTTTGTCATTTTGTATATTAAAAGACTTTTTATGATGAGTGCACTCCCCTTGCATGCTACAGTAGAGAATGCTCAATATTGAAGGGTGTTTGTTTGTTTGTTTGTTTGTTTGTTTGTTTGTTTTAGGTTGGATAGCTCAATTTGTTAGATAACTGGCTGTGGAGGGAAATGGGAGTTCAACCCCTCCCTGCCTTTTGTAGAAGGGCCAGCCTATATAGCAGTGTTGGCAAACGTATGGCACAGGTGCCAAGGGTGGCACTCGGAGCTCTTTTCTGTGGGCACCCAACATTGCCCCTTCACACCCACCTGTATTCAAATTAAATTGCTGTATTGGCGCATTGCAAAAAAGAAATAGTAGGCTTTGAATAGCAGCTTGGGCACTTGGTCTCTAAAAGGTTCACCATCACTGCTATATAGCCTTGGGCCAAACTGCACAGACCCAGGGCACCCTGGAATAATAGTAAACCACTTCTCAGTGCTCTGTGATTAGGAAATCCTGGAGAGGGCTACCATAAGTAATAACTGACTAGATGTCACATTATTGCAATGCCGTCACCTTTGTTTGATACCACCTAAAATCCAATGCTGCCATTTGAATTTCAGGAAAATGCATCCCCACCCCCACCCCAGATTGTACAACCAGGCAGATGAAGGCAAGTGTTTTGAATGAATTTCCTGCCAGTACTGGTTGCATCCTTCCAGATCTTCCTCCTGGGGAGATGGAGGGGGGAGAGAGATGTGTGCTAGCCCAAGAAACCACTTTCCCAAGTTCTGGCTGATTCCTTGTCAGCAAAGCCAGAGGCAGTGGGGTGGGCAGGGCCGTTTGCCCTGGGCCTCAACTCGCCCCACTAGTGAGGCCAACCTCCCCCAAGGGTGCAAGGCTGTCGTGCATTCTACGAATCTAAAAACCATATATTTCTTTACATTCTTTACCTTCTTTACATTTTTTTTGCATTAATGTTCCCAAGCAATTGGGGAGGGGGGGCTCACAATGCGAAATGACCCGCGCCTCCTCTGAACTCTCCGAGGGGCCTTGCTTTCTTCTGGGCGTGCCAGGCGCTCTCCGTGGCCTTCCTCACGACAAAGGGGGAGCGGGGTCGGGGACAGTGCGTGGCGAAGTGGCGGGAAATGTCCCACTGAAGGCCAAAAGGTGGAGGGAGTTCCTAACAGGGAAGGTGCTCTCTCCGGGGACCAGGGGCCCGGGAAGGCCGCCCGGTGGCCCGGCAGCACTGTCTGTCTGTCTGTCCGTCGGGCGGCCTGGCCCGGCCTCATAGGCAAGTCCGAGGACCCTCTGGGGCGCTCACACGAAGTCCGGGAAAAGGCAGGCCGGGGCCCCTCCACCTCCCGGGAACAGGCCTCCTCCTCCTCCTCCTCCGCCAGGGGTGGGATCGGCCGGGCTGAGGCTGCCCTCTGGCGAGACGGGCGACGAGTAGCGCGGGTCCCACGGAGCCGGCCAAAGGGCCAGGCCGTCGGGGCTGCCGAGCGGCTGGAAGGCGCCCTCCGGGCTGGGCCCGGCGCCCACGACGCTCTGGTCGGCCAGGCGGAGGGTCTCGGCGAGGGCCCAGATGTAGTTGTGGGCGAAGCGCAGCGTCTCGATCTTGGTCAGCTTGGCGTCGTCGGGAAAGGTGGGCAGGACCCCGCGCAGGGCGTCCAAGGCCGAGTTGAGGTTGTGCATCCGATTCCGCTCCCGGTCGTTGGCTTTCATGCGGCGGCTCCTCCTGGCCTTGCTCAGCCCCCCCAGCCCGTCGCCCTTGCCTTTGCCGCGGCCGCGACGGCTTTTCGCCTTCTTGGGAGGGCAGCCGCCTTCCGAGGGCGACCCGCCCGGCCCCTCTCCAGCCTCCGGGTGAAGCCCGCCCGGGCTTGGAGAGGAAGGCAGGCTGCCGGCGGTCCGCGAGGGGGACGACGAGAAGGAGCACGCGTCGTCGGAGATGCCCGAGAAGACCGGCTCGCCCTCGCTGCTCTCCTGGGAGGCTGGCGAAGAGGCCGTCTTGGGAGACATCCTGCAAGGGAGAGGAGACAGGCGGAGGCCACCTTAGTGCCCGCTTGGAGCCGAAGGAGTTTGGGGATGGAGCGCAAGGGCAGCCGTGGAAGGACATCCCGTGCATTCGGGATCGGGCTGCAGGGAGGACCTTTGCCCTTAAAGGGAAGGAAATGGGGGGAGGAAAAGTGGGATAGGAAGGGTCCCGCCGCGAAATTTTAGGACTCGGCTTCTGCAAAGAGATCCTTCCACTCGGGGGGGGGGGGGGCAAGCCTGTTCAAATCTTAGCCCGTGAACCTCGTTGCTAAAACGCCTGGCGACAGCGCGCAAAAAACAGAGCGACCCTGGGCGTCCCTGCACTTCCTCCCCCTCTGCCCAGATCTTGGGGGGGGGGAGATGAAGGAGTGACTTCTGTGCGCCCCAGCGTCCTTCAAGGGAGGCAGCCGGACCCCGAAGGATGCAGCAAGCAGGTCTTCTTACCTGCGCGCCGGTGTAGCAAACTGGAGAGCTCACGGATGCTTCCCAGCTTGGTGCCGGAGGAAGAGCGTTGTCTCCCCGACGGCTGGAGCGCGGAGGCTGCCGTTCGGGCACACGCCTGCTTCGGAGCCCCTATTTATAGCGCGCCGGGACAATGCGGGATTTCCTGGTGTGGGCAGCCAGCGGCGGCGTGCGGCGCATCCTCTGGACGGTCCCTCCCTCCGCCTTCCTGGCCCCCGCCCCTCCCGCCCCACTTGCGCGCGCCCTGGGCACTTTCGGCACGCTTGTTGCGCTTATCAGCCCGGGCTCGGAGCGTGCCTCTGGCGCTACCGCCCGCCGGGAGAAAGCCAATCCGCGAGCCGCCTCCGGGCCCCAGACACGCGAGCCCCTCGCACGGCCACGGCGGGCAGCCCCACAAAGGCGGATGCGGTGGTGGGGCAGATATTTGGGGGTTCATCCCACCTCCTTGGCCTCTGCAGCAGCAGCAGCAGCAACTCCAAGGGCATACAGCAACTCTGGCGCTAGAAGTACATGCTTTAATTGTTGATGATAATGATCATTCGGGGGAGAGTACCTCGCAGTGATAGCTCTGCGATCCTTAGAATGGGTTTTCAAAAACCAGAATGCCTGAAAATGTTCCTTGCAACAAATGCCTGCGCTTTGGTATGTGGGGGGGTCCACAGTTTCCAGTGTCATATTATGTGGGGTCAGCTAACTTCAAGGCTATGAATTATTGGCCTGTCATTTCAAGAGAGAGCAGGAGGGGGGGAGAGAAGAAAGCTTTGGGAAAGATCCTTTTTCTGGGCTACATTTACCACTGTGCACCTACATGCCTTGCTCTGTTGGTTGATGGATTCTGGAGGTCTTGCCCCCTCCCACCCCACCCCACCCCCCATTTTACCCACTTCCTAATATGATCAAAGGGAAAGTCTTCGGACGTTACTTCAGCTTTCTCTGCCATAGCCACACAAACACAGAGAGACACCTGCGCACACAGAAAGAGTATCTGGAATAGCATCCCTGTAAGCCAGATTCTTGTATGGATGAGTGGCAGGCTCCAGACAGTAGAGGAAGAGTAAAATCCTGCAAGGCATACATTGATTTGGGTTTGCAGCGGGCTATTGTTTAAGAAGGGCATGAAGGCAATAGCCTGTTATTATTTTTTTAAAAAAATTACACCCAGAATTGTGACCTGCTATTCAAAAAAGATAAACTGCTCTTGAGTGCGGAGGCGCTATTAAATTAACGATCATTTGCTTTAATGAGTTTGTTCAATTCTTATGTAGTTTAGGCTAGTATTCAAATATATATATTTGGTGCATGAGGGAAACTACCCCCTCTCTTTCTTTATTTTGGTCCTTCTTGAGAGAGAGAGAGAGAGAGAGAGAATGAGAGAGAGAGAGAGAAGAGCTGTTCCAGTGAAATTGTAGAAGTGAATTCCATGATCCCAATTCAAATTGAGAAATTCTCACCGTATAAGTCTCTAACATCAGTATTTTGAACTGCAGATGATGTTGCACAGAGTGCAGGGAAAACAGTAAGATGTGAATCAGCTCAATTTCACAAATGGAAACAAAGGTTAAAATTTTAAATCTCTTCTAAAACTCTTAATAGGGGGTTTCTGGGTGTTGTTTTGGTTTTGGCTTTTTTTTTAACACTGACATTTGCTTCAGGCAAGATATTAGCTTGCTCTATGGAATAGTGAGAGTAGCTGACCAAGCAGAAAGGTACAACTGCAAGTTCTTATTAAACCTGTCCAGGCACCCCAGCTCAACAAAGCCAATTTTAAGTCCCTAAATACTGTTTGTGGGAGGAAGGCAGCTGCATGTTATGCCTGACAGCAACAACCAGGAGATTTTATGCACAGCCACTCTCGAGGATATACCATCTATCTGGACACCATGTCTGGTGAAGTCAGTGTTGCTCTACTGAAGAGTGTAAATTGTAAGTTAATGCTTTTAGTTGGTTGCTAAATATCTGGAGTTTGGACCATTGGAAACCCAAAGATACCAAAGTCTAATGCAATTCTATGGATGGAAAAATACCTTCCTTAAGTTGAAGTCCTCCATACATTCACCCAGGAGTGAGTCTCACCAAGTGAATTGGCAGTTGCTTCCAAGTAAACATGCAGGAATCTTCCTTATTACAGGGCCTGCCTTCTCATTGTCTGCTTAACTATGGACCTTGTCTAACTTCAACAAATTCATAATTATCACCAACTTTGTATTTCTCTCCACTTTGCCCAGTATGGCTTCTGCACAGCAAAAAAAAAAAAAGTCATGCATCTCACTTTTCCTTTCTCGTTGGATCATTCACATGAGCTTATACACTCTGCCCTTGAAGGTAGTGCAAACATGTCCATCAGTTTATGTGACCTGTGTAGCCTCCTGTCATATGAAAGTGGTGGGAACCAGTCCATTAGGCCAAGAGGAGTCCTGACCCATTTTAGGCACTGGCTCACCTTAGCCAGTTGACTCCTGCTTGCCTGTTTACTCACAGGCAGAGGGGTCATGATCCCAGCTGTATTCCTCTCCTGCTGTCTGTTAATGTCTGTTAATGTAAATGTCTGACCCACCCCACCCCCACCCCCGTGCATATTTGCCTTGGCTGTGCCTATAACCTTGCCTTTGCCAATTTGTACTGGGTCTCTCACCCTAGCAATCACCAGGGGCACTAGTCCACCACTGTATGAAAATGGTGTCAATATTGTGTTAAATAGGCTCATTTTAAAAGCAAAACCAAGGGCAGAAATGCAGGCTGGCATCTTGTCTTTTTTTCCTAGGAATTTTTACTGAGTTCCCAAATACATGCTTCAAACGCAAAGTGGAAGCCAGGCACCTGGCAGATGGAGTGCTCCACGTTATTGTGCAAAACATGAATAGAACATTTTCATTCTTAGAAAAGGGTTGTTGGACTAGATCAGGGATGGGAAAGGTATCATGTACCAGATTCTGCTGAATAACCATTCAGCCATAACCACCAATGGTGAGGGGGGGTCATGGGATTTTCAGTCCATCAGCATGCTAGAAGGCCACCAATTTTCCTTACCTGGGTTAGCTGGACCTCTGGTTTGATGCAATGAGGTTGCTCTTGCTGCTTCCCCAAAAGAAGTGTCTCTTGGATGCAGCATCAGAGGAGCTGGGTCTCTCTCCTAAACCACCATGGAAAGCAAAACTGGAAACATGAAGCCCTGCTCCTTCTAACACAGTGCATAGTGATGCCCTATGTTGTGCAAGTAGTAACTAGCAAAGGATCTTGGTGCGAAGTTGCTTAAAGCATCTTCTTTAGGAAACAAACAATCCAGTCTATACTCCAAAATGTGCAGTGTTGACAAGTGGGATTTTAAAACAGGCCAGTGGGCATAAGATTGCTGCCTAGGAACAGGTGGCTGCTTGAACTCAGCTCCATTTTTTCCTCCCATGGATGTGCTTCTGCCCTTGAGAAAGTCAGCCTCCCTATCTTTCTCCCTCTCCCTCTCCCTCTCCCTCTCCATCCCCCCCCCCAATCCACCCCGCCCGCACCTCTCTTTCTCTCGGGCTTGTAAAAGCAACCGCTAGATTGAGTTTTGCATAGACAGCTTGTTTGGGGGAGTTAAAAACCTTTGGTCAAACAAGGCTAACTGTCAGGAAGTGTTTAAAGTTAAACATGCCTATAAGTCAGGGACAGAAACAAAGACGTTGGCGTGGAGCCACGTGCAAAAAGATGCAACCAGAAACCAAAGGGAAACACTTCTGTGAGGGCTAGGAACAATGGAAGGCAGGCGCAACAGTTGGCTTTCCTTGGCGCGCACCTGCTCCAACCTGGGCGGATAAGGGGACCTCCGTTCCTCCGATCAGAGGGACGTGAGGACTCGCTCAGAGGCTTCCTTTACTCCCAAAGTGGCCAGATAATTGCCTCTGGAAGCCAAGGATCAAAAGATTTTATTTGGGGTAGCGGTAAGAAAAGAAGAGTTCTGCAGCAAAGGGAAAGCTCTTCTGTTCCTCCAGTTTAAATCAATTAAAAGGAAAGCAAAGTGCCTGTCCGAGTTGCCCTCAATCCCGGAAGAAAGGAGGTGGGTTGGAGTAGCAGAACAGCCTGGAATTTTGAGTGGGAAGCTACTGCTGGGACCCCTGGAGCCTCAGTATGGATTTCATTGATAAAAAACGACCCTAGACTAAAGAAAAGGAGGAGGTACCTCCGTGCGCAAAAATGCCCCCGCGTTTTTTGCGCAATGGCTCCTTCAACCCTGCGGAGCTGCCACTCCGTAAGCCGGGTTTTCCTGCCTCAGAAGTGAGCAACTCATTTCCTGGGGTTCTCTCATGCTTAGAGGCCTCGGAAGAGCTGATATCGGAATGGGGCTGAAATCTCTGCCAAGCCTCAGGGGCGTAATGGGATGCTTTTTTTCTGGGTTCCCTTTCTCTTCTCCAAAACCGTTCCCAATTGGCGGTGGCTAATTCGCCGACTGGAACCTGGGTGTAAACGATCCCTATTTGGAAAGCGGTGGTGCTGAAACAGCTCCTTCTCCGGAGCTCGGACGAGAAACTCGGACACGCTGCGATTTGCCTGATGCGACAGGTATCCGGAGGGCCCCCAGATGCCCTTTACGCACGGCTCTCTCCAAACGCGCAAGGAAGAGGCCGAGTTAAACCGGGAGGCTGGTGCATCTGGCGACAGCCGGGAGGTTCCCTCCGCTCGCTCTCCCTCCTTCATTCAGAACAGGAGATCTGAAAGGCTGGTCGCCTTCTCTCCCCTCCCCCGGAGACTGAAAAATGAGGTGGTGGGAGTAAAAGAGGGACTTTCCTCCTTCCCTCTCGATATTCGCGTGCCCTTTTAGATTTGCAACAACGGCGCCGAGAGGGAGGAGGGGGGAAGGCCTTGAAAAGCCCCGGCAGATTTTTCTGCTTGCACACAAATGGATGACAAAAATCTGGTGAGCGAGTTACCAACCCCTTAGGCTGCCCACTTCAAACGTCCTCCAAACAAAAGCGGAAGAGGGAAAAGAAAGCCCCACCTGGTAGCACTGTTTGCTAAAATAATAATAAATAGATTTCGTTTAATAAATAATGACAAGAGATTGTAAAGTGGAGTGCTTTGGGGAAACATTAATCATGAGGCTGGGGGCAGCCATCACCTGCTCCGAAAAACAAGGCGACCTTATTGTTTAGATCACCTTCTCTCCCTCCTCTCAAGCCTCCTCCCTTCCCTCCCCTTTGTGCCATTTTTTTCTGATAGCTTCGCTCCAATTGCCACCATTGGCTGGTCGCTTCTGTTTACTCATAGTTAGCATAACAAGCGCAATATTACCACAAAACGTGATAAAAATCGAGCGGGGTAAGGAAGGGGGAGGGGGGGGCTTGCCTTGGCTTCTTCCTCACACCTGTCCGGGCAGCTTGCACGCCTGGCTGGCATTAAATGGCCCTTCCAGTTGGGGCCGTTCTGGCGTTTACATTGGCCTTCCCTTCTGCTACTTTTTATAACAGGTTTACTGCAATCCCTATCGCCCCGTCCTATTTGTCTTATTTTATTGAAACCATATGGTAGCCAGAAAGAGCCGGGCATCCCACCTTTCGCCTGCCAGGCGTCAGGGACAGGTTTGTACAATCTGGCTCTTTGCTTCTGCAGGCGGCCGCCGCCGCCAACTGGTGCTGTTTAATTTGAGGAGGACTTGAGGAGATAACAGGGCTCGTCCGGCTTCCCTTTCCCACACACACACACACTCCCAGTGTCAATACTGGCAGGTGGGGGGTGGGGGGTTGCGGAAATCAGAGTGGCATCAAGCCCTCCGAAGCTCCAACGGATCTTAAGACGATCTTCCTTTATTATGAATTTTGGAGAGGCGAGAAGGCCGCCTTGTGTAACTCAAGGCGCACGTGGAACCCTTGGGAAAAGATGCAGGCACACACGCGGGCGCTCACGAAACAAGGGGACCGGAGGGCTAGTCCCAAACGGGCAAAGGGTTACATTTACACACACACAGGAGTTCCCATTCAAGCGAGGGACAAATGGACCGTTGGGAAGAGCCGAGCGGCGCTCAAAAGCAGGAAAGGTGCAGGCGCGCAACCGAACACCTGTTGCGCCCAGGGAGACTTCTCAGCGCCTCGCTTCCTCCTCTCTCTCCCGCCGCCCCCCACCTCGCCCTCCAAAGCAGGAGCTGATGAGGAGCGGAAGGGGAGCAGGGCACATCAGCCAGAAACCGTGATTTGTGGAGCCATATGTTGAGCGACTGCATATGGATGCTCTTCAGAAGCCCATAGAAAGAACAGCTGCTGCTCCCGCCGTACCTACCCAACGCTGGGCAGCCAGCAATTGGCGTCCTCCTCGCTCTTTCTCCCAGCCCCGTACGCTGCCTTGCAGAAGTGACACGCGCCCGCTCGTCTTGCTGAGAACAAGGACTATTTGGGGAGGGGGATGCCTTATTGTCCAGGACGACAAATGCCCTTTCTTCCTCCCTTTCTTTTCTCCTGAACCTCATCACCAGCCAGGCGTGTGTGTTTTGGGGGGGGGGGCGCAAAAACGTGCCCAGCCAAAGTGCACGCGGGGGTCGCTCTCCTCTGACCAAAAGTGCACCCAAGCGATCTTTGGAGCGGCAGAGGGGGGACAGGCTAACAACTGTAAAACAACACCCTTGAGCCATTCCATAGGAACCAGGCGACAGGATTGGGTGGAAGCACCTCTCTTCTACTAGGAACTTGCTTCTCTCCACTGGTCACAACAGAAAAGCTCCCAGCATAGGTCAAAACTGGGTGATGTGAACGTTCCTTGGGGACTGACCAGCTCGCCCTACCCATGGGCAGAGTTAGGCAACCACCTCAGTTGGCAAAGGCTTAGGAAACACCACTGGCAGCTCAATCAGCCATATCTCTAGACCCGTGGGTCTCAATCTGTGGGTCCCCAGATGTTCCTGGACTGCAACTCCCAGAAGCCTCCACCACTCACTGTGCTGGAAGGGGTTTCTGGGAGTTGCAGTCCAGGAACATCTGGTGACCCACAGGTTGAGAACCACTGCGACCCTCTCAGCCATTCCCCTCTGTTGGAAGACAAAGCTGCATCCCTTAACACTGCTGTGGTGAGGAATTTTGTCCTCTCCCAAGTGCTGCCTTAACATTCAGCTTCTGGTCCCATCAACATCTGTACAGGGAATGGGGGGGGGGGTTTGATGGTGTCTTCCTTTTTGCCTCCAAACAACAAAATGTCTTGGAGATTCACCCCTTGATATTATAATTCATAAATAACAAGAACGGCATATCCCAACAGGCTCTGTGAATGCCATTTGGGGACACAAGTTTTATGTATGTCGTGCACTCCCTGTGGACCTGAAGACTTGTAAGAATTCTTCTTCTTACGAGGTGTATTAAGCCAGCCTTCCCCAACCCTGTGCCCTGCATAGATTCCTGAACCACAATTCCCATCATCCTCCACAGGGTAACACAGAAGGTGATATCAAGCCCTAGTTCCTGAGCAGTGTTCCACTCACATATATGTATGTGTAAGGGAATGCATTCAAACAAAAAATACAATGTATATATGCATATAATGAGTCTTTTTCTTCTCCTACAGGGGTCAATGGCATTTTTCTGCCTGAGCCGAAAGACAAGATGGCAACTCTTCTCCATTCCATGAACAGAAGAACCCAATGCAGGCAGTTGAACAGCTTCTCAGGACTGACAAGGGGGATAGTCTTTCCTGTTATACCAGAGGCTGCTGGATCCTTCATGGATCCTAAGACAGGCTGAGTGGCAAGAACAGCTGGGGAAACCATGAAGTTCAACAGGGAAAATATTCCTTCTTCAAGCTTTTCTTCCTCCTCTGTTTGTCTTTCCCAAAACCCTCACTGCTAAACCCAGCATGTGTTCCCTGAGATCATCGCTTCTACGCTGTGCCTCATGGTAACCGGACTGGCCCTGCTACAGATGGATCCAAGCAAAGTCTCATGGTTAGGCCCTGGATGATCACCAGGGAATCTCTTTCTCCAGTTTTACCATTGCTTGCTACTCCAGGAGTGGGTAGGTGGTCAACTACCTGTCTGTCTAAAGGTGGGATTTTTGTCATAGGTCACTTGTACCATCCAGTGTGGCTCTTTGCTCATGATATGCTGGACCTGTGATGTGATACAGAAGGGTTGGCAGGAGGGAGAAGAACCCTTGACTTGAGCAATGTGCGAAGGTTGGAGCTAGCGGACGACCTTCAGCTTACTTTTGCCCTCCAGTCTTCCATTTTTCAAGAACTGTCTTAGAAACCGTAGGTCTCATTCAAATTAATGTGGCCGCCTGTATTTATTGTGTGAAGAAATGTAAAGCAATACCTGAAGCAAGATAATGAAGGATGTCAAATCAGAGGTGAAAAATGGCGCTGTGCAAATTTGCAAGTCAAATGGGAGAGTTTCTTGCCCTGGACAAAGACTCAGACCTGAATTTGTGCCCCCTTTTCAAAAATCTGGGACTTGGAACAATTCCAAAGTCTCCCCCCCCCTGCCCTGGGCTTTTGAGTGTGTGTACACATGTCAGCTTTTCCTTTGCATTGTCTCTCCCTGGAAGACAAGGTCCAGAAGATCTCTCCGGTGGTTCCACCAAATCTACACACACAGTAGCATTTGCATGGAATACTTGGGGCGGCCCTCCTCCAGACAAAAGCAGTATTCTGGCCACATTTATGCCAAGATGGAAAACAAGGTAACCTCCCAGTCATGTCACTAGGTTGCTGCACTTTGGACAGCCATTTGCAACTTGGCCTTGTTGTTGTTCAGTCGTTCAATTGTGTCCAACTCTTCGTGATCCCATGGACCAGAGCATGCCAGGCCCTCCTGTCTTTCTCTGCCTCCCAGAGTTTGGTCAAATCCATATTGGTTGCATCGATGACACCGTCCAACCATCTCATTCTCTGCTGTCCTCTTTGCCTTCAATCTTTCCCAACATCAGAGACTTTTCCAAGGAGTCCTCTCTCCTCATGAGGTGGCCAAAGTACTGGAGCCTCAGCTTCAAAATTTGTCCTTCCAGTGAACATTCAGGCTTGATTTCTTTCAGGATGGATAGGATTTATTTCCTTGCAGTCCAGGGGACTCTCAAGATTCTCCTCCAGCACCACAGCTCAAAAGCATCGATTCTGCAGCAATCAGCCTTCTTTATAGTCCAGCTCTCACTTCCATACATCACTACTGGAAAAACCATAGCTTTGACTATCCTGACCTTAGTCGGCAAAGTGATGTCTCTGCAACTTGGCCTAGAGTGCCTTAAATGTCTCAGTGTATTCCAACAACCACCTATTATGGCCCCTTGAATAGTTTTAAAAAGCATTTACTGTAAAACATTCAGTTGTATTGTTTGCGCGCGTGCGCACGCACACACACACACACACACACACACACAAGACACTGCATGAGTATAGTGTGGAACATCAAACACAAGGTGCCAACCATCTCAGCAGTGAGAACTAGGAATGAAAACACGCATCTCTGAATTCTTCGATACCTAATGTTGTTGTTGTCGTTGGTGGTGTAAGTTAGCATCATATCTTGCCAGGATTCAGCACAGGGCTGTGAAAAAAAACTGCTGGCCAAAGGATTCTGGGAACCAAAACCCCAAATCACCATTTATTCAAGCTTAGGAAAAACATACATACAGCTACTTGTTAAGGGCAAGCCACTGATGAGGCTGGTGGATTGGGAAGGGTGGTGGAAAGAATAGCCACCCCGATCTGCTCAAGTCCTTGCTGTGCCACTAGAAGGCGTGTGTGCCTGCCATGCTCCTAAAGTCCCTGACATGGGCGACTGCCTCTCTGGGTGCTGCATTGCCAAACCGTCTCCTACCAATCCACGGGGCAGACCAGTGGAGCTTCTGACATCGAGGCATCTAGCCAACGGCTCACCCCTTGGTAAGGCTGGCATCCTCATGGCCAGGAACACACCAAGGGCCACACTTCCAAGAGAAGGACCTGTTTGTGGTGGCTGCCGCAGCTCTGCAAGTCACAAAAGAAACTCCTGGGAGGCTTAGCTCTCTGTCTGCAGAGCCAGAGGTTGGGAGCTGGATTCCTTACTGTGCCTCCTTGGCAGGAGCTGATGATCTGTAGGATCCCTTCTAGTTCCAAAGATCTAGATGACGACGACAAACCCTCCACAACCCGCCCTTAAGTGTCCGAATGTTGCAATACCATACCAAGCTTCACAGGATCTCTTTTCACACCATAGGTGGTATCTCACAAGACTGGGTGGGTTTAGTTGCTGGCACCATTGAAGGAAGGATGGGCCATGCCTCTGCCTCAGGAGGTGAAAACAGGGACAAGTCTTTGAAAAAGACAGGTACTGTCTATTGTGTCAAACTAGATGGACAAATAACTGTGCACAGAAGAACTGCTTGCGGAACAATGGATGCAGCTCTGTGAAAAGAGCCTGTGAAGATTCTCAGTCACCCAGGTGAGTTCATCTAGAAGTTGAGTCATGGCTACTGGACTTCTTTTTCTCGAGAGACAGAAACATTTCGCTGCTCATCCAAACAGCTTCATCAGTCTGAATACAGCTAGTGTGAGGCATTTTGACATGGTGGCAAACTGGAGGATCTTGTCATTGAGCCAATTCTCACATTTTCTGTCCAGGGTTCACCTCATCTTTCACACTTGTGGGTCATGAAGAGAATAATGGCTGAATACTTTTAATAATTTTTCTCATCACACCCACAAAATTGCTTATAACATTTATATCTTAACTTACCTTCAAGTTAGCCAATGTTATGTACATTACTGACCTGCTCACTTTTTTGCCTTCATAACAGGCAACTTTACAGATAGTCTATGTGACGGAGGGAGACTGGGGCAGGGTACTCCATAGGCTTCATAGTTCAGTGTGCGTTTGATCCTGGGTCTCACCAGGTATAGGCTGATGTCCTCCTAATCAAGTTGCCACATCCATTTCATACAGTAGTAGTCAATATTTACTGGGAGGAAAGAAAAAATATTGGTAGACTTCTGCATATACATAGGCCTTCAATATGATCAAATGACTCAGGAAAGTGAGCCACATCACACACTGCAGGAGAAGTCTATCCCCTTTACTAGTTCATCTGTTATGGAGCACACCATCCTGCCATTATAGTAGTGGATGCAAATTTCGTGAGGTGCCATGTTGGACCCTCAGTCTACTGAAGGCCGTGCCACATCTGCAGTTCCTGATCCCATTTTCAGGGGTGGTGCCTGTGCTTCCCACCACTTCTAGCACCGCAGCTGTCTCCACATTCCTATGGAAACTCTAATTGTGGTGCAGGACAGTGCCAGAATAACCTCCTACCTACACCGTACTGTGCTGCTGGTCTGTTGCACAGAGCATCCCTTCTGGGATAGAAAGTCTAAAAAGCTGTTTCCTTCCACTCCTCCACCGACTCTTTTGTTTTGTTTTTACACTGTGGCTGCTTTTAAGCTCCATTGTGCGAGCAGAGCTGTCCATTGTGGTTGAGATGACATCGGTGGCCACAAACAGGAACGCTGGCAGTCATCAAAATGGCTTTAGGACCAGATGCAGCCTTGCCCTAATGTCAGAAACCCCTTGGGGGCAACCCATTCAGGTCTCTGGCACAAGTAATCCATCCTTTTCCAATCAGTCCAATGGACAGCGAGAAAACAGGAGATGGGTTGAGGGCACAGATAGAGTGAAAGCAAGAGAGCGAAATAGACTCCATTCTGGCTAGGAATCTGCCCATCACCAACTTTGGCCTTCTCCATTATCACCATGTGATCATTTCAAGGAAACGAGGCTTTCTATGCAGAAATGTTTCTTCTACAATATAAGGATTCATTCTTTAACTGCTGGCCACCTTAGCGCTGTGCATGTCAATCTAGTGAAACCACATTAAAAATTTGCAAATGAGTTCAGTTTTTAACTGCTTATAACATTTCCCTAATCTCTTTATCTAATGTTATAAATGACTGGTTACTATAATTGGCGAGCACAATAACAGCATGTCCAGTTCCAGTTCTAATTATTATTAATGATCTGCAAAACCACCAAGGAGATTCCTCAGTTGTTTTAAGAACTTATTTACTGAGGTGGGAACAGGGGTATGTGACGACAAAAATCCCTTGACAGCATGGGCAGTGGCCATGCTCCCTAGAGGATTCGGGAAGGGATAGTAACATAAAATCCAATCCAATCTAAAATCTGCTGGCAACTAAAATTCAGACCAGAGATCGTGGGAGTTTGTTCTGCTTCCTGTGTTCCCACCCTTCCGCACTCCATTGCTTCTGTCTGCATGAAGGGAGGGAGAAAAAAGGGGAGAAAAGAATGCAGGCTCACCTCTGCTCACCTCCGTCTGCCATGGGAGCAGCCCTGTAGGGATTCCAGGCTGTTAAAGGGGCGGCGGGGACAAAAAAACCAAACAGAAGGTGAGGAGAGCCAGCATGCACAGCTTTATAATCTGCATCAGATTTTTTTTTAATCTCCAGAGACCAGGTACTTGTAAAATGGGTGTGAGGGGAACTTCTCTGATGGGAAGAGAGGGACCCCTGCATGCCCAGCTGAGGTGAAGGAGGAACCACAGAAATCTGAGAATCTGATGAACCTTTCACCTGTGGAGAGGTTCATGGCTCTGAAGGGGTACTATGATGCCCTTAGAGATAAGGAGAAGGAAGAGAACCGGAGGGAGGAGGAAGCTAAAAGGAAGGAATTGGCGGGAAAGGGGAACCAACCAGCTCCCGTGGAGGTGGGGTATGCTGCCTGTAAAAAGGGAGGGAAGAGAGAGCTCCCAGAAGGATGGGAATGGATGTGGATGGAGAACCCATGGACTGGAGACTGGGGAACAAATGATGATGCCACACAAAGAGGCTGAGAGCTACCGGCGTAGAGCACACCACCAGAAGTGTTCTTATTGGGGTGAGAGAGAATACAGAGAATACAACCGCAAACTGAAGGAGATCCGCAAGGACTTGGAACCGGAGAGATGGCTGGTAAAGATCCGACAGGAGATCAAGGCCAGGACCTTGGACCTGCGGAAGTAATTGAGCAAGAGATCCGACTACCCTTTGCGTACGCCCAAGCCGAGGCCACGTGGTCCCAGATACACTTTGGAAGTTGGGATACAAGTGGGGACCCCCCAAACCTCCCTGAGGGAGATTGGGACGCAGGTAGAAGGGCTGAGGCTTGTGGAGAGGGAGGAAGAGAACCGTGGTGGAGCCGAATATCCACAGGTAGTGGTGGGGAATTTGATCACTTTCTAAAGACCCCAAATTATGGAGGGAAGAACCCGTTTATATCTGATGTTAGAGAAGTTGATACTGTTGTTAGAAGAAAAACTCAGTTTGCTGTTGATGAACAAAATAAAAGTTCTGTTTCCTTGTTACGTGAGATGCCTTCATTGAAGCTGGAAGGACGGGAAGCCTGGGCAAAAACCGAACCCTCACAATGGGCTTTAATAATTTTTATTAAAGTCCGCAGCTGGTGGGAAAACAATTTTAAGATCTGCATCTGGGAGCTCTTTGCCTCGGATTTTAGGGCTTGTGTAGAAGCATCTTAAGTTCTGGAAATGAAGTTAAGAACTTATCAGCTTTGCCTAGGCCCTAGCTGGATACCCATCACCCATCAGACACATGGGGCCAGCCAGCATAGTCAACTGTGATGAGAGTTTTAATCCCATGCATCTGGAGCATGCCTAGTAGGAAGACATTGCATCAGCTCTCCTAATTTCCCTGCCCTCAAGAAGATCACAGTCACTCATGTCCTGGGAAGATGCCTCAGGATTCATCTTGGTTCTGCTTTAGGCAGTATAAACATCCGTACGTCCTGGGGAAGAGAATAGCAGGTTCCTTCTTGTATATATTGTTCAAAAGAAGAAACAGTACCAGAAAGTACTGTTATGTGCCATCAAGTGACAACTGGTTTACAGCAATCTTAGTAGCATTTTCAAGGTGAGTGAGATATCTTCCTTCCCCATGTCTTTCTCTGGCTGAGCGAGGATCCAAACCCGTATCTCTTAGGTCCTAGTCGGTCTCTGTATCTAGTACAGCACAGTGGTATCTGCCAGAAGGAATCACTCTTCTTTTTAAAGCAACTAATATTCTTTGAATTGTCTTCCTTTTCTGTGGAAATACTGCTAGAAGTAAAATGGGGTGAATGAGAAAGATTCTGGGAATATGTTATTCCAGTGTTTGTGGATTACATACTAAGTGCACTGGTCAGCCATCCTTTTCTTAGCACAATTAAACATACAGGTGGTTATTTCAAAAACCCTCCAAGGTAGGAGCTTATATAACTGAAGTCGTCTATCTAGACCCGTGATGTTGAACCTTTTAGAGACCGAGTGCCCAAACTGCGATTCAAAACCCACTAATTTTTCACAAAGTGCCAATACAGGAATTTAACCTGAATACAGGTGGTTGTGAAGGGGTGATGTCGGGTGCCCACAGAAAGGGCTCCAAGTGCCCCCTTTGGCACCCGTGCCATAGATTCGCCATCACTGATCTCAGATGGAATGGGAGTCAGGTGAGAGAAACTTTTTGAGTGTAGCTCCCAGTTTATACAGCCAGCAGAGTGGGTGATGAGCTATCTACTGAGCAAATACAAACAGATCTTGGATCTGCCGATATTGTATTCAGTTTGGCTGGGAGATTATAGTAATTGTGGCTCCAAAAAGGATTTGTCCCAAGCTCTGCAGGCAACCCTCTTTTCATTTAATCTAATCTTTTTCATTCTCTAACAGTTCCATTTTGTTGGTTACAAATGGTCTTAACTTTGCTAATTCTAGGGTTTTATCTTATTGATATCCTGATTTGTGTATGTGCGTATTGTGAACTATGCAAGGCATCATCGTTTGGAGTGGAACATATGAACACAGTTTATAAATGTCTAAAACAAAGAGATGGGTGGATGGATGGACTGACATTTTAAACTGAAATAAATATTAGCATCAATGAAGTCAAATTCAGGATGGTGACTCTTTCCACTTATACTTTCAGAGAGAAAACAAAGAATTGAAATCCTTTTTCCTGTCTAGGTGAAATTTCTTCGTATGAGATTTCCCCCCCCCCACCTTATTGGAAATCTTATGGGATTTCTCCAACATAATGTTGCTTGTTTGTTTTCTGAATGAAATGCCAAGCTGGGAGGGCTACTGAAGAAATCCTGAGCAGAACAGCAGTTCTCTCCTGATCCGAATTCAGCAGAAAAGGCCAGGAAGCTGTGCAGAAGCATGGGAATTCCTACATACAATGACATTTTTGTGTACATAATTGGTAGGCTTATGGCATTAGGATATGTAGAACTTGGCAGTTTCCTCTGTAGGAAAACAGGAAACCAAGGGAAAAAAATAAAATAAAAATAAAGAATTTAAAAAATAATGGGGGGGCATTTTCACACGAGGCCACAAAATGTTACTGATGCAAGGGGAGGTCTTGGCAGGTAATCTCAGGACAGAAAGACATGCAAAATTGTTGAGAATGAGAAATACTGTGAGTATTTATCAGATCTCTAACCTGCTGGCAGCATCACCAGTGGAAATGACTACAGGATTTGTGAAGCTCACATAAGATTGTGCATGTGCAACTTACAAACAATGGGCTTTGCTAAAAGCCTGAAAAATAAACTCCTGGGAAGTACTAGTAAGGTAAGAGTTGCCTGATTTTCTCTGATCTGAATCAGAGCTGGAGTCTTCATCCTGTTTATTGGGTCATCCTCACAGTAGTTCAAATATTCTATTCAATTCTACTGCAAACATCCCAAAATGTGGAGTTAGAAAGACTCTAGAAATAGCTCTGAATTCATTCCAGAAATCACTCCCTTTACTTTTGTAGGACTTCCTATACTACCAGCTGCTACAGACTGATACACAATCCAGAATACTGCATGTTCATAAGCAGTGCTATTGTCAGGGCCAGCCCTGCTAATAGGCAGAGTGAGGCATTAGATGGCCAGTGGGTAGGCGATAAAGGACAGCGGTATCTGGTCTGCAGCATGCCCTGAGCATGTAATGGGAAGAGGTTCCCATATCTGTGGGTTCTGTATTGAGGGCGGGGGGGCAGAGAACCAATCCCTTGCAGATACGGTGGTCCTACTGCAAATGAAAAACATCTAGCCTGTGAGTTTCCTAGCACTGCTGGTCTGGTGCCAAGCTAGAAAGGATTCTTACTTGAGATGTTGCGGGGGGGGGGGGACCTGCTATTGATCCTAAAGACGGTGGCCAGAATCCTATGGGTTTTTGCATAAGGCTTGTATCACTTGACACAGTTAATTGCAGCTGATTTGACAAAGTGCTGGGATGCATCTCCTTTGCACGACTGTCCTAATAGCCAGCTTTTCAATGAAGATGTGTCCCAGCAGGGTATCATCAATTAGCTGTAATCAGTTCCTCAAAACCGATTTGGTCACCACTGGTGTTGATCATTTTTGCCATACTTTGTGACGTGTTTCAACTTCTGTTGAATTTTAGAACTGGTTCAATGGCAGGTTTCATCACATGATCAGATCTCAGTCCCAATTTACTGCCATCCCACCTCACGTTACTCTTTCCACGTCCACCTAGGATGCTTCAACTCCTTTTCAACCCCCCCCCATGCCCTCATGTATTCCCTCCTTTTTCTTTTACCTGAAATTTTTCTCTCTCTCATTGCCAACTAAAATGAGCTTTGTTTTCCTCAGAAATCAGGGCTCCTTTGCTTTTCACCTGTTGTTACTCCCCTCACAGGTTTTTATCTTCCTCCATCCCAGGGTTTCTTCAGCCCCTCCCATTCAGACTTTTACCTCACAACTACCACCACCCCATAAGAAAAAAAGGAAAACACACCACCAGTCTTCTCTGTGCAGTAACCTTCAGAGCGTGGGATTTCTTTCAAGAACAAACAAACAAACATCACAATATGTTTGAGAAATAAGGTCCTTCCTATCCACCCTCTTATAATTATTTGAACTGTTTTCTGTGGAGGAAAGCAGCACTTGCACATCTATGTGGCTTTCTCAGCTATGCTTCTAGCATAGCTGAGGCGGCTCAAGACACCTTCCGCAGAAAGAAATGTTCCAGTCCTGACTGACTGCAGTATCCCCATTGACGGTTAGAGACACCTGCCACCTAGTGATAGGAGATGGGGTGACAAGATATGGAGAGATTTAGATTGACTTAAAGTACAGTGCTACTTGCAGTTTGTTTATTAATTCATATTTGTATTTATTAACCGCCCGACTTTCCCTCAGGAACTCTGGGCAATGTATAACAAATTGTGAAGAAAACAACCTGCCACAAAGAAAACAACCCGCAAACAAAATAAATCAAATAAAAATTAAAAATAAAACACAACAGCAGCATCCATACAGACAAACATAGATTCCGGCAAGAAAAAACTGGGACAGAACAAACAAACCAACTAACCATTGCTCTACTTACGAGCAATTCAACAAAAACAGTGGAAAACTGTTGGCGTTTTAACTGCTGGCTTAAAAATTTTAGATGTGGTCTTCTGTACTTACATGTTTTTTAATTTATTTATTTTTCAGTTTTTTAGATAAGGCTGCTCTAATTATGGGTTGTCCAACTTATGAGCATGTATTTGGAATGGATTAAACTAGTAAGTAAAGGTACCACTGTACTGTAATTTGCCATGTTCAAAAACCAAAGAACTCCATGGCTGGTAGAAGATTCCCTCAACAAGCATGCCAACTTTCAAGCTTTCAGACACACAGCAGTACACGCACTCTTTTATTAGTACATCCAAAGATGTTCAGTGATCATCGAAACTACAGGTTTGAGATGAAAATCAAAGCAATTGCATATTGACTCAAGCTTTTTATATCAGATTTCAGATTTCAGATTTCTGGTGGGTTTCCTAAAATATGTGGGCACTTCTGTGTCCATTTAAATAATCAATATTCGTTTTTCTGTTGAGGGCTCTAAGCTCCCTGCAAGAACCTTTTAGCTTTGAAATGCAACATAGAAGTCTTTAAAATTAAAATTTAGCAGATTTGGACTTATTTTAGATGGATCCACAGCTTACTTCAATATAATGCTTAAATTTGTTTATTTATTTATTTATTTTGAACATTTTACCCCACCTTTCTCCTTGGAAAAGGACCCAAGGTGGCTTACAATAATAAGGGACAATATACATCCCAGAACATTTAAGACATACTCAAGTTAGGAACATGGAATTAGAAGAGCCATCTTAGAACATTAAAAGGAAATATTAAAGCTACAAAGAGCACATGAAAAGAAAAGAAAAATCCATTATGAGGGCGGTGTTCATGCATGGTGATCTATCTAAAAAGACACATAACAGGTAGTCCCTCATTCAGGGAAAGCTTGCCTGAAGAGGAAGGTCTTTGCCTGCTTCCGGAGAGACAGCAGAGATGGGGCAATCCTAACCTCCAGTGAGAGTTCTAAAGCCTGAGAGCAGCAACAGAGAAGGCCCTTTCATGTGTTCTTCTGAGATGCACCTGTGAAGGTGGCGGGATGGAGAGAAAGGCCTCTCCTGATGACCTTAGCACCCAAGATGATTCATACCGCAAGATGCGATCTTTGAGGTAGCTTGGACCCAGGCTATTTTGTGCTTTGTAGGTTGTCAGCACCTTGAATTGTGCCCAATAGTTGATTGACAGCCAGTGAAGCTGCTTTAGTAGGAGTGTAATGTGACCTTCGTAACCTACCCCAGTGAGCAATCTGGCTGCTGCCTTTTGGACCCACTGAAGTTTCCTGAGACTTTCCATCGGCAGCCCCATGTAGAGTGCATTACAGTAGTCCAGCCAGGATGTCACCAGGGCACGTGTCAGAGTGGCCAGAGCAGGTTTCTCAAGAAATGGATGTAGCTGGCATACTAGTCTTAATTGTGCAAATGCACTCCTTTAAAAATACTGTAAACAATAATAGTAGCCAGAAAGTATAATGTACTTTACAAAAAAAGGGAATTGTGCAAATTAGTATAATGTATAATTCATTCATGAGATTTATTTCAAAGTGTATTTGTGTGCCTGTATAGTTGCATGGGCAACTGTCCACAAACAACTCCTCATGAGAAACTGCCAAGTCCCTGGAAATGCCATGACTTAAGTGGCTAGAAGACCACAAAAGCAATCCCGCCCAAGTGGGCAACATTGGCAGCCCTAAGGACCCTTTATCAGTCTTTCTAGCTGCTTAGGAATTGCAAGACTTTGGGTCCCAAGTTGGAGTCCAAGTCTTCGGCACCAAGTCCCAGACCCTAAGTTTGAGTCCCTTTAAAAAATAAGTTTTTTTAATAAAGAAAAAGGAGAAGGGTGAGCTTCAAGTTGAGTCCAGGTCAAAATCACCTGTATAACTTCAATCAGACGTGACAGCGAGTCACACAACTTAAAACTCCATCTCTGGGAATTGCATATGACTGGAAAGCAAAGCAGGGGACCAAAAGGACAAGTTTCCCCTTTAAAAAGATTTTTGAAATGTAATACAGCATTTCATCTTTGCCTTCCCAGAAAATAGTCTTCATTCGGTGGTAATCAGGTATATTCCTTTGGAAGGAAGGCTAAAGAAACCTCTCAGAAGAAGATGTTTATTGAAGCTTTCCTGCTCGTATTCACATTGATACAAAGACTTGCTTACTATCTTTTGATGGTTGCTCTCGTAGAGTTTTACCTGGCTGGACGCTAGAAAGGCCTCTCCTCCCCTACTTGTGCTGTTCAGACTTAGCTGTTTGCCATCACATTTCAGCAGCAAACTATCATTTTTTCAATCTATTGTTTTTTTTCCCCCTGGGGATACTGAAGGGCACGAGGAAGGTGGGTCACTGTATTTGCCCCAGGGGCTGTACCTTGTCCTCCCAAATGCCAATCCGGATGCAATGGAAATGCTGGCTGCCAAACCAGAGTTTGGCATCCATCGAGTCCCTTCTAGCTCTGTAGTTCAATGATGAACTATTAACCTCTGAAAGAGAGAGATGGGTGATTCTTTTAGCCCAGAGCGTTCTCATCAGTGACTCAGGTTAGGTGACCAGCGTCAGAGATCAACGTGTTCAAACAGCAGACCCAATAATAAATCAACCAGGACATCGGGGCCATTTGTTTCCAATGTAACATATGCAGGGAGTCAAGATATGTGACAATCCCATTTTTGCCTTGATTGCCACAAGGTGAAACAATTAAGTCAGCCTCTGAAAGGCTAGTGTAAAATATGTCCTTTCCTTACCCAGATCCCTTTTTTAAAGTCCCTGTCCGCCAGTTTGTACACACATACATGCACAGCATTAAAAAAGATCTATGGTGTGCTTAAATGGGGGGAAATAATTAATTACTTAGCTAACTTGAAAACACTTTGGAATAATCAGTCACTAATTCAGTGAATAGGGAAAGCAGCAAAGGGACTGCAATAAAAAAAAGCCAGCCAGTTGCATTCTGGCACAGTAAATCTTCTGCCTCTTTGAACACTGCCCTTTGTGCATACAGTCCAAAGAAAGTGCAAAAGAAAACAGTGCTATCTACATACAGGAAGGTCTCTGTGGGCCTTCCTGAGCAACCTACACACACGCTTAAGGGTTTAGCTAGCAACAGACAATCTTGTCAACCACCCCTCGGTGCAAACGGAGCTTTTTGACCAGACCCATTGACTTTTGCAGCTGGACCAAGAGCCATATGAATTAACTTAGGAAATGTGTTGTCAGCAGAAGCTGTCAGACTAAGACTGGTATTTATTGTTTTTGGTCCGTTCTTACTCCACAGCCTGGAAGACTGCTTTCAAGAACAATGAGAGTCAAGTTCTGCTCAAGCCATAAATAAGTGAGCAGGGAAGAGATGCCAATCTAGGTCCCAGAGCATCATCCCAGCACTGTCCAGTTAGGAATGGGGACCATGATATTTTTCCAAGGTCCGCCTACTGCCACCCAAGGGAGACAAAATTATATGTAGGGAGTTCAGCATCTGTTGTGATCTCTGCCCCCCCCACATGTTCATATTTGGAGTCTGTGAAGATTCTCAGTCATCCAAGTGAGTTTATCTGAAAGTTGAGTCATGTCAACTGGACTTTTCTTGAGAGATTGAAAACATTTCACTACTCATCCAAGCAGCTTCGTCAGTCTGAGGAAAGTTAGTGGTGAGTCCTCCATTTTATTGTTCACCTTGATTTCACACACCCCTTGTCTGTATAGGCTCATTAGGTGGACAATAGCCTGAATAGGTCCATAGGTGGACCATGATCTGAATGGACTCGTTAGGTGGACAAAGGCCTGGGGTTCGTGAAAGTCTCACCTATGCAACCTTTCCCAACAACCATTAAGAATGGGTCATTAGCTATGGCATTGCTGGTG
>JAHTLZ010003518.1:19348506-19360433 GCA_023846285.1 Phrynocephalus versicolor
AAACAATTGTGTTTTAGAAAGTCTGTTTAGGGTTGTAAATTTAGCAAATCCTAAATTAGCAAATTTGGTGTGGTTTTAAAAACTTGTGAACCTCATGGCTGCTCATCTTACTAAAATAAGACACTGAATTAATTCATCATTTCCTGTTTTCTCCTGACTGTAGCCTTCATCTACAACATAGTTTCCCTTCTTCTATATAACAGCCTTTAAAGTAGACATATTATATACTTGCAATTCTGCAGGCCACATCATAAATCTCATGGGCTCCAGCCCACTAAATGCTCATGTCATAAAAATGTATTGGTCTTTAAAGTGGTACAAGACTATTGTTTAAGGACCATGGAATCTGGATGTTGGAAGGCTGTGGAAAGATGTTCTAACAATGAACACTGGATGCCGAGTGGGTGACACAAACCTGCCTTGTCTACGTTTCCTTGCTCTTGAACAGAGGATGTGCTTGTGATCCACATAGCAAAGTTGTCATGTTATTTTATTAAGCATACAGGACCTTGGGAGAGTTACCATTCTGGACTACAGATCCCAGCTGGCTTCAACTTGCAGCTGGGGTATTGGTATTTAGAGATTGAAAAGAATTTTTTTCATAGTGTGGATATTATTATTATTAATGCATAATGAATTTTGAAAAAGGTAGCTGGGTTACTTAACGCCACGGCAACAACTATAACAGAGTCCTAAGCACTTTAAAAACTGTACTATTGTATTTATTTTATTTATTTTAAATATTTCCCCCTATAATATTTCCTTAAAAAGTAATCAAGGCAGCTTACGTCATTAAAAGTATTTGAAAGCTTAAAAGAAGGAAGTATACAAATATTTTTTTTAAAAAATCAAATGAAGATTGCACTAAAAATGATAAACAAAGTCAACCCACATATTCACTCTTTCCAAATTATGACCAACCTCTTACTGCCAGGGGAAAGCAGGAACTCATGAGAAAGGAAGAGAAAAGTTGCCACCCAGAGACCAATCTCCTACTTTCTAGCATACTTTGGGAAAAGCAATTTCAGTGGCAGCTGCTGCACCTTCCCTACTATGCCCTCCTATTTCCTTCAACCCTCCCTCCTCTTCCTCCCCAGTTCAGCAACAGGATACCACAGCAGTCACACCAGGGATGAGGACTTGAGTGGAAAGACTAGTGTCAAGTTAGACTCTACTCAGTGTTAGAATCATAGAATCATAGAGTTGGAAGAGACCTCAGGGGCCATCCAGTCCAACCCCCTGCCATGCAGGAACCGCCATCACAGTGCTCCAGACAGATGGGCACCCATCCTCTGCTTAAAAACCTCCAAAGAAGAAGACTCCACCACCCTCCATGGCAGCATATTCCACTGCCGAACAGCTCTAACCGTCATGAAGTTCTTCCTAATGTTTAAATTGATTCTCTTTTCCTGTAGTTTGAAACCATTGCCCCACGTCCTAGTCTCTGAAGCAATGGAAAACAAACCTGTCCCCTCTTCAATATTACATCCTTTCAAATAGCTATAATATCCTCTCTCAGCCTTCTTTTTGAAAGGCTAAACATTCCCAGCTCCCTAAGCCATTCCTCATGTTGTTGTTGTTGCTGCTGCTGCTGTTACTGCCGCTGTGGCTGCTGCTGCTGCTGTTGTCCTTAAGGGCTCAACTCGTGACTTGGAACTCACCTACCCGCTTCCTTTTTTCAGGGGAGAAAGCTTGTTTTTAACAGAGATTGAAACTAAGGGCTTGGGATTTGGTACCAAAGTCTCAGACTTGGACTTGGGACTCAGACGCAAAAGAGTTGCTAGCGTGTGCATACACCCACACGGGGAGTTGGATGGGAGGGCAGGAGACCAGCCAGAATGCATGAGTTCCAGGATGACTCCTTTTCTGGGTTTTCAGTTGACAATCTGTGCATGCATGCACACGGAGACAAATGCTGTGGCACAGAAACCCAAGTTGAACCCAAGCCTTCTTAATTAGGCAAGCAGTCAGGTAAGGGGAGGGCGAGCGGGCTCCCTCTGCCTTGGGTGGCACATGAGGTAGGATGCGATTCCTTTTTAACCTGAAGGAGAAAACAGTCTGAAGTGTCAGGAAAAAAGATATCCTGAAGTGATATGAAAGGAGGGTGGTTTTGAAAGGGCCACCCGATCCAAAGAGAAATGAAGGTCTTGATCAAATTAACAAGGAGTGGCCCAGAGGGCGCTGGCCACAGAAGACTGACCGGTGCTTTGATCTTCCATGTGGTGGCATGACCACATCCCTGTTGAAGGGTCAACAGATGCCTCACTTTATTAAGGCTGCCTACCCACACACCTGATATAAAATATTTAGTTTTGTTTTTATTAACATACTGTATCCCCTTTCTGCCAAAGAGTTTGAGGCTTATATGTAGCTTCTCCCTTCATCTTTTAATCTTCAAAACCTTGGGAGGTAGCGTAGGCTGAAAGTTAGAGTGTGGCCAACAATATCCAGTGAACTTTGTGGCTAACTAAGGATTTGAACCTGTCCTCTTCCTTTCATCCTTAGCCCATCACTCTAACCACTAAATTACACTGTCTTCCAGTAGAGATTATCTGAAAACTGAACAAAACTAATTCTATATATTTATTTTAGTGTATTTTTACCTCGCCTTTTTCCTTGGAAAATGACCCAAGGTGGCTTACAGTAATGAGGGATAATATACAGTTCAATACAATTAAGACATGTTCAAGTATTGAGAACAAGGAATTGAGGGACATCTTACAGCATTAATAGAAAACATTACATTAAAGTTATAAGGTTATAAGTAGTTATAAACACAAAGTCTATGTGAACCTATAGATTCATATAAAAGATACATAATGGTAGTCCATCATTCAGGGAAAGCTTGCCTGAAGAGAAAGGTCTTTGCCTTTTTCC
Source organism: Phrynocephalus versicolor (assembly GCA_023846285.1). Taxonomy (NCBI): domain Eukaryota; kingdom Metazoa; phylum Chordata; class Lepidosauria; order Squamata; family Agamidae; genus Phrynocephalus; species Phrynocephalus versicolor. Next base: position 19,351,384 of record JAHTLZ010003518.1, read on the forward strand.
AGAAAGACAGCAGAGATGAAGCAGTCCTGGCCTCTAGTGGGAGGGAGTTCCAAAGTCTGGGCGCAGCAGTAGAGAAGCTCCTTTCATGTGTTCCCACAAGATGTACCTGTGAGGGTGGCGGGATGGCGAGAAGGGCTTCTCCTGATGATCTTAACACCCTAATCGGTTCATACTGTGAGATTCGATCTTTAGATGGGAGAACTGTATATCTGGTTTGGCTAATGTACCTCACAGAAGACAAGATTGTGTCCACACGACAAGATAGATGGTTGCCAGAGGTGACCCCATGAGTAAGACCTGAAGGATGCAAGTTAATACTTTGGAGTCAAAAATACAGTACCGTGTAGTTCAACCAAACTCTCAAGTCTTAAAGGAAGCCTAGAAGCCTGTCCAGAAAGTCACAGTTCTGGGTGAGCATGAGCAACATCAGGCAATATTTGAGATTACTGCCAGGAAGATGTTTTAAAATGCAGTTCTCACAGATTACCACAGGGGACAGCTACACACAGCTCTGGTACCCAGTTTTCTAGCCCAAGAAACTCCGGAGAGGCAATAAACTATGTCAGTCAGTAGCTGGAGATAAGTGCCACACTTCTTGTCCTCACACAGACAAAACCCCAACACGTAAAAAATTAGATGTCCAATGAAAAAGATCCTGACCCTCCTGAACAGTTTTGTAGATCCAGGGGCTATGTTTCATTTTACTGGCACTGTTAAGTCTTCCTTCATACAAACTCCAACTACACAGAACTACAACTACAGAAGCAGAACACTCAGAAGAACCATAGTTCAGTAAGAGCACTTGCTGTTTGCAAGAGCCAGCCTTAATATGTAAACAGGTCACTATAGGACAGTGATGGTGAACCTTTTAGAGACCGAGCGCCCAAACTGTGATTCAAAACCCACTAATTTTTCGCAAAGTGCCAATACAGCAATTTAACCTGAATACAGGTGGCTGTGAAGGGGCAATGTTAGGTGCCCAAAGAAAGGGCCCCTAGTGCAACCTTTGGCACCCCTGCCATAGGTTCAGCAACATTGCTATAGGAATGGTTTTAGCACATTCTCTCTCTCTCTCTCTCTCTCTCTCTGGCATAGTTCTATAGAGTAAGTTCAGTCTTTAAGCCTGAGGAAGCAGCTACATTGGCAAATAATACATGAAATACTCTGAGATGCAGATATTCAGGTTCCATTTATTTTTTTAATTGACTACATGACATACTGTTCATTATACATTAGCCTGGAGTTCTTTACCCCTCCCCCCCATCTGATTTTTTTTTTTTTTTGCTTTGCTGCTGCACCTTCCTTTTTAAAATGTTTATACTTTTCTTGGTAGCAAATGCATTTGCATTGGTTCAGGCAGTGCAGTCATTCATGCTGAGGCAGAGAAGTACACATAAGCGGGCTTAATAGTTGGTGAAGTTGGGAGAAATGAAGGAAAGGGGAAACTGGAAGGTGTCAGTTCCTCTCAAAGGTGTTACAAGACCACTCCCAAACCTTTTTCAATGTCCTCCCAAGGCTCCTTATCCTGGTGGCTGTGTCCCTCTTAAATGCCTTAGAATCTGCCAGATATACTTGCCACATGAGCTGCTGATGAACAGTTCCAGAAGGCAACAACTGCCTCTCAAATGAGTCCATGAATGCCACCTTCACTAGGCAAGACCTCTTGCAGAGCTGGACAGCTGCAAAAGAAGTTGCCTTAAGAAGCTGCAAACAAAAACTGCATTGCCACTTTCCTCCTCTCTGCTGACTCATGTGTGGAGTCAGCTAAAGCAAATTCCCTCAGGGAACCCTGACATCCAAGGTGTAAATTGACAGAAGATCAATGTGGATCTTTCCACTGTGTAGTCACAACATGAACTGTGAGCTAGAAGCAAGAAATAATCAGTGAAGATCCTAGACTGCAACATACTGTTAGCAACCCAATTCTATGTAGTGGAGCACTTTTGCATTCTGTACTATCAGCAGAAGTATTCAGTATTTAAATTTATAAATAATAATAGCTCAATCTACATGGAGCAGAAATGAGGAAGCATCAAATGGAAAAGATCAACCCATTGTGGGTTTAGGAGATGCAGCCTTATGCACTTTCCATTTTTTAAAAATTGCAATAATTATTCAAACAGTTTTCTTATTAATTTTAATAATTGCATCATCATATTATAATAAGATTGGAAATGATAACATGTAGAGCAACATAAGACAGCTGGGCAGCTGTACTTACTTAGTTGGAGAACCTGGCTACAGAGGGCAGGCATTTGATCCCTCTTGGTGCCTCCCAAGAGAATAGTAAGGCTCTGTAGCCTTGGGCAACCTGCATGGTCCCAGAGCAACCTGCCAAGGTCTCTGACTGTGAAACCAGAAGTTGGGTGTTCGATTCCCCGCTGTGCCTCCTTGACAAGGGCTGGACTTGATGATCCATAAGATCCCTATCAGCTCCGTACTTCTAAGGTTCCTATATACTGTACAGTATTTTCATTATTCATTCTAAATCATTGGAGTCTCCATGGAATTCGTGGAACCTTTTACAAGAAGGCTATCCCCAGCTGTTCTTCTTTACTGCTCATAAGGATATCTTTACCTTCCCCTCCACCCCATATGTTACGTTACGCATAATTATTTAAGCTTTCGCATTCTATAGCCAACGACCATGCCTCCTTTTCCACTGCCGTAATTCATTTCAACAGAATTTAGAAAGAAGACATTTCCAGTGGAACCTGTTCTTCTGAAGCCCACTATCGCTGTCTGGTTTTCCACCACAGTAAGAATTCCCTGCTGTCACTATCAGCACAGTAAAAAGTGTTCAGACTTGTGGATAACAATAAATAGGGACTTATGTATTTGTTGGTAAAGAAGAAGAGGGGTTGGGGGACAGTGATACTGGAAGATCTCCATTTGTTTGAAGCCCCCGTGGATACTTAAAAACTGTGGATAAAAGCAAACACTATACTGCATCAAGGGCAGTAAAAGGGGAAAAAAACTCACCCAGTACAACAGTATTTTTGCATGCATTACCAGACCTGGCCACTAGAGGGCCACAGAGATCATAGTATGGTCTCTTGCTCCATCCAGAGGCCAGTTCTGGTAATACGTGGGAAAATAGTTTTTCTGGATTATTTTTCTTTTACTATTTTCAGGACAAGGATAAATGAGCCCTAAATGCTGATCCCACTGATACTGCATCCTACAGTGCAATCTTTCCATGTCAATAGATGAAAGTGGTATGTTATATTATGTGCCATTATGGTAAGCCTTGTCAGGGTTTTTCCCTTAGAAGGGATTTATCACCTTCTTCTGATTTATCACCAGGAAAGGGACCTTGGTGTCCTGGTAGACAGCTCAATGAAGGTGTCAACCCAGTGTGCTGCAGCAGTGGAAAAAGCAAACTCAATGCTAGGGATCATTAGGAAGGGTTTAGGAAAAAAAAGTCAGCAAGAGTCATTTTGCCTCTTTATAAATTTATGGTGAGGCTCCATCTGGAGTACTGTGTACAGTTCTGGTCACCATACCTCCAGAAGGATATTATGGAAATGGAAAAAGTGCAGAGGAGGGCAACCAAGAATGATTAGGGGACTGGAACACCTTCCTTACCATCTGAAGCTGCAACGGTTGGGCCTCTTCACTCTTGAACGATGGCGCCTAAGAGGCGACCTGATTGAAGTTTATAAAATCATACATAGTAAGGACAAAGCAGATAAGGAAAAACTGTTTTCCCTATCCTTCAAGACTAGAACTAGGGGGCACTCCATGATACTTTGTGTGCTAGATGTCAAACAAAAGAGAAAGTACTTTTTCACCCAGAGGATCACTGGTCTGTGGAACTCCCTGCCAGAAGAAGTGGTGACAGCTGTCAGCCTTTACAGCTTTAAGAAAGGATTAGACAAGTTCATGGAGAAAAGGGTATGAATGGGTATCATTATGGATGCCTAAGGACAACCTCCAAGTTGGAGAGATAGGCAGGATATCTCTCATTTGCAGGGAATCGTAAGCAGGTGATGACATCTGCTTGGGAATACCCTGAAGCAAATGGTGAACTGCTGTGCAAGACAGAATGCTGGACTGGATGGACTGTGGCCTGTTCCAGCAAGGCTATTCTTATGTTCTTCTGAGGGTGCCTTGGGACTGCGCAGAGCCAGACTACACAGGCTGGCTCTAATTCTCAGGACGCGCACTGAAGTCTCAACCTCTGTCCCAAGTACTACTGAGCTACCCAGCCAGCTCACTGATGTGACAACAAGACAGCTGATGTGGGAGTGGGACTATTATGTGGGAAAGAGCGACGAGGACCTGGGCTCCTAACTTGACTTGCTCGCGCGCGCGCGCGCGCAAACCTTTTCCGGCCCATGCTTTCAAGGCAGCAGCGCACAGGCTGCGGGTTCGAAACTTTGCTCCGTCCTCAAGGCTTTTGCTACGGATCATTGTGGGCCCGTGCGCGTAAGAAAGGCGGAGATCCATTTCGAAGGCATCCCCGGCTTGTTCCCGTTTATGAACGCAGGAGGCACGCCCTGCTTGTGGAAGCAGCAAATCGGCATCGGGATAAGCCGCGTAGGGGGAAAAAAGCTCTGGTTACAAGAGCCAAAGGGGAGGAAGCCCCCGCTGCACGGCGAGGGACGCGGCTTTCGAGGCCAAAGGCGGGGCTTTGGGGCTGGAACCTCGGAGGCACAAGTGGCAGGCAAGTGGATCGTGAGGGCGACCTGGAGATCCGATCCCGGGGAGGGAAAAGCAGCCCTTGTGCCCCAGGGTCTGGCTAGGCCTGCTAGAACATCCTCCCTCTCCCGGCCAATGGGGCTTGAACCCGGTGAGTAGCGTCGTTAAGCTCGCCCGAGAGGCTCCCCGAGGCAACTTTCGTGTACTTTTAAGCCTTGCCGTGGTCCGAAGCTGCACGGCCGAAACCGACTTACTCGGGAGGAAAAACCCCGCCGAGCGATGTGGGGGCGCGTGTTTCTGCTTAAACCAGGAGAGAGAACGGCGCGGTTACGCTTGACTTCCTGCGTTGTTTTTCTGGTCACATGGGAAAGCCCGTTATTTGGTTCCCATGCTTGTCCTTTTCCTAAATTACAAGCACTTGGAAGCCTTCTCTCTCATTTTCCTTCCCTTCCTAATTCTTTTAAACACACACCCAATCTACTCACTCACCTGCATGCATGGCTTCATTTATTTGTTTTTTTAAAAACTTAATGGCTTTGGGATTACCTGTGATCGCCACCGTTAGGTTTATTATGTTTTTTTCACGTTTTGGGAGGTAACTTTTTTTTTGGGGGGGGGGAATACTAGCTTGCCTTGCTGGCTTGGGAAGATAGGAAGTTGCGTTCCAACCCAACTGCATGGCACTGGGTTGAGGAAAAGTTATTTTGGGCCTTTTCCCCTGACATACTTCCCCTTCAGTTACAAGTAGACAAATTAGACGCCAATCCATATTGACAGATGGCTCTTCTGATGCAATTTTACACTCAAGCTCAGTGTAAAGTCTGCTTGTATGTGCAGACTTCCCATGTGTGTGTGGTGGGGGGGGGGTAGTTTTAGCTAAATTTGTTTTAGAAATTAGATGTGGTGCCACCCATGGGGGGTGGGTTTCCAGGAACCCGTGTCTGCCCTATAACACCCCATGGGGCACAAAGGACTGCCGGGGGGAGTGCAAAACCCAGCCACTCCGCTGGTGCTCAGATCCAGGCCTCCCTGGCTGTAAACTCAGGTAAAGCAACAGGACAGGCCATAATAATAAGGACTTTTATCTGGCAGAGATAAAGAAGGTTGCTTGGAAGGTTTCCTCGGTATCAGCAGAGCTTTGGTGTCAAAGTCTCACACTTCCTGCAAGGCTTGTACAAATAGGAACTGTTTCCATTAGGTCATGCAGCTGATCAGTGACTATCTTTGGTGCTTCCTAGTCCTATGAGAGGTATAGCAACCCTCTTTTGCCATACAGCGGGTGTGGAAGGAAGCCAGTGGAGGAAAAGAGTGTGATGTCTACTTTTTCCGGCTTAGAGCCATGGTTCCCAAAGGGTCCTCAGATGTTCTTGAGCAAACCTTCCGGAAGCCTTCATCCTCAGCTGTGCTGGCCAAGATTTAATCTTTAGAACCACAGAGCTGGAAGGGAAGCAATGGATCACATCCAAATTACTGGGAGTTGTAGTCCAAGAGCATCTATGGACTCAAGTTTGTGCATCATGGGCCTAGAACACACACACACACACAAAAACCCAGAACCTGACTGGACAGGCTGGCTTTATCTCCACTGGATTCATTCTTGTTGGCAGCTTATAAAGCTATGATCTCACATCAACCTGGGGAGAAAGAGCTTCTCAGATAGTTTATGAAGAACTGTTTTTAAGCTTCTGCCTCTTGGTCCGAGTCAAGGCGTATCTGTGGCAAATTTGCAGTGGGCCCTTACTGTTGGTTTGTTGCTGGATCTTACCACTAGAATAGCTTCCGTTGCATGTTAGTTATTGTTATCTAGTATCAAGTTGCATCCACCTTATAGCAGCCCTAGTATAGTTTCACAGTATGTAGGGTAGCTCAGAAGTCATTTTAGCAGTCCATGCCCTCCCTCAATCCATGAGTCTTCATGGCTGCATGGGGATTTGAACCCAGGTCTCAGATCTTTGCCTGTCATTCTGCTCATTGCACTACACTGGCTCTCAGAGCAATTTTAATTTCATGTCAAATTGTCTGTAAGACATCAAAATGTGTGTCCATCCAATGAAATGGAACACATATTAGGAGACAGGACAGGACTGGATATCAGAATAACAAAAGAGTTCTTGTTGATGCCTATGGTCAGGGCATGCAGAGGCACATGGAACAGAACATTCTAGCACCCTCTGTCATGAGAAAAAAGGACAGAACAACAAACCCATCAAAATGTCAGCAGAAGTGAAACGGTTTATATCATTTTTATTATGCGTATTAAGTCAAAATATGGTATTGATTATTGTGCTTGTTCCCTTCAATTCAGTACTGGTTAGGCTTGACCTTGAGTATTGTGTCCAGTTCTGGACACCACGCTTCAAGAAAGAGCCAGTATTGCGATGGAACTGATTACCTCAAGAGGTGTTGAGTGCTCCAACACTGGAGGCATTTGAGAGAAACTTGGACAACCACCTGGCATGTTATCCTTTGATTTGTATTCTTGCATGGAGCAGGGGGAGTTGGACTTCATGGTCTTGTAGGCCCTTCACTATTCTATGATTTTATTGTGTATGTTTCTATTATTGTTGTAAACTACCCAGAGTGGCCTCGTTGCCAGATGGAAGGTCTAAAAGTCAAATTAACTAACAAACTAAGTAACTAATGAAATTAACTCAAGAATTTATATCACTGGATACAGTCGACACACAATGAAAATTACAGTATTTGCTTGTCTATGATAGGTGGGACTATCTGGTGCCAATGCATGAAGCAGTGAAGACCAGCTTCCCGTGTGGGACTGCTTCACTGAGGTTCTGAGAGCGGTGAATTTCTAGACCAGGCCATAAACACTGAAGTTAACTTTTGAGGTAAGAACAAAGGTGGTTACTTCATAACCTAAACTCTCAAAGGGAGGCAGGTGAGCGTGGCTCTAATTGAGTGCCGGTAGGGATGGGGCACATGGTGTTTTCTGAGGCAACAGAGTTGGTTTAGGGATGTGGTGAACAGTGAAAGGGGTCCTGTTAACTCCAATGTTTCTTTGACTGGGTGGAATAACTGAAGAGTAACCTCTCTCACATTTATCTCGGCAAGAAGGACAGACATCCAGTGGTGGTGAACTTTTGGCACTCCAGAGGTTTTTGGACAGCAACTCCCACAATCCTCTGTCATTGGCAATCTAGGCTCTGAATTCTGGGAGTTGTGGTCCAAAAACATCTGGAGTGCCAAAGGTTCGCCACCACATTGTCATGGAACCTGGGCCACTTCTCTCGCCTAAGCACTGAGAGTGTCAATGTGACATCATGATCCATACTGAGTTAGGACTAGGGAGATCCTGTCTTGAGTTCCCAGTGGGTTTGAGCTACTCACTCACTGTTACATTGACATATCTCTCAGAGTTTTGCGAGGATGGAGTGGAGGGTGGCTGGGAAGAATGGCATATGTTGCATTGAGCTCGTAGAAGGAGAAACAGGATTGAAATGTGACTAATTAGTAAATAATGAATATATATTGGTTACCAAGAGAAATGTGACAGTCCAGCACCAAATAAACGGCTACTGAAAGCAGCTAACAAAATCCAGAATGTGACATTGTAATGGAGTTTTCTTGGCAGAAATACTGGAGTGGTTTGCCAGTTCCTACTCCAGGCGCCTACAGCACCTGGTATTCCATGGTGGTCGCCCATCCAAGTACTAACCAGGGCTGACCGAAATCAGGCGAGACCAGGTGTGCTTAGGGCATCTAGGCAGCTGACATGGTAATTAGATAACAATAATCTACATGATTAAAACCATGAGGAAAAGCCCACAACGTGAAACTAATATCAATATGGGGGGGGGAGGGGAAGACCCTTCAAAGGGTCCACTAACAAGTAGTAACACAAACAGCAACTGAATTAAATGATTGCAAAAATATAAATATTTTTAGATGTAGTTGAAGCAGCAGCAAAGAGACAGAAAATCTGAGTTCTTGGGGCAGGGAGTTCCACATACACAATGCAACCACGCACGCACGCACGCACGCACACCCCACACACGTAACTACAGGCCAACTGTACCACAGTAGGAGTACATACTGTAGGAGACAGCCTTATGTGAGTCAGACTTTTGACTAGTCTAACCACTGTTCCAAGTATCAGGCAGCAATCTTTTCCCAGCACATGTGGTTCTCTAGTCCCTATGTGTTGAGCTGGCTTTACTTGTGGGTGAAAGTGCACAGGAGTATAGAAGATATGTATTTGGCTTGGGATAAGGTGGTGAAATGCTGCCTAGATGCCCTAAGCACATTCGATCTTGCCTGATTTCAGAAGCTAAGCAGGGTCGGCCCTGGTTAGTACTTGGATGGGAGACCACCAGGGAATATCAGGTGCTGTAGGCACCTGGAGTAGAACTGGCAAATCGGTCCAGTATTCCTGCCAAGAAAACTCCATG
>JAHTLZ010003518.1:19371982-19425988 GCA_023846285.1 Phrynocephalus versicolor
TTGTTGTTGTTGTTGTTGTTGTTGTTGTTGTTGTTGTTGTTGTTGTTTATTTCTATCAAGTTGATTATTAAAGTGCAGCCAAGTCAATTCTGACCTAAAGCAACCCATCTCTAGGTACGGAGCATTCAGTAGTGGTTGACCGGTCCCTTCTTCTGGAGGCGCTCAAGGGCTGTGCATCTTTCCCAAGGTTACACAGGCCATCTATCAGGAATCACAATGGGGAATTGATCTCCCAGTGTACGCCTCTCTCATGGAATTATTCACACAATTATAAGACTATTTGTATTTAAGTACATTGAGTCAGATGTCAAGTAGTAGCGTATACTCAAAGGTATAACAGGCACGATGGGTTTGGAATGGGCAGAAGCCTCTTGTGCCAGCACAACTGCCCTTGTGTCAGCAAAACCCACCACTGCTGACTGGGTTCAGATCTGCCAATGCATCTGTTTTTCTAGATGAGATCAGCTGGTAGAAGAGCCAGAATGTGGGCAGAGAAGAGGAGGAAACGAATTACACCAGGTCCAAAGTCCTCTTAGAAATGTAAAATTTCTAGAAATCTTGAAGCAATGGGGGGGATGGGAAAACTGGGAAGAAACATGTTTATTTTATTTTCCCCAAAGTATCTGGAAATTTGACGTCTCTTGCCCAGTCTCACATCCGCTATGCAAGGACTAAGCTGGGCCAAGACAAGGGTAGACATAAGAAGTTCCCAACATCCCTGTATGTGAAGGAGTTTGGATTTAGCACAGCCAATCCAAAGACATAGTAGCTAGCTAGGATGCCACCGTAAGGGGACTGAAATATGGTGAACAGAACCTGAATCCAGACCATTACATGAAGGTGGCATAGAGAGGAACATGTGTAACACATCATCTGGTTCCAATCTGTATGGCCTGGTATATTTCTCTGAAGGGTTAGTGCACTGGTCTTAGCACTATCTTTTTGAGAGTGACAGGTAGGTCATTAAATGTCACTATGTTACTTTTGAACTAATATTTAATTTTGGTAAAAACGTACAAAATATTAAGTAAGCAAAAAGTCCCCTCAAATGACACACATCCAAAATATACTGCAAGTAAGAAGAACCAAAAGAAATAAGGTGATCACGGCAGTCATGTTGTTTTGGAGAAAGAACATTGCTATGCCTTGGAAAAGGTTACAGGTTGCCAGTACTGCAGTGGTATCCAAACTTCAGCCCTCCAGATGTTTTGGGCCACAACTCCCGCAGTCCTTTGTCATTGGCAATACAAGCGTGAAATTCTGGGAGTTGTGGTCCAAAACATCTGGAGGGCCAAAGTTTGGACACCACTGCAGTACTTACTGTATCATGACTGCTTGTCGTGGGTCCCTTTCAAGCTTTGTAGATGTCATCGCTTGCACTCTGAGGCAGGCAGATCATATGGGAATGCTGGTGAAAAATTTAACTACCCCACCAGTGGGATATCCATTGCACTCCTGCTGACAGATAAAGGGACTCCCGCTTCCCCGCCTTTAATTCCATGCAAATATATAACTTTATCAGCCAGTTAGGTTGGTCCACTCTTGTTTCTGGCGATCAGACGACCTGATTGCTGTAGGGAACCATTCTGTCTCCAGAGGACCCCTGCCCTGCCTTCTTCAGCCCTTGTCAGGGGCTTCTACTTTGTGTGTGTGTGTGTGTGTGTGTGTGTGTGTGTGTGTGTGTGTGTGTGAATAGATATGCTCTTGTTTGGTCCCTTTCCACTGCATGCAATTGCTGGGAATGGAACAAAACCATGCCTTGCTGCTGACAAAGCTGTCAAAAACTCGTTCTGTCAATTGACAGGTTTGTGAAGTGGCTGAATAAGCATGCCATCTAGGAGACTGGCAAATTGAACACTTCCCTTGCTCCTCTTTAGAGGAGTAGGAGAAGTGAAATATTATTAGCAGTGGTGGTGAGCAGAATCACCAAGACAAAAATTTTTAACAAAACTTTTCCTTGCTTTTATGTGCATTGTCCATTGAAACCACATCTGCAGGCAGTTTCTTGAGCAGCACTACACACAAAGCAAAGAAAAAATGTTTTATTTAATCTAAGTGATTCAGCACATCAGCAGTGGTTGAGCAGAGGCAAAGATAATAATGGCACTTCCTCTGCCCAGCTGCCCAGCAGCAGGGGAAGTATTCAGTTTACCTATATCACAAAGTGACTCATTTATTTAGTCACTTCATGATGCCATAAATTAATAGCAAAGGGAGACAGACTAAATAGGGTTCCTTGAGGTAAGTATGCCATTTGGAGGCAAGGATTGCATCAAATGGCATACAGTATAACTCTTCCCTCCCTGACCACAGGCAGCCCTATTGAGACTGCACCAGCCCGCTCCAAAAGGGCAATGTAGGTGCAACAATGTGAATTTCATTTACAGTAGTTTAGTTCTAAGCATTATATGACAGGCTCTGATTTTACCAATCTCTGTTTAGGACCTGCCAATGTGTATCTTTTTCTTTCTTTCTCCAGTGGCATTATGAAACCTGGTATGAATGCCATTTTGGGTCCAACTGGAAGTGGGAAAACCTCGTAAGTACTACTCTGCACTACCCCTTGGGATCCCTATCCAGAGAACCCCACTGCTGCTTTCTGTGCTTAGGAGGTTCCTGCTCTCAGCTATCCCTGCTGGCAGTCTTCCCCAACTACTCAGAGCACATGTTGAGAACCCCTGCACGTGGCTGGTACTCCACTCCCAGTTGTACAGTTGCACTGCTGTAGACCAGTGCTCCCCAGAGGTTCTGTCTTCTCCACTAGCTGTGCTGGCCAGGTTTCCTGGGATTTGTAATCCAAGAACATCTGGGGACCCAAGAACCTCTACTGTAGATCAATCCATATGCAGGTTCTGAATAGGTAGAATGATGTGGCTTCATCGGGAAGCAGACTTCAGTGCCATGAAAGGCAAACAGTGGCTAGTCATCTGGCATTTTAGGAAAGTATTTTCACTGCTGTGATGGAGGAGGAGAAGTTTGTGAGGTTTCTGCCTCGGTGCTAAAAGAATCGATTTGCCCATTGACAGTGTTTTCACCATTGGTGGTTGCATCCAAGGTGCCAACATATTGCAGGCTGGCCCCATGGTGTAGCTGAAGCCTCTCCTGCATTTGGCTGGTTTCAGTACTGAGGTGAGGACCCCTGACCTTCCCCTTGGCCAGAAGGATTTTTAGACCAAGTTCATTGCCTAGTTTATTGATTTTACCCAGTAACCTTTGCTGACTGTAGGTTACTTAACAATGAACAAAGGATATTACCAGTAAATAAAATATGTCAGCTCCAGTAACATGGGCTAGCGTGGAAGCAATCATGGCATTACCCAAATATCCTCCATTCTAGAATCATATCCTCAAGCCTTGTGTGCTTCTCTCAATTGATAGCTGTATGACAAGCATGATTCTGGTGACAAGAGCCAACTGTGTCAATACTTTATACCATTAGTTCCAAACTGAGAACCTTCCTTCCCCTTGTCCTTTATCATGGCAGCATAACAGATTGTTTTGCCTCCCTCATATTTTGCTCTGTGAGGTCTTTCTGCAGTATCTTGCATTGTGGCTGTTATGTCCAGAAAGATTGCTTATTTATTTATTTTACCTTAAATATTTTTTTTACCACACCTTTCTCCTTGGAAAAGGACCCGAGGCGGCTTACAACACTGAAAGACAATATCCAGAATTAAGAACAATGAATTTGAAGAGGCATCTTACATAACTAAACAAAGGCAGTATTCAAATAAAGAAGAATAAAAATTACAGGGGGGAGGGGGAATGCCACTTTGAGAGATGGAAAACTAAAAAATTAAAAATGGGGAGGGGGGAGTAGTACTTAAAATTCATTCCAAACAATCCATCTAAAAATCACATAACCAACAGCCAGTCATTCATCGAAGGCTTGCCTGAAGAGAAAGAACTTTGCTTGGCTGGAGAAGGACAGCAAAGATGGGGCCAGCCTGGCCTCCTGTGGGAGGGAGCTTGGGAGCAGCCACAGGGAAGGCCCTCCTCTGTGTTCTCATCAGACACACTTGTGAAGGTGGAAGGACCAAGAGAAAGGCCTCTCCTGGTGGCCTTAGCACCTGAGCCAGCTCATACTGTGAGATACAATCTTTGGGGTAATTTGGACCCAGGCCATTTAGGGCTTTGGAAGTTAAAACCAGCACTTTGAATTGCGCTGGGAAACTGATTGGCCATCATTGGGGCTGCTGTAACAAGGGTGTTCCGTGATCCCTGTAGCCAGCCCCAGTCAGCAATCTAGCTGCTGCATTGTGGACCAGCTGATGATTTCTGAGGCTTTCCATCAGTAGCCCCACATAGAACACATTACAGTAGCCCAGGCCTGCCCAAAGTCCGGCCCGGGGGCCAAATCCGGCCCTTCAGGCCATTCTGAGTGGCCCGCGGCTAGCTGGCCCACCCTCCCTCCCCTCCTTCTCCCCATGTTTTTTTAAACAGGCTCCCTGTGGTTCCTTTGGTCCCTACCTTCCTTCCTTCCTCCCTTCCTTGTTCCCCACTTTCCTTCCTTCCTCTCTTGGTTTCCACCTTCCTCCCTCCCATGGTCCCCGCCTTCCTTCCTGCAGGTGGGGTTGCAAGGGGTTAGTGGGTGGGGCTTATGGGTCAGTGGGTGGGGCTTGCAGTGGGGTGGCGGGGTTGGGGAGCAACCGGCCCCTAACACATTCTCAGCCACCAAATCTGGCCCTCCTTAAAAAAGTTTGGGCACCCCTGCAGTAGCCCAACTGGGGAAGTGACTACAGCGTATATCGCGGTGTCCAGAGCAGATTTCTCAAGAAATGGAAGAAACTGGCACACCAATTTTAGTTGTGCAAATGCAGTCCTGGCCACTGCTGAGACCTACGCATCCAGGCTCAAGGATGAGTCAAGGAGCAACCCCCCCCCCCCCAGCTGCACACCTGGATGGTGTGAGAGGGTCATTCCATGCAGTCCAAACTGCATCCCTAACCCTTGATCTCCCTTACCAGAAGCACCTCTTGTCTTGTCCGGATGTAGTTTCACCTTGTTTGCCCTGTGTTCATACTTTTCTGCCAAGCTCAGATCTCAGAAGCTGGCTGTCGCATGTCTTGCAAAAGTTCTGCACCCCATTGGGGTGGGGGTGGGGTGGGGGGCTTACAAAGAGGTGCACGGAGTTATGAGAGGTATGATGGATTAACTGGCGTTTTGTTTTCTCTTTAGACTCCTTGATGTCATCGCAGGATGGAAGGACCCCAAAGGGCTTAAAGGAGGACAGATCTTTATGGATGGGAAGTTGGTAGATGCTAACTTTCACAAGTGTTCCGCTTATGTAGTGCAGGTGAATTCTTTGTCAGATCGCTTTTTCGAAAGGGAGGTACTGTCATTTACTTAGCATTTTGATAGTTCAATGAAGGTGCCATCAGATGGCAATTCAGGATTGTGCCAGAATAGGTAGCTTTGCTGGGACCAACCTCCCTTAAAACCATCCTTCTGTGTGCACAGGATTGGGCTCCCTTTGCATTCACTAGGAAACTATATCAACATTGCAGATAACAAAATGCTTTGCAGTCCATCAAAATACCTGTAATGGGATTTACAGCTGTCACAGGATTTTCCTTGATGTAGAAGTTTCCTTAAGAGATCTGTGTTTAAAAAAATACATAGTGCAGAAGCTCCCGGTGGGGTGTGACAGTTAACCAATGAAGGCCAATTTATTAAAAAAAAATCAGGAAGGAGGCAACTACCATGAATCTCCTAGAGAGGACTGTGGCAGGATGTGTGGATGTGTGTTCTGTGCTGTCAAATTGGAACCGACTTATAGTGATCCTAAGAAGGCTTTCAACCTAAGTGAGATATTTAAGGAATGGTTTTGCCAATTCCACTCCCCTCTTCCCCCAGTGAGTTTCCACAGCCAAGTGGGAATTTGAATCCTGTTCTCCAGAGTCCTAGCCATCACTCTCACCACTGCATCACACTGGCAGGATAGTGCGGCTGGTTTTAATCTGCACCTTTTTAAAAAAATGGGCTAGCTTTACTTTGCACACAGAAGAGCAGAGCCAAGCTGCAGTGTTGTTGCTATTTTACAAAATAAAGTTCAAGGCAGGAGTTGACTTTTCCATTGTTTTCCACCTCTCCATTTCGTATCTTGCCGGAAGTTACTTTTTTCCAATTTCAGGTTTCCCATATTGAAACTTGTCTGGAACCCTGTAGAGGAGGAAAATGTTACCTGGGTGCAGGGACGCTCTCAAAGCAGAGAAATGATATGAAAGTACCCAACCCATACTCCAAATTCCTCCTGCTGCTTCTATTTTTTTCCTAAAAAGGGTAAAAGTAGGAAAACTCTTGTTTCTTGTCTTTAGTTAGAGCCTCTTGGGACAGTGGTTGAACTGCTGTACTACAACTATAACCTTGCTCATGATCTGGGGTTCATTTCTAGGTAGCAGGCTCAAGGTTCATTCAGCCTTCCATCTTTCTGAGGTCAGTAAAATGAGTACCCAGGTTGCTGGGGGAGGGGAGCAATGTGTAACATGCATAAATAAATTGTAAACTACCCGAAGAGTGCTTTAAACACTATGGGGGGGGTATATAAGCAGAACACTGCTTTAGTTCTCATGTGTATTTAGCCTTACCTTGGTGGCTAGCAGGCATAACTTTTATTCTAGGGCATCCTAGATTGAGTTGAAATCATAGTTCTACTAATATTGTCTTAACTGTTTGAGCAGTTGCCGTTTTAGACAATATATCCAAAGCGGGCATTGTGTAGGTTAGTTGTCACTGGGCAGAAGCTTCCAGTCATCCACAATCTGCAAAGACAGTGGTGAAACATTATGGGAGTTGAAGCATTGCAACATCTGAAGGACACCCTTGTGTAGCAAGACAACGCTGCATGTCCCTTGCTGGATATAGAGCAAAATGTAATCCATATACAGAAGATGTCTTCCCCTTGGATGATCACTTGTGTCTTCATGGGCTTTCTATACATTTTATATTGGTTTTTGCAATCAGTTAATCTGCAAATGTTGTGCCTACTTCATTTCAGTATTTCTTAACATAAGAATTCTTCAAGAGTGGATAACCACTGATTATCTGAATTTGGACACTTCATACATCAGTTGAATAAGGCGAGGCCTTTTGCCTGACTACCTCTTCACAGGCCAAGCCAGCCTGCCAGGAAGCACAAAATTAAATGTAGTTTCTATTTCATCGGAACTGAGAAACTACACTTAACCTCTTCAGAGAAAGCCAAGATGTAAAATAATGGTTTGGTATTACAGTAGTTTGGTATCCTGACCTCCTCTGAAGCTGGCGGTCTTTGTTTCCCCTTGTGGATAAAAATGAGATGCTGTTGTCATTTAGATGCTTCCTGTTTGTTTTTCTTGAGGAAAGGGCTGTAGGCATTTAGGAAATGTCCATAGGATTGTGTTGCCTTGGACTCAGTTCTGCTAACAGCTCCCATTCTATGAGACATCTGCTGTACAAGGGAACTAATGTGACCCGGTCTCTGACATATCAACCCCATTTCTGTGGCCCAGTGGTTATATTATACAATGGCCAGTCTTATGCAAGTAGCATAACTTTTGGAAGCAAATTGCCCCAAGGAAAGAAATCACAGGGGACATGATCGGTTGCTTGCTGCATCATACAACTTGGTATGCAACTGCTAATGCCTTTGTTGAGTTCCTAATATGGGCCGCTTCCCCTCCAAAAGCTTTGCAGTTTGTGCTGCACCGGTGCAACTGGATAAGGGGACTTTGGACCACTGAATCCACGCCACCAACCACTTCACATGCAATTATCCTTTCCCTGTTTGAGTCCTTTCAGTGTCCTTGTCCTGCAGGAGGACATTCTGACCGGAACACTCAGCGTTCGTGAGAACCTTCAGTTCTCGGCCAACCTGCGGCTGCCCCGGGATTGGAACAACAACACCGAAAAGAAGCTCAAGGTTGATGCTGTGATACAGGAGCTGGGCTTACAAGACTGTGCCGATACCAAGGTATGTCGTTGTGCCGTGGTTTAGCACCCAGGAAACAAAGGAGGAATGGGTGGATCTGACGGTTTTGCTTTTTTCTTTATGTTCAAAGGGTTTATTTTCTATACTACAAGTGATTTCATTTGAATGACTCAAATCCCCACAAATCAGTTCTTAATCACTCACAGTGTTGAAATCCAATCGTTGTAGCTCAGAAAAGGAATGTGTTCTACCTCTCTGCCATGCAGCAGTCTACTAAATAAAAAGATGAGGAAACCTAATTCAGGACCACAGAAATGGAGAAATAAACAAAAGCTGGAAAGCAAGGCTGAACACTCAAGGTCCTCTTTCATCTAAATAGGCAGATCTGTCAGTTTCAGTTTCTCTTCCATTCATTGTTTTTAAATAATCCCAAATTCCCTTGAATTTTTAATTGTTGACCTCTGTCACATATGTTGGGGAAAAGGGCACAAATAGTCTATTTTGGTAACAATCAATGGAGAGGAGGATGGGATACAAAGTAACCCTGGTGAAACGACCAATCCAGTCTTTTTTTTTTCTTTCTTTGCCCCCCTTTTTTTGGAAAGGTTTTTTTTCTATAAGGCTGACTAAGGCGGTTACTTCACGTCCTACCTTGTTCCACAAATAAGTTTGTACCGTGACAGCGTTGTTTGCGGTCACATGGTTTTGTCCCTGTTCAGTCCCCATTTCCGTTTACCCACGGGCGCGATTACTTGTGTCGTGACAACTGTTACTTCACGGTCTTGTTCCATGACAAATTCTGAATTTTCCTTGCTTTCTTAACACTTTTTTTTAAAAAAATATTGTAAATAAAACTTTTTCGATATTTCGATTTACTGGTCTTCCGGGATTTACATCTCAATGCTATAGGATTTTCAGTACTTTCTTTAGTAAACATTTGTACTGCATGGTGTTTCCCATAGGGAAACTAATGTCAAATGCCGCTTCGGCCGCTGACCACTAGGTGGACACTGGTTGTTGCATGACAGTTTTACCCCATGGTCCCTTGTCTCGGAACAGGAACCTGGAACAAAGCGTGACAAGAATTCCCCAGCCCAGGGGCAGGTACGGCTTGTCACGCTCTGTTCGCGGTTCCAGGGGCATGGTCAAGACAGCTTTTTGCTGTCACAATATAGACGTGAAGTACTTTTTTTTTTTTTTTTTTTTTTTGGTACTGGTCCCAAGCGGGACAGCAAGGAGAGCTCAGTGAGTTGGGTAGTTAGATGTTGTGAATTCTCACCTTTGTCTGCCAGGAAGAAGACCAGCCTTGGTGGCCTTGAGCAACTTACATAGTCCCAGAATTTCCCAAGAAGGAGGAATTAGTACATCCCTTCTGATTGCTCTGTACCTAGAAAAAACTGGCAAGAGTTACCATAGGCACTGACTTACACATAACCAACTTGCAAACTGTGTGTCGTTGAAAAAGGAATCATTTGGCAATTGGGAGATACCCTTGGGACGTTTGGCTGAGTCAAGAGCAATAGCCCAAGGGGTAGCTCAAATAACCAGGATCTAATAGTGGCATAGTGTGCCACCGCTCCTGCCCAACACAGACTGGTCCAGGATACTCCCAGAATTTACAGGATACCTTTAAAGCAAGGGTGGGGAATCTTCAGCCTTCCAGATGTTTTGGACCATGTCTCACAGTCCTTGACCATTGATAATAGAAGCTCAGAATTCTGGGGGTTGCCGTCCAAAACATCTGGAGGGCCAAAAGTTACCCACCCTGCATCTAAGGAGAGGTCTGCATATTTGTGTTTTCGGACTTAACACTCCCAGAATTCCTTAGGGAGCTTACTCCTGTACCCTGAAGAATCTGAGAGTCAGGGCCAAACCCTGAACTCTCTGCCTAGAAAGTATTAGACCAAAATAAGGATGTGAATGTCACTGCCCATCACTCTTAGAAACCAAGAAAATAATCTTTTCTCACACAACGAGATTTTTCTGTGCAATAATTGTATCTTCTCCTCCCAAGGGAATTTCATAGTTTTTCTCAAATATTTCATGATTAATTTTTTTCCGAAAGAAATGCCAGGCTGTGCAGGATTATTCCAACTCCTGTGCAGAAAGGCCTCTTTCGTGCTCAGGGTTCACCTAACAATTCCTCCACAGAATTGCTCCTTTCCTGCAGAGGACTCAGTAGAAAGGGCATTAAGGTACTGAAATCTGGCTTTTTTTATGTGCAAAATGAAAGCTGGAAGAATGGAGGGGGGGGAATAAGGATTTCATTTTGTGAGAAATCTCATCCAGGAAATCTCAATAATGGGGGGGGGGGTGGTTCCTCCACTGGAAGTCTCAGCACGACAATGTGGCAGCGTGAAATGTGTGTATTTGTCACATGCTTTGTCAAAAACCATTATCTTTGTCCAGCACAAATAAAACAAGCCATTAGCTGCAGGGCATAGTACTAAATATTTTCTTAAACATATATATTTAATGATAACATTTAACAACATGTTCCTGTCTCATGTTATGACTCCCAATGTGGTGTCACTAGCAGATAGATCAGCAGTTCTCAACCTGTGGGTCCCCAAATGTTCCTGGACTGTAACTCCCAGAAATCCTGGCCAGCTCAGGTGTCATGAAGACTTCTGGGAGTTGCAGTCCAGGAACATCTGGGGAGCCACAGGTTGAGAACCACTGCAATAGAGGAACTGACTAGGGCTTTGGAGAACATGGTTCAAATCCCCACTTGGCCATGGAAACTCACTAGGGTGTGTGTGGAACTAATAAAACCACTCTTACTTACCTTGAATGCCCTATTAGAGTCACTATACTGTAAATCGGTTCTGACTTGATGATATAGGACACAGATCTTATTGTATTGCAAAATACCTTGAGGTGGGGTAAAAACAGGAGAGAAATGTTGCAGTTAATAGTGTGTTACGGCACAGTCACCAGTGGTGGCAAAGTTGGGCTAGCAGGCAGAACCAGGCTCAAAAAGTAGGTATAAATATGAAAATGGAAGCACAGGGAATAGTGTAAGCTCAAGAGAAGGCTTCTTCATGGTTATGCCAAATATCTACTTCTAGGGATCTTGCCTTGTCTTGTCTTGTTTGCAGTTTCAGGGTCTTTAGTCTATGTGCAGCTTTGCTGCTTCGTCTGCTGTTTTGTGGGAAATGGGACTATACTGTATTATAAAAAGGAATGTAAATATTTCCCTATCTCATCCTTGCTCATAAGGGCGGGGAACTTCAGCATTCTTCTTCTTACTGACCAGGATGACAAAGCATACCTGTCAAGTGTCCCGTGTTCACTGGGAAATCCCATTTTTTACCCCTATTTCTCGCTGTCTTCCTGGATATATTATTTTCTTGGAAATGTCCCAGATTATATAATTATTTAAAAATCCTCTGAATGGCATGGGCGCCGCCATGTTGGGGACAGCTACTGACCATGGTCGAAGCACCAAACATGCTCAGTGGATGGTAGGGACAGGGATACTGCAGCCACATGACAAATGGCAGTGGCCATGTTAGGGATCACTATATGGGCGCTGCCATGTTGGGGACAGCTATTGAGCATGGTTGAAGCATCGAGCATGCTCAATAGGTGGTAGATGTGGGGATACTATGACCATGGTTCCTTATTTTCAAATCCAAAACTTGACAGGTATGTGACAAATGTGCAGTTGTGTGTTGGAGAGAAGAAACGGTTATGCAGAATTGCCACTTTTTGTGTGTGAAATTCTCAGATTTGACCCCAGATCACTAAATTTTGCATGAAACCTCACAGTTACTTTAGTTGCATGGAAACTGACTGCTGCTTTGTTTTTGGTTTTTTAAATGCAGTGCTGGATAGACTGGAGGCACTTTTATAAGCAATTGGTTAGTGCTGCTGTGCCTGCTTTTCCCTTCAGAAAGAAAAGGAGGATATTAGAGATGTCATGTGCAGATTTCAGAGACTTCTGGTCTTTCTGCCACAGGAGTGGTGATAAACCTCTTGGCATATTTAAAATCCATGTTGAAGTGTCTTGTAGGAGCTCCCCAAATAAGAGACTGGGGAATTCAGCAAATATTCCTGACACCCTTAATGGTGCTTCTCATGTACCAAAGAGAGATGGTCAAGAGCGAGGCCCTACATGTTACAGAGAACCTGCCATCTTGGCATGCATATACATGCTTGAGAACAGCAGTCAAGTATGGCCTTCATCCCCTTGACACCTCCCAGCCTCCCTTCGAAACAAGCAACCCAAAACCAATCTAGTAGGCCTAGTCTCACATCCTAGGCCCTTTTTGCCTCTAGCCATATTAATGATGGAGGACTGCCCTACTCAACTGGAAGAAATGCTCCCATGGGCTTATCAGGTGGTGGTCTAAAACACCCGGTTCTGCCCCCAGAGGGGCATTGGGGTGGAAGAGTCTCCCCCCCGCTGCCGGCTCAGGTCCTGGTATGATGCAACCTGTGGGGCTCTGGATATTAGTCATCCTTGTTCCAGAGTGCATTTCAGAAAAGGGGAGATTTGCTCTGCCTGTTGTTGTGTCCCTGATCTCCCTTTCCTGTCTCCCGTTCCCCTCGTGGTTCTACCATGGCATCAGATTGGGACGGAGTTCCTGCGTGGTGTTTCGGGAGGCGAGAAGAAGCGGTGCAGCATTGGCATGGAACTGATCACTTCCCCCTCCCTGATTTTCCTGGATGAGCCAACCACGGGACTGGATTCAAACACAGCGAATGCCATCATGCGGCTCCTGTACCAGTGAGTGTCTGTGGTGGAGCTTTCTTTGCTCTGCCTTTTGCCCTAACCCACCCTGAAGAGTAACCACAGAGAGCTTGATTGCCCTTTACAAAAATAATCATCATCACATGGTTAAGGCCTAGAAGCAGAGGAGTGGTGCGTGTGTGTGTGCAGGAGATTATTGTGCTGCCAGCCAGGGTTTGGTGTGCTAGATCTCCAGCAACAGTCCTTCCTTGCCGAAGAGAGAAGTCTACTGTTCAGTTTAAGAAGCCGCTTGTTCTCTTTGGCACTGATAGCTTTGCAGATGAATCAACTAGTGACAAAAATCATCAGTGGGTGCAGTTTTCCTTTGTGAATGCACATCATTCACTGGCCCTGAGCATATTACCCAAAGTGCTCTTTAGTGCAGAGCATGATGTACTCTGGCTGTGGTCACATGGAGCACACAACCATGTGCTGAGCTGTTTCTCATGGCAGCCACATACAGCTCTGTTCTCTGAATTCTGCTTCTGTCATCTTTGTTTTGCAGGCTGTCCAGGAAAGGAAGAACAGTGATCTTCTCTATCCATCAGCCACGCTACTCCATCTTCAAGCTGATTGACCATCTGACGTTGATCAACAAAGGGGAGATCATCTTTGCCGGGCCTGCAGTAGAAGCCACAGACTATTTCAGCAGCATTGGTAAGGAAGGAACCTTTTCTGGGTGTAAAGAACAGCCTTTATGGCAAATGAAAGAATGGCAGCTAGTCTGTGTTCAAAAGGCATGGTAAGCATTTGCAGAGGTTGTCTAGGTTTTTTAGGGCATAGCCTGAGCCAGAATAAGAGAAGATAAATAAAGGCTTATGCAACAAAAACAAAACCCTTCGGTCAATAGATTGTTGCTATTACATGCCACAAAGTCTCTTCTAACTTATGGTGACCCAATGAAGGAGTGAGATCCGAAATGTCATGTGCTTAACAGCCTTGCTCTGCTCTTCAAGCCTGTGCCTTCCTTTAGGCGGGTAGTCCCTCTCATATTTACCCTTCCTCTTTTCCTAATGGCTGCCACCTTCCCCTGCATTGGGGTCCCTTCCAGAGAATCCCATCTTCTCATGAAGTGCCGAGTATGACAGGCTCAGCTTGGTGGTTCAGGCTTGATCTGATCTAGAGCACACTTGCAGTCCAGGATTTCCATACAGCTGTCCCATAAAATTACATTTCAAACAAAACATTTTATTTCCTGTCTGCTTTCTTAACTGTGCAGCTGTCACACCCACATAGGCATGATCTGAAATGAAAGGATGTGGATGGTCTTGGTCTCCAGTGACACATCCTTACCCTGGATGAACTTTTTCTAGTTCCTTCATTGCTTCTCTTTGTCTTAGTCTTCTTCTGGTTTCTGGGCTGCAAGCTCCATCAGGATCAATGATTGACCTAAGGCAGTGGTTCTCAACCTGTGGGTCCCCAGATGTTCCTGGACTGCATCTCCCAGAAATCCTGGCCAGCTCAGCTAGTGATGAAGACTTCTGGGAGTCGCTGTCCAGGAACATCTGGGGACCCACAGGTTGAGAACCACTGATCTAAGGTCTACAAAACCACTATTTCAATTTCTTCCTTGCCTGCACTAAAGCTGTATCTGTTCTTCTGCACAGATGTGCAGAAACTAAAAATAAAAAATGCTTTTCGCTTTTTAAATGTTCAGCTTCTGTCCTGCTTTGGCACTTTCTTCCTTCACTTCCTCCTAACAGCTGTTTCAAGGCATTGCTCCTTTTTGCCAGTAAGATGGTGTCATCTATCCCTAGCAGCTTAAATTATTGGTATTTTTTCCACCAGTTTTTACTTCTTCATCTGAATGGTGCAAATTAAGTGTTGTTGGTGGTTATTTTTTCTGGATCTACATCACTTTTAATTGCAGGGAGCTGGTAGAAATGTGTATGTTGCCGTGTGGTCTCAGTAGTGGACAGGAGAAACTGGAGCAGGAAAGAGGTGATAGTTGTGTCAATGTAAAAAGATGGAATTGTGACATCAACCATTGAAACCCACCACACCCACCAGGGCTTCACCTGTTGCTGCACAAAGAATGCAGTTACACAAAGCTGGGACAAAACTATCTCCACCTCCACATTTTCCGTGTCATCCAACAAAGCCTATGATACAAAGCAGATCCAGCATCGTTATTCAGAATCACTTCCTGTCTGCATCTTGTTTTCCCTTTTTTGCTGACCTGGCATTCAGCAGAATTATTTTTTACTTGCAGGCCAGTTGCCAGAACTGCCCACGTTCTCTGATCTAAGGGGCAGTCTGGAGGCAAGGACCAACCTTTCCTGGGGGGGGGGGGGTGTCACTTTTTAAAAATACAATTTATATCCTGCCTGGAGAGCCTTGTAGTGTGGCAATTAAACTGCAGTACTGCGGTCACGACTCTGCTCACAACCTGAGTTCAGTCCTGATGGATTTAGGTAGGTAGCTGGCTGAATATTAACACAGCCTACCAGACTTCTGAGGGTGGTAAATTGATTACTCAGCTTGCTAGGGGGAAGGAGGCAGAAGGGATATGTAACTTGCATAATTAAATTATAAATCGACCAGAGAGTGCTTTAAGCACTATGGCCAATATGTGAATATCACTGATTTGCTTTTGCTTTGCTTTCTCTCAAAACAAGCTTTGGTAACAGCATAACTAGCCCAACCATTTCTTCCTAGCTTCCTTAACTTCTACAATAGTTCTTCTGTGTTTTCCCCACTGCCACTCTTCTCCCTGCTATTAAAAAAAAAGAAACACTTATCCCAATAGTAGGCCATAAGTCCACCTTCAACAATCATGAAAGAGATACGAATTGGACAGATGTGCAGAAACTAAAAATAAAAAATGCGATAAAATCCAGTCTTAATTGAGCCTCCGTTTGTTACTCTGTTTCCCTTCCCCCTCTGCATTCACAGTTACCATAGCACTCTTGGCATCTGCTAAATGAGACTGAGAGCACTGGGTATCACCAATGCAGTCTTGAGACTAGGCCCCAAACTCTGGTGAATTATTTCTCTCCCAGTAGTTCAATATAAATAAACATTAGGGGGGCAGTGTAGAGCCCAGAACAGCAGGGTCTCAGCACTACCTTCTGATAACATTCGGCCAAATTGGACCGGAGCCACCACAGAAGAATATCTCCAAGTTTTGTATTAATCAAACATCCCAGGGCAATACAGGATCTAACAGTAACCAATCCGTTGAAAGGTGCATCTTGTACATGTCTGCTACCCATGAATGTGTGTTGGCCAAACACCTGTTGCTGAGTAACATCAGCGTAGTGTAATGGATGAAGCAACAGACAAGGACTCAGGGTACCCACTCAGCCATGAACAGTCACTGAGCAGGGGAAGGAATGGGTAAAACCACTTCTTAAGAGCCCTGTGACGCAGCGGTTAAATGCCTGTACTGCAGGTAAAACTGTGCTCACGACCTGGGGTTCAATCTCAAGTAGCAGGCTCATGGTTGACTCAGCCTTTCATCCTTCCGAGGTCAGTAAAATGAGTACCCAGCTTGCTGGGGCGGGGGGGGCAACAATGTGTAGCCTGCATTGTTGTAATTAAAACTGTAAACTGCCCAGAGAATACTTGAAGTGGTATAGGGTGGTATATAAGCAGAGCACTTTGCTTTAAATATCTCACTTAACCTGAAAACCTTATTGGGGTTGCTGTTTGTCAGATGTGACTTGACAACCCGCAACACAACAAACAGTAATTCCTGCAGAAAGCAAATGGCATACCTTGCAGTGGGTTTTCACTGCTTAATGAATGAGTCCTTGCTTGGGATTTTGAGCACTGTCGTAAGTTATGCTAGGCAAATTCCAAAGAAACAATAGACAAAAACATGTGGCATCTTAAAGACTTACTATTTAATACAGTGTAAGCTTTCATGGATCAAGACTGCTTCTTAAGATATATGGCAACAGAATGGAATGTTGTATGAAGTATCAGATTCATACCAAATATTTATTGGCGCTTGGGTGTGTGGTACATGTGCATGTGGTGGGTTGGCTTATGTTGTCTTTGGCGGTTACTTCACGTCCTACCTCATTCCGCGATTACGTTCATTCCATGCCAGCGTTGTTCGCGGTCATGTCGTTTTGTCCCTGTTCAGTCCCTGTTTTCGTTTACCCACGGCCGTGATTACTTGTATCATGACAGCTGTTACTTCACGTCCTTGTTTCGTGACAACTACTGGATTTCCCTGGCTTCGTTTAGCCTTTTTTTAATTGTCTGGCTTCCGTTTTTCGACATTTCGAATCTGCGCTGCAGGCGTGCAGGCTTTCTCGGGAGGCCTGGCAGGAGGAGCCGGGCGAGCATGGGTAGCTGCAACATCACCACTTGCCACAGGCGAGTGGCAGTAGTGGTGGTGGGCCAGTGGGCCGAGACACCCTCGCCCTGAACTCAGCAGTCTGCGGGCTGGCAGGTGAGCAGGCAAGGAGAGCTCAGCCCCGCCTCCGAGACCTGAGGAGGACAGACCTATGCCTGACAGTGGCTCTCTGCCTGTCCCTTCAAGAGCTGCCATCTCCCGCAGGGACAGCCGGGCAACCGAGCCTGGCCTGGCGCAGGAGTTCCAGTCGGCAGTATTCCTAGAGCGAAAGGGGGAAACAGCCATTGCCATTACTTCACGTCCCTTGTCTCGGAACAGAAACCAGGAACAAAGCGTGACAAGAGAATTCCCCAGCCCAGGGGTAGGTACGGCTTGTCACGCTCTGTTCCCAGTTCAGGAGGCGTGGTTGAGATGAGTTCCCGCTGTCACGCTATGGACATGAAGTAAGTTTTTTTTTTGTACCGGTCCCAAGCGGGACAGCAAAGAAGGACGAAAGGGACATGAAGTAAGGCTCTTAGGGCTCTGTCACAAAAATTCCTCAGGAGACACAAAGTTGTGCTGTTTGCCTTCTGCAGGCCTTTATGGTAGTCCCCTTCCTGTGTGCATCCTCCTCTCAAGAGTGTTTGCATTTCAGGCTACCAATGTGAGCAGTTTAACAACCCCTTGGACTTCTTTCTGGATGTGATCAGTGGAGAGGTTGTGCAGTCCCATCCTCGGGAGAATTTAGGTGAGTTCTTTTGAACGTATGTGTCTTTTCCAGTCAAAGCCATGGTGTCCTAAAAAGTACAAGCCTTCCCACATAATGCAGGGATCATGAAATATATAGAGGGAATGCATAAATCCAGTTTCAAAGCCTGAATGCATTGTGGACAATTATTTGAAAGGGCAAGTATTTGATTACAGTAGACTCTTGTATAACAAACAGCTTGTATAACATAAAATTTGTACAACATAAAAAATTCAGGAGATAGGGGAAATTTGCTTAACATAATCGCCTATGGGGAGAATCCGTACAACATAAAAATGGGATCACTCTGGTTTCAATGCATTCCTATGGGGATTTGTATAAAGGAAAATTTGCTTAACATAATTTCATTTGGAACGAATTAATTCCTTTATACAAGGTACCACTGTATTTGATTGGTTATAGCTTGATTATTTGAAAGGACAATTATTTGAAAGCTTGATGATTCACTAGTGGAACTGCCCAGTTTTGCACAAATTAGAAACTCCCTCCCAGCCCCCAGCCCCGACCTGGGCTGCTTCCCCCCACCCCACCCCCCAGTAGACACACCCACACGGTCTGGTCTGTCCTCCCAGCCACGTAGCTCTTGGGCTTGCATGCTTCTTCTCTACAGCCTCTGATGCTCTGAAAGTGATAGTTCCTGCCCTTTCCTCTTCCCGTGTTCCTTGGAAATCATGCTTTCCAAGACACAACATTGCCTTCAGTTCTTTGCTTTTGATATTATCACAGTATTCCTGTCACCCACAAAAATGAAGATTCCTAGTGCCACTGCTAGTGAGGTTTTTTTTTAAAAAAAAAGAGTAGTTAACATCTAATTGTTATGTTTTCTCTTTACTTTCCTGTAGCAGAAATGCTCGGGGCTGGGGGCGTTTCCCCATTCCCAAGTTTGACCTTTTTTAAACTTTAGATATCTTTTTTTTTTAATCAAAAGAGCCCAAAGGAACTAATTAACAAAGAGTAATGCAACAAGGTTGCCTGTAAAAACATGTTACTTGGGCAGGGTGGGAGCCTTTGTAATGTGTTCTACAACAGATCACTTCTTAGAGACAGAGGCACTGAGATACCCTCACACATACATTTCCCTATAAGTGTAAAATAAAACCCTTTTAGCCTGTTCCTTACCTGAACATCCTTTGTGTGTGTGTGTGTTTGTGTGTGTGTCTTCCTACTTATTCAGAACGTACCAGCTTCATGTATGTTAGAGCCCCCTTTGTCCTCCTCACTCACTCCAGTGCTGTTTCTCTCCCCTATTATCTCCCCCCCCGCCGCTGCCACATTTCCTCCTATATATCTTTCACTGGGGGTAAATGAATAAGAATAATTTATGTTGAAGAATTTTTGAGAGCCAGTTTGGGAGCTGGAGAAGATTCTTTGCCCTAGAGCCCTGAAGCATGGCCAAGGCAGGTGCTGACGGTCCAAGCAAATGGGCTAGAACAACTTTTTCCAAATGCCCATTTAAAAAAGGATGAAAACCAAGAGGAACTGGAGAGTGCCTCACACAGGAGCAGGCCCAGCCACACCAGCCAAGAAAGTTTGCTCCTCAGAGAAAGAAACTAGCTTCTGTTTCTGAAAATAAACAGGAGTGAATTGCCTCTGGAGGTGTCTGGCTTTCGCCTCGAGTTCGTCGGGTCTTGAGAGGGCAATTACCAGTGCAGTCCTCTACGTGGCTGCTTAGAAGGAATGAATTCCTTAGTCTGGGGTTGAGGGAAATGTGATGAACTGCAACCTGAAAGGCAGCGACCCTCAGCAAGTACCTGTCAAGGACTGTATAGTTTTGACAAAAGGTCTGTAATATATATTTGACAGATTACAAAATGGATCCCATGTAAAATGCTATGTCATGAGCTAGACAAGAATGTCTATTAGGTCTAAGTCACAGGTGTAAAGAATCATCAGTACTGGATGATTAGGCACAAGTGGTATAGCTAAATCACCTCATCCCATGTAGTGTGGGATTGGCCTACTACACCATATTGCTTTATGTATAAAGGTATCATGCAAACCAGTGTAAAGTAGGACTGCCTAAGGTGAGAGACAGCTTTCCTCATGCTCTGCTGTATCTTCTCTATATGCTGTGCTTTGTATATTGTTATTGTAATTACTCTTTCTCATGTGTACATATGTAATATAAGTTTTGTACTAAGTTCTATTGCCTTGTTCATTTTCTCCTAGCTCCATAATTACTAAGTGCATTTATTCTTCCACAACGCTGCTAATCTCTGCTAGTGGTTTATGTATTTTCTGGAACCTAAGAAATCCCTATCTGCATAAAAGGGTTATATGCTTTAACAATACCTTGGCCCCCAACTCATTCTCTCTACCTGTCCTTCTCTTAGTTATGCATGCAGGTGAGCCTCCCTGTCCTCCGTTCCAGGGCAGGCCGTGCATGCTTGCAGTGTAGAAAGCAGTGCTGCCTCTCCAAGGAAGGGAGTGCAAGAGTTGCAGCCGTGAGTGGCTCTCACTTTCACACAGGTTGGAGTTGTTGTAGGGTTCATAAGCAAGGCCCCTTGCTTTAGCTCATTCATCATAGCACCAGTAGCACCAACAGCACCATTTAGCCTGGATTCACACAATTTGGCCCTTGAACGCATCATCATCATCATCATCATCATTATTATTACTGCAACTAATACCAAAAGAGAAAGCCAGTTGCATTTTGCTTTAGAAAATGAACAGAGTGACCCTTGTACGTGAAAGCCCCGTGCGCTGGGCCAGCCTGCGGATTGGGTGGTCCTGCTTGTAGAGAGGAAGAAGGTCTCCCTTTATACTGTATGTACGTGTGTGTTAAATTCTCCTCTTATTGAAAACAGGCAACAAGAAAGATTGCCGTTTCTCCAGCAACTGTTCTCTGGACAAGAACTCACTGTCCAACTGTTACCGCCAGTCCTCCTACTATGAGCAGCTGCAAGAGGACCTCAACAGCCTGCAGACATTGCATAGCCATTGCTCCGATGTTACTTCGTCAAAGCCCACTTATGTTACCCCGTTCCTCCACCAGGTGAAGAGGGAAGTGTTAAGAATGGTGGTGGGTGGAGAAGGCAATATGAAGCCACAAATAAGCCATTTATTTATTTACTTATTTATGTTTATATTTTTACACTGCCCGTCTTCCGAAGGAACTCCCGGTGGTTTACAGCAATCATAATTCAACAACAATAATAAAAATCAAATAAGAAAACATTATTATTCCCTCTAGTTTTGCTGGATAATCAGGCATACTCACAGGTTTGTTATCAGTGCTTTGGGTTATGGAACCAAAACCATGCCAGCAGTCCAGCGGAAGAGGGAAGTAGCATTAAACTGGGCTACATCCTAGCTAGTGTTTGCAGAAGACAGGAAAAAATAGTGGGGATCATTACTCTTAAGTGGATAAAGGGGGAAAGTACACATCCTCCAGTTTAACACCGGAATTCTTCAGTGGTCACTGAATGCTACCTGTTAGGGTGAAAAAAAGGAAACTGGGCAGGAGATATAGGGAAAGGTCCTCCTACTCCTTCCATTCACATGCATACATGGCATTCCAGGAAGACTGACCCCAGCACTAACAAGGGCAATGGGAGGTCTCCTGGCCAGAGCTGTCAAGTGTCTCATTTTATCTGGGGCCCTACCGGGTTTCAAGCTTTGGCCCACCGCCGCCCCGGAAGATTTATTTTCCCAGAAATGTCCTGGGGCGGTGATGGTTGTCAGCAGTAAAGGGGGAACTGTGGTACAGCTGCGGGTCGGCGGGGTGGGAGGGGGGAAATGAGAGTTGTGTGTGTGCACGTGCATGTGCGGGGTAGGCAGGCGCGTGTGGGAGGCTGGTGGGGCATCTGTATTTGTGTTTGTGCGCGCACATGCATTATGCCTCTCTCCTCCCGTCCCAGCAGGCGCTGGGACAAACTTGACAGGTAAGCTCCTGGCACTGACCAGCCTACAGGCTGGGGGCTTCCCCAAGTCCTGTTTTAAGGTGAGGAGTTTCATTAAAGCAGGACATATGAGCCAAATGATTTCATGCCTGTTTTCAAAAAAACACTTAACCCCCATTGTTTTCTAGCTGTACGTTGTGAGCTGCCGTAATATGAAGCAACTTTTGAGGAACCCTCAGACCTCAATTGGACAGCTGATTATGGGCATCATCCTCTCCCTGTTGGTTGGGCTCATTTACTACCAAATACCTGACACTCTTCCGGAAGCCTTACAGAACAGGTAAGGGAGGACTTCAGAGCTCATTTTATACTGGGGTGAGCGGTATGGCTGTCACCATTTTCTTTTGTGCCTTGTTTGCGTGTCCTGGTTGCATCACACACATCATGGAAGGCTTAGAAGATGCACCAGCTAGGCAAGCCGGTTAAGACTAAAAAAGGAACACCTGGCTCGGCTCTGATTTGACCACATCATCTAGTGAGTAATGAAGATGCTGATGCTCAGCCTGTTCATTCATTGATTGGGAAGGGCTTGATTCTGGACTAGTGTGCTAGCCTGTCTTGGATCCCAGAACCCATGTTGACCAAGATGACATGGAAGCAACCTCTCCCACCTTGGTCCACCCACATAGTTGGTCCCAGCTGGTCTCTTGCTCGGTCATTTGGCACATTCTGATCCTGGTATTATATCTTGCATGGAATGATTAAAGACCAACAGCATGCTAACATGGATCACTAATGGATTCAGACTTACTGAAACCCAAAAGGTTCTGTAGGGTAGAGAACCAGAGAAGGCTGATGGATTTAGATGATTTTTCTGATGAATCCACCCCGTGGCACAGTGGTTAAATGCCGGTACAGCAAGTAAAACTGTGCTCACGACCTGGGGTTCAATCCCTAGTAGCAGGCTCAGGGTTGACTCAGCCTTCCATCCTTCCGAAGTCAGTAAAATGAGTACCCAGCCTGCTGGGGGAGGGGGCAATGTGTGGCCTGCATACTGTAATTAAAAACTGCAAACCTCCCAGAGACTACTTGAAGTGGCATGGGATGGTATATAAGCAGAACACTTTTAAGCAGGACACTCTTAAGAATATTTATACTTCCAAAGTCCTGCAGAAACCAGCCTGAGGAAAAGTCCTGGCATGATGCATTTGTTCATGGCATTTAAGTGGCCTGATAAAGGTATTATTACCAACACCATTGAAAGACGGTGTTCACATTGCTTAAGCAGTAACGTTATCAAAGCTCGAGCCTTGTGAGATTACATCAGAGGTCAACACAGTCACTTGGGAGTATCTGCAGATCCTTCAGAGAGCCCGATGACTCCCCTGGTGTATTAGGTAGCTCTGGTTAAACATCTGAAAGCCCACTTGGGGATAGTGAATGCAATGAAATAATTGTTTATCCTTGTCAATACTGGCCCCATGCACAGAGCTGACCCAAGGCTTGTTCCATCTTGACCCAGATGAAGGACATGAACAAATCCCTAGTAGTTCATTGTGATTTACCCAGATGGCATCTGCCAGATGGAATCACAACTTTGGCTTCTCTTAGTCTCATCACAAGGAATGGGATGGGAACCGAATCCTTGAGATAGCTGAGGCCCGTGCCTTTGCAACCTTAAAAGGGGGCTTCTAAGAAGCAGCTGTGTTCATCTGTTGCAGCCGACAATAATAAAGAATTACGTGGTGCCTTAAAAACTAATCAATATTTTTTTTTGCATAATCATATGCATGGGATGTTTCTGCTAACTAAGTGTACTATGCCTATCTCTGAAAGTCTGACAGTCATTCCATTCCTCTGAAATATGTTATAGTCCATGAAGGCTCATGAGATAATAAAACCCTTTGAGGGCCCATAGGACTGTTTGTTGTCTTGGCCTATAAGAGAAGCCAGGAGAACGGAGCCATTTGGCCAGAATAACACACCAGATATCACTCTCCGTATTTTGTCAACACTCAGAGAGACAAGCATAATCCCTTTCTGATGGATTTGTTCTCTTGGCTGCAGGTTAGGAGCGTTCTTCTTCATGGTGCTTACTCAGATCTTCGGGAACCTGTCTGCCGTGGATCTCTTCATCTATGACAGGAAGCTCTTCATGTGAGCAACTGTTCTGTTTCAGGGAAAACTTAATATGTGCGTACTGGATAGGAGTGATACAGTTGCCTCTCCAGAACACGGTGTCTGCAGAATCTCATGCAGGCAAGCCGGCCCTGTTGGCACAGATGTCCAAGCTTTCATCCAAAATCAAATCTCATCCTGTATCGTCCTGCGCAATGGCACAAAACAACCAGAACGTCTTGAACCTCCTGGGACAGGCTTCACGTCCGGTAAAGGACAGGGTGGAAGAAGGGGTTGCAGTCATCTGCTCTTCAGACCTTCTCCTCCTGATTCCTTTTGAGATTGGTGCTAAGATCCTGATGCAGAAGGATGCAAATATTTGTTTGAGTCTGCAGTGGGTCCCTTGTGCTGATCTTAGAAGTGAAGAAATAACAGCAGGGATCTTATTGGTTGGAGCAATAGGTTGTAGTAGAGTAGAACCAATGAATCGGTGAGGATTTAGGGAGTCAAACTCTTCTGTTCGTTCCATCAATTCTGTAGGTCTATTCGAGTTGCAGCTCAACTATGCCCATTTGAACCCATGGGACTTGTGGAGGAGTTGGCTCACCAAATCCCCACTGATTCTTTGGGCCTAAGCCACAGGATCGCAGCCGTTTTATCAGATGTCTCTGAAGGCATAAGAACATAAGAAAAGCCATGCTGGATCAGGCCAAAGGCCCATCTAGTCCAGATTCCTGTATCTCACAGTGGCCCCACCAAATGTGTCCGGGAGCACACAAGACTAGATATCTGTCTCTTGATACCACTCCCCTGCATTTGGCCCTTGAAGTACCCTGGTTTTGAACCTGGAGATTACACATCTCCATCATGGTTGTAACCTGTGATGGACTTTTCCTCTAGGAATCTGTCCAATCCCCTTTTGAAGGCATCCAGGCCAGATGTCATCACCACATCCTGTGGCAGGGAGTTCCACAGACTAACAACATGCTGGGTAAAAAAAAATGTTTTCTTTTGTCTGTTCTCACTCACCCAGCCCTCAATTTGAGTGTTTGTTCAAGTCCCAGAATGCACAAGATTTAGTTCGGTTCCGGCCCTGGGGAAGTCCTGCCAGAAAGCATGAGCTCTTTGCACTTCCCTGGCTAAGGCAGATTTCTGCTACCCCTGCCAAACTGCTCTGTGCTCAGCAGGGAGAGGGAATCTAATTTCTCTTCCCATTGCCTTCAGTTTGGAAAAACTTGCCTTTCCTGGGATCTGCCGCAATCGACATGGTTCGGTGACCGCTTTCCCCTTTCCCCTAGGCATGAGAGCGCCAGGAGCTACTACAGGACCTCTGCGTACTTCCTAGCCAAAGTGTTTGCTGATCTTCTTCCCAACCGGATCCTGCCGATGCTGCTCTTCTCTTCCATTTCATATTTCATGATGGGTGAGATGCTTGTCAGGGTGCAGGGCTTGAACCGTCGGTCCAGTGAGGACCACGAGAGGTGGCGGCGGGGAAGGTGAAACCTTTCATTAGGCCCAAGTCTTTTACAAACAATTTAATTGTAGCCTTTGAAAACTAAATACCCCCCCACTCCAAAAGGCAAGTTTTCAGCAAACATTGATGACATCTGGGTAGCAACTGTGGGCTGCGATGCATCTCCCAACCCCAGTCCCCTCCCAAAATCTCCATTCTTCTACCCCAGGAGGAGAGAGAGGAAAAATTATCAGTTCGAGGCTCCTCCAGTAGCAGGGATTTTCCTTTGTCTGTCTGTCTGTCTGTCTATCTGTTTGTTTGTTTGTTTGTTTACCGTCCAACTTTCCAAAGGAACTCTGGGTGGTTCACAGCAAGAAAATCCATACAATTCAGCTATAAAAACAAATTAAAGCCATGTTTTGTAGTTTGTTTTGACTTAATATGCCACCCCAAAGAGCTAATGCACTCTCTGGGTGGTTTAAAACATAATGACACCAACAACAACTTAGCCCCTCAGCGGAGTACTCACTTCGCTGACCTTGGAAGGGTGGAAACCAGGCCAACGTTGAGAAGGACTACCTAGGTCTGTTGGGATCGAGCTCAGGTCAAGAGCAGAGGCTGGGCTGCAGTACTGCAGTTTAACCGCTGTACCGTAATGTATGCTTTGCATCTTATTTTTGCCCTTTCATTCTTCAGGGGTGTTACACTCATAGAGTTCTGGGTGTCAAACACTGGCCCCTGAACTTGTTTTTGTGCTGCTCTTTGGTAGTAACAGAGAGAAAGAGAAAAATGTGAAATTAATACAGATATGCATTTTTGGCAGCCTGAACAGGATTAACCCCCTTCTGTCTTACGATGTGATTTATTTGTTTGTTCATACAGAAGGAATGCTCAAAACACCGAAGCTTCCTTGTGGGATTTGCAGTGTATTATTTACTCATGCCTTTGTTTCTCTGGTACATTTAAGAATCATAACACTTTCCAGCTCTTCTCCACCCCTCTTTGGCCACAGCCTTAAACACAACATGAAAGAAATCTTGGCCTAATCAGGATAGTATAAATCGCACAACAAACCTTATAAGGTGATGTATGGAGTGGTTGTTTCCAGACTGTGCCCCTCCCCTTCAAATGTGCTAGGACCCACTCCCCCGGGGGGGTGTCAAATGTGTCCTGTTGAAAAGGGCTGCGCCCTGTGTCCTCAGAAGCAGGACGCAGGAGTTCTTATTATGGTCAAGGGGAAAGTAATCTGGTCAAGGGGAAAGTAATCTGGATTGGGCCTTCAGTAGAGCCATGGAGGGTGGATAAACCCACAAGACTTCCTGGTACCCGTGGCCCAATCTAGGTCCTTCTCTCTCTCTCTCTCTCTCTCTCTCTCTCTCTCTCTCTCTCTCTCTCTCTCTCTCTCTCTGGCACCTGCAGTTGGCTTTTAAAACACAATTCATATAAATTCCTGATCTTCTCTGTCTTATTTAATCTCAGGCAGTTGATTGATGGCAGGTTTGACAGGGAGCTTGCGAGCTCAATTAAAAGGTAAACCAGGGTGAGAATGGGGGGCTTAAATGGATGGAAACAGGACCCAAAAAAAAAACCATCTGAAGAAGTCTCCCTGAGCAAGGACTTGGATGAACGTCATGCAACCCTTCCTTGTCACTTTCTGCCCATCTCTAGGTCTCAAACCTGATGCTGAATCTTTCTTCCTGTACGTTTTGTCGCTAAGCTTGACCAACTTGGCGGCGGTGAGCTTGGCTTTCTTAGTGAGCGCCAGTGTCAACTCTTTTGCTGTGGCCAACCTCTTGATTGCCCTTCCCTACGTCTTCATGATGGCAAGTGTTCTTTTTAACTTTTCAAAAGAATCCTGTGAAAGGGTGGCAATGAGGGGAGTTTGCATCTGGTACCACCCTGTACTGATCTGGAGCAGGCCATCTGGAAGGACAGACTTATACAGTCTCAAGTGACGCACTGGCCAGTTGATTCTCCATACAGCAAAATCCAAAGTCAACTTACTGTATTGCAATGTAGCACCTGGACTCAGGAAGGACTTTCCTCACCATTGCAGTGGAGGCATCATTTGTTGTTGGTGTGTTTTAAATGGTTCCCAAAGATGTAGCTGATTTATTTGCATGTTTCTGGCCCTTGCATGGACAGATGTTGTGGGTTGTCAGTTGTAGTTAGTTTTCTTCTCCACTGCTTAGACTGAGACCAAAATCTCAGGTTGCGTTGTTAAGCCTGCTGGAGGCAAACAGTGTAACTCAAGATGGCAACCCTAACCCTAACCCTAAGACTCATCTTGAGTTTGAGGAGAAGAGCCAATCCACTAGATTGGAACACATCAGAATATTGAATAAGCAAGAACTTATTGATTAGTGATGAGAAACCACTGATAGTTACACCATTTGGCTTCCACAGGTATTTGGCTATCTGGAAATTATGCAAATAAATGAATAGCGAACTAACACATTTGGATGGCAAATCTTGAGAGGGATATATAAAATGCCAAAAAAAGGAGCCAATGTGCCAGCAAGAGGTTTTAGAAAAATATCTGTTAAATGTAGCTTTCAGTTAGTTTTTTCTTGGTTTTGTTCCAGATCTGCCTATTTACCACCAAAGCATTTCCTGCTCATGGTTTTTTGAAGTTGGGGTTGCCAGTTATTTAAGCATTATTCTTTTTCCTGTTACGATCAGTATGACTTGGGCATTGCTTAAGGAAACTTGTGGGATTAAAAGTCCTTGGTATGGCTTTTAACTCTCTTTGTTTCTAGGTTTGTTTCTATGTTCTTGCTCATTTGGCAGTACTATTGTTTCCTGCAGGTCTTTGGTGGGTTTCTTGTAAACCTCAATTCTATGCTCGACTGGCTTTCCTGGATCAAATGGATCAGTATCTATAGATACGGCATGAATGTGAGTCATAGTTCTCATCTAGGAGGGAAGGGGAGAGATTTTGCAAAGCTTGAGTAAAATGTACTATATCTAACATATCTACAGACTCTAGCCAAATCCTCCTTCCTACCATTTCTACTAATCATCTTTCCCCCTCTTTTCCCCCCTCCTCCTCTTCTCCCTCCCCTATTCCCGCCCCCCAAACTCTGTATACCACAGCCAATGAATATCTGGTATGATATCTATATCCCCTCCTGTATTACATTGCACACCTCATTCTGCTGCTCTGTGTCTGAAGAAGTGGACATGTAGTCCACAAAACGTTACATTAAAATATGAAAGTTAGTCTTTAAGGTGCCACACGTTTTGTGTCTTTTGTTTTGTTTTTCTCTGATTTTTGCCCGAAAATCCAACGTATGTGTCTTTTTATACAAATCCCAAGTATAGGTAGTTTATTCATACCATGAGGGAGTGCATTTGTAAAGAAATATCAGTGAGAAGTAACGGTGTTGTAAAAGGATGGGAGATGGGTTTTTTTTTCTTTCTGTAAAATGGAACTTTATCTGGGAATGACCAGCAAAGGGGGGATTTGTAAGAATAAAAGAATGGGGAGAGGATTACACTTATACATGCCTCTCACTTATCTTGTCTTCATATTAATAATAATTACATTTCGTCAAGATACTTCTGACTTAGGGCTACCCTTCTTCAGGGTTTTCCAGGTAGGGAATACAGTTCCCTCCTTCTTGGGGCAACTTGGGACTGTGCCACTTGCCCAAGGTTTACACAGACTAGCTCTACTTCACAAGAGGCACACCTGAGGGGATCAAAACTCCCACCTAAACCCTAAAGCTCTTTTACAAATAGCCCATAAAGTACTAACTTGAGTTAGAGAAGGCTTTTGATATTAGGTATTTTTAGAAGAATAGGTAAATACACCTTGTTCATGACATTTATTTAATATGCATATAGTTAGCTAAAATATATCCTAAGTCAGGCCTGTCCAACAGGTAGACCGGGGGCTATCAGTAGCCCATGAAGGGTTCAAAAGTAGCCCGCCAGCCATCAATAACAAAAGTGAGGGGATAAGTTCTCTACCTCTACCTCCCCCACCCCAAGGACCACCACTGCCCCAGCAAAGCTCTGGGTCTGCCAGCCCACTGTCTCAGCCGAGTGGAGCTGTTCAAGGGCTGCTCTACTTAATGAGCATATGGTTGGAACAGATAAAATTCGTAAGTAGAGGTTTTAGTGTAGTAGCCCTCAGGCACTTTCGTCTGGAAAAAGTAGACCTCGGCCTATTCAAAGTTGGATAGCCCTGCCCTAAGTGGTTTAGCTAATTGAAGAATTAAATATCAAGATTGAATATACCGTTCAGATTAGACAGGCTATATCTTTTTGTATTAGAAAATAGATGGAAGTATAGAATATGGATGAAATAATAAGGAAACTAAGTATGAAAGTACAGTATATTCTTTTAAGTTGGGAAAGGAGATATGAATTATGCTGGG
The DNA here is from genome assembly GCA_023846285.1 of Phrynocephalus versicolor. NCBI lineage: Eukaryota > Metazoa > Chordata > Lepidosauria > Squamata > Agamidae > Phrynocephalus > Phrynocephalus versicolor. Next base: position 19,401,485 of record JAHTLZ010003518.1, read on the forward strand.
GTGAAATGTTGGGGGAAATTGTGATTGAATTTGTAACATGACAGGAAACAAGCAACACATTTGTTTTATTTTATTTAGTGTAGAAAATAAATTTTAAAAGCTTTTAGAAGACCTCTCACCTAAATCCCTGAGCCACCCAGTCATCTGTAATTATGCTATCAGAAGTGGGAAAGAAAGACCAGGGAGCTTGTATCTCCAAGGAGAAAATGTTGTTCTGTCTTAAGTTGTCTCTCTACATTGCTACAGGAAGGACTAAAGGGGGGGGGGGTTCCATAAACAAGGAAGGACAGATAGCCAAACCTCTCTGGTAGAGGACTCCTCTATCTTCATGGCAACAGGTTTTTCCAAAAAAAAATGAGTTTGTAAAAAAGCATGTTTCTCTTTCAGGCTCTAACAATCAACGAGCTGAAAGGACTAACATTCTACTTGAACGCTACAAGGTAGATAAAGTTCCTCTCATCAAGAACCACAAACATTGTGAGAAACAGTAGCCCGAAGTAAACCTCAGTCAAAATAACTATCAGCTACTTTCCTCTGGGGGAGTGGGAAACCAGCTTTAAGTGGCCTAATACAAACACCATTTGAAAACCACTTTCCCATGCCTCTGTTGGCCTAATCCTACTTCACCTTGCAGTGCCTAGAGGAGCAATCCAAAGCAAAAGCAAAGCAAAGTGTTCTTCTTTTTTTTTTTAATTTTATTTTATTATATACAAGGGGGGCATGGGGGAGGTTGAGTGGAAGCAATTGGGTTAAATACAAGTTAATACATAGGTTGAAGCTTACCATCATCTCTTTGTCTAACCCACCATTACAGTAGTTCATCAGATTGTCCTTAGTGATCCAAAGAAAATTAATAGCAGATCGTATTTCGAATCTTTTAGATATATCCTAAAAATCAAAGCCACAAACCAACAAATTATCATTTCCTTTTTTTAGCACAAAATCTAATAGAGGTTTCCAGACACTCTTGAACTTGTTCATTGATCCATCTTCAATTAGAGCTGTCAGTTTTGCCATTTCTGCCAGTTCCAATACCTTAATTAACCAGTCTTCTACTGAGGGTAATTTATCCATCTTCCAATATTGTGCATAGAGAAGCCTGGCAGCTGTCGTAAGATATCTGATAAGGATCACTATGTTCTTTTCTATCTGATTGTCTATCAAGCCTAGTAAAAACAGCTCTGGTTTAAAGTGGATATTGGAATTCAGTATCTCATGCATTACAGAATAAATTTGTTTCCAAAATTTAACTGCCAGTCCACATGTCCACCACATGTGGTAAAAAGTACCTTCCTTCTCTTGGCATTTCCAACACCTGTTGGAGATTCCCTTGTACATCTTGGACAATTTGTCTGGCGTTAAATACCACCTATACATCATTTTGTAAAAATTTTCTTTCAAATTATAACTCCTTGTGAATTTCAGTCCATACTTCCACATTCCCTCCCACTGTTCTATTTGAATATTGTGCCCAAAATTTTTGGCCCACTTGATCATACACTCTTTAACCTGTTCATCTTCAGTGTCGAATTTCAATAACATTTTATATATTCTTGAGATCATATGGTCCTTATTGGCACAGAGTTCCATCTCAAAAGTAGATTTTCCCTGTTCAAATTCAAATACTTGTTTATCTATTTTGAATCTTTCTGATAATTGCAAGTATGAGAACCATTGACAGACAAAACCTTCCTGGTTCAGTTCCTCTCTGGATTTCATCTTATATTCCCCTTGGCTCCGTTTTAAAATATCTTTGTATGTTAACCAGCTATCTCTCTGCGATGTTTCTGACTTAAACAAAGCCTCCTGAGGTGATACCCAAAGCGGCATTTTGGATGCCAATCTTGGTTTGTAAGTGTTCCAGATTCTTAAAATGGATTGCCGAATATAATGGTTGTTGAATTCTGCATTTGCTTTGGCTTTGTTATACCAAAGATACCCATGCCAACCAAATCTCAAGTCATGCCCTTCTAGGTTTAACAATCTTTTATTCCCCAACATTATCCAATCTTTGAGCCAAATTAAACAACTGGCAGCATAATACGTTTTTAAATTTGGAAGTCCCAATCCTCCTCTCTCTTTAGCATCTATCAAACATTTATGTTTTATCCGAGGTCTCTTCCTTTGCCATATAAAGTTTGCTATGTCTTTTTGCCAGTGTTTAAGAGGAGTTTCTGACTTCAATATTGGGATTGTCTGGAATAAAAAAAGCATTCTTGGAAGGATATTCATCTTTATTGTGGAGATTCTTCCTAGTAAGGAAAGTTGAAGGTTTTCCCACTTTTCTAAGTCTTTTTTAATTTCATTCCAGACCTTTAAATAGTTATTTTCAAAAAGCATAGAGTTTTTATTGGTTAGAGTGATCCCTAAATATTTCACTTTTTTCTCTATTTTAAATCCTGTTTTCTCAATAAGCTGTGATTGAATTTCTGCAGGTATATTCTTTACTATCATTTTAGTTTTTCCCCTGTTTATTTTGAAACCTGCTAAGGACCCAAATTCTTTTATTTTAGACATTAGCACTTCTATACCTTTTAAAGGGTCTTCCAAAGTCAAGACTAAATCATCTGCAAATGCTCTTAATTTATATCTTTCTTTCTTAATTCTTACTCCTCCTATTTGTTCGTCTTTTCTTATATCTCTATTTAGTACTTCCAGTATTAAGATAAATAACAGAGGTGACAGCGGGCAACCTTGCCTTACCCCCTTTTGGATATTGCAGGGTTTGGTCAAATGATCATTGACTATAATGTAAGCCTTTTGGGAATTATATATTGAACTCACCCAGTTTATAAAATTATCTCCAAACCTCATTTCTTGTAGTGTCTTTATCATAAAGGACCAGTTCAAATTATCGAAAGCCTTCTCTGCATCTAAGAAGATCATGGCCATCTGTTTTTCATTATGTTTCTCAAAATACTCAATGATGTTCAACACATTTCTAACATTATCTTTTAATTGCCTTTTAGGTAGGAACCCGCATTGATCTTCGTGAATAAGATCTTTAAGAACCAATTTCAATCTTTGAGCCAAGATATTTGCAAATATTTTATAATCATTGTTTAACAGCGAAATTGGCCTATAATTTTCAATTAGATTTAGATTCTTATCCTCTTTTGGAATTAATGTTATATTTGCCTCCTTCCAGGATTCTGGTAATTTTCCTTCTTTTAAGATTGAATTCATTGTTGTTTGCAGTGGTATTAGCAGTTCTGTTTCAAACAATTTATAAAAGATAATAGGCAAACCATCAGGGCCAGGGGCTTTACCTGTTTTGGCCATCTTAATTGCTTCTACAACTTCTCTTACTGTGATTGGTCCATTCAATGTGGACCTTTGCTCTTCAGAAAGTCTGGGTAGCTCTTGTCTCCTAATATAATCATCTATCACCCCTAGGGGGGTGTCCAATTTCTTATAGAGATGAGAATAGTAGCTATGTATTACATTTTGGATTCCTCTTTTATCAGTAATCATTCGATCTTGTACCTGTAGTTGGGAAATCCATCTCTTTTCCCTCTCTTTTCTCAGTTTGTGGGCCAGCCATCTACCTGGCTTATTTGCATGTTCAAAGTACCTCTGTTTCGCATATTTAAGCTTCTTAACCATTTCTGAAACTGTCAGCATTGAAAGCTGTTGTTGTAGTATTTTTAATTCATGTAATATTTTTTATCAGCACCTGAATTCTTTAGTTCGTCCTCTTTACTTCTGATTTTGCACTCTAACTGATGAGTCTTTTCTAGTCTCTTTTTTTTCAATATTGACCCCGCCCTGATGAATTCTCCCCTTATAAATGCCTTTCCTGCGTCCCAAACAACTCTTGTATCTGTATCTTTACCCAAGTTTAAATTTAAAAACTCTCTTATTTTCTTTTTACATTCCTTGAGAGTGGTTTCATCTTGTAAAAGCCACTCGTTTAGTCTCCATCTGAACATATGTGTTTTTCCTTTTACATTAACTGATATTGGGTTATGATCAGAAAAGGATCTTGGCAATATCTCTGCCTTTACAACTGTGTTCTTCTTATATACCGCCCCATACCACTTCAAGTAGTCTCTGGGCGGTTTACAGTCCAATTACAGTGTGCAGGCTACACATCGCAGGCTACAGTCAGGGAGTGAATCCCAGTTGTGCACTTGTAGTGGTGCACTCCCAGCGGGGCTGAGCCTCAAAGGCCTTTTAAATGGGTGTGTTGAAGGTAAAAAGCATCATGATTTCTGCACGGGTAGGGTTGTCTTTAAGAAAACTGTTCAGTGCCTTGAGAGTTACAAGCAATCTGAATTGCTGCCTTGACGGTATGTTGTGGCATTTCTGTGGTAATACGGGACAATCTATTTAAAATCAGAACTGTCATAGCATTTATTCATTCATTCATTCATTCATTCATTCATTCATTCATTTATTTATTTATTGGCTGTTCGTCATCCAAGCACAGGGTGCTTTGCCCTACCATTTCAGGATGACAGCTCCCCCACAGCTGACTTCAGTCACATGGTGCCTGAGCTGTTTCCTCAGCCTAGACCAGTAGCATGACTTTTGACATGGTAGCTTTCCATCCTCCCCTCCATTATCTCTTTATCCTGTGATCGTTATCTGCTCTATAACGCCATTCCTCAGTTCCTGGAACTGAAAACTAGGAAATCCTGCAAAAGCTTTAGGGCAAATTCCCCCACCACCCCACCACCCCTTGATAAATAGTTTTGGAGAGTTCAAAAGCTTGCACAATATTGTTGAGTGTTCTTTTGGATATACACTGGAATCTCGGTTTTTCTGTCTTCCAAGAATATTGCCGCAAGAAAAATGATTCCCTTCCCCCGTAGCATGAACTCATGGAAGGAACGCTGCTGGCTTCGATCAAGGGTCTTTCTTTCCCCAACAGGGGTTACTGTACCGCTTACCAGAAGCCCCCAAGCTGCAGGTCAGGAAGGGAGCAAAGCCCACTCACCCCATCCACCCCACCACATGTGTCTTTAGAGCAGGGGTGCCCAAACTTTTTGTAAGGAGGGCCAGATTTGGTGGCTGAGAATGTGTCAGGGGCCAGTTGCTCCCTGACCCTGCCACCCCACTGCAAGCCCCACCCACTGACCCATAAGCTCCACCCACTGACCCCTTGCAACCCCACCCGCAGGAAGGAAGGCGGGTGCCTAGCTTCACAAGGCCCACCCCCGTGTGTGCACCCAGCCCCACAAGCTTCCCGGCAGTGCTGGTGGTGGCGGCCCACCCCCTTGCCCGCCCAGCCCGCCCGCCCAGCTCTTCAAGCTTCCTGGTGGTGTCAGTGTTGGCAGAAGATTTTTTTAAAAAAAATGGGGTGAAGGAAGGAGGGGACCTTCTATGCTAGTGACAAGATTGCTGCAATTCAGCGGAGCTTTTATATATAAAAGTTCCAACTGCTCTGTTCGAGCTTTTATATCTAAAAGTAACTGTACTTCTCTACTTTTCTTAAGAGCCATTCACAGATGTTCTACTTTCTTTTCTTTCTTTTTTTCTTTACAGGATCCCTGGAGAGTATTACATGGAAGAGCAAAAAATTGATTACAGCATTTGGGGCTTCTGGGAGAACGAGCTGGCTCTCCTTTGTCTGATAGTTGTCTTTCTCTTTTTTGCTTACATTCAACTCTTAAGAATAAACCGTTGGAAATAATTGACTGTCATTTTAAAGGGCAGCTGTATAGTACTTCTAAGGAACCTTCCTGCCTTCCTTCTTAATAAAACTAAAATAGTTTCCCTCCCACCCCAATTTGTGCTGATTATCTGTCAAAAGCAAGAAGGCCAAAAACAGGTGACACCCTGCTCCTATTGAAGTCAAGAATGTAAGAGCAGATTTGCATTAAATGTGGGGCATGTTCTTTTAAACTATAAACAATGCGATCCTAGACATTTCTCAGAAGAAATAAGTCCAGATCAGTTAAATGAGATCAGTGGATATGAGATTATATCTCAAAATATTTAAATACAAAAGATAATATTCAGATCCATTTCGTGATCATGGAAGGGTCATGGTGTGCTTACCCCACAACTTCGGAAGACTCCCTCTTGCCTCCCTCATTGTGATGTGTCTGTGAGATTGATTGTGGAACTGGTTGTGAGATTGGTCACATATCGGTTACCTGCCTGAGCAGGGAAACACTTGTGTGATTACTCTTATGGTCCAAATAGGATATTGGCCAAGATGCCTTGTTTCTGTTTGAACAATCAACTCTCTAATTCACTGATACAAAGTGGATGAAACTGGAAGAAAAAAATACAGCAGGATGTTTTTGGCATCTACTTTACTTGCCAAATTATGCTTTAAGTGCAATTGTGACAATTTGCAGTGTTTTTGGTTTGTGAGACTTGACTGGAGCAGTAGTTATCGCTTAAGTGCTGCTTCCTTGGGTTTCTGCTACTCTCGACCCATTTCCATGTTGAACTGGCCTTTTTGTTAAGCACTTAGAATGCTCATGGCAGCTTAAGGCTGGGTTTTGTGTGCCTGTCCCATAACTAATGAGGCCAGCATAAATGAATAGGCCATTGTCTGTGCAACACTGCAGAGAGAGCTTTCAAACCCACCACAGATTCACCTGCAACACGGTGTTCTTCAAGTCAGTTCTTCACACATTCAGCTCTTGTGTATCAATTCTATAGCCAAACTGATAGCAATCAAGTAGCCCACAGGAACCAGATATGACATGATTCAGAGCTGGAGAAGTCTCTGGCTCAGACTGGGACAACTGAAGACAGACAAACCCAAACAAGATATAAGTAGAGAAGGAAAAGCATTTCCTCTGGATAGAAGCTTATAGCCTGAAGACTTATTTTGTTTAGACGAGTAGTTCTCAGCCTTGGGCAACCCTGGTCTTCTTGGACTGCAGATCCCAGAAGCCTTCACCAGCAGTTGTGCTGCACAAGGTTTCTTAGAACTGCAGTTCAAGAACACCTTCATTCACAGAGTATGGGATGGACCATCTCAAGGGAAAAAGTACAACACTGGAAAATTGAGGACTTGGTACTAACCAGGGAAGTTTAGGCAGAAGTGGTGTCCAGGAGTACTTTGTTTTGTTTTGACTGTCCGAGGCTGAATTTAAACTTGAATGTTAAATTTAAATATTGCTGTTGAAAAGCTAAACCTATAAGCAGTCTGGGTCCATGTGACTCGAAGGACTGTCTTATCCTATCAACCTGGCTCTACCCTAAGATCTGTATCAGCAGCAAAGGCCCTATACGCGTACCCAACATGAAGGACAGGAGCTTATTGTTTAGCCTGCCCCCCCCAACACACAAACACTGAACTCTGACCCCCATCATGATGGGGTTTCAAGTCAGCTATCAAAGCATATCCGTTTACCTTGACCAAGCCTGGGTTAGGGCGCTGTTGGAGCTTTTATATGGTGCTATTTTGTTTTAATGGGTAATTTTGTTATTTTTTTGTATTGGGAGTTTAAGTTTTGTTGCATACTAGATGTAGCCTATGGCTTACAAATCTTTGAAACAAATAAATGAGATACCAGCCCTTTTCATTTTCTGATTCTCAGTTTGTGAGTGTATTTATTTTTCATCTCTTAAAGTGGAAAAATAATTATAATGAATATGGAAGATAGAGGCAGGGAGGGATAAAATACACCTAACATAGTATAAATAGAGGTATTAAAAAATTACTTTTCCCATACATCCAAAAAGAACAAAATTCAATTTTTGAAGACTTTATGTGCCTCCAAAGTTTCAAGAAAGAACTTGTTGCCGCTCTGTGGTGAGATATACGATGATTATGCTGAAAGCAGTGTTTTTTTGTTTTGTCTTTCTGTTAAAAAGAGAGCTTTAACATAACTGGGGGTACTGTTTCTCACCTAACCCTCAGTGGTGCTGAAAAGAGAACGTAGAGAATCAGTTGGAACTGATTGGCTCCTTTCCTTGTTTTTCTTTCAGAATTCATATCCAATCGGTTTTTACACGGTTTTAATAAAAACATTCAGTAGTTGCTTTTTTTAATAACAAAATCATAGAATTTATTTTTCCATACAGCTTTTTAAGTGACGTATCTGTACAAACCATGATTCCAGTTAGCAGACAAAAAGCACCAAGAAAAATATAATACAACACATCTAGGACTCAAATTAATCAGTGATAACAAATACAGGTATCGCACAGAAACATTTACAATAATACATTGGCCACAGTGCTGTTTGTGACTTATGTGTGAGTAAATGACTTGGCATAACTCACCACAGCAAATTTCTACTATACAATGAGGCAGTAGCTGTGTTCAGAAGCTCACACATGATTGTGCAACAGACCTGTGCCTAGTAATATGATAAGCATGTTATTAACTGTTTCTAGGCTGCAGTTCCTGAAAAATTTTGAAGAATTATGGGAATTGAAATTTAAAAAACACACACACACAAAATTAAGTTATTTATTTGAATTATTTTTACCCCACCTTTCTCCTTGGAAAAGGACCCAAGGTGGCTTACAATAATGAGGGGCAATATATAGCCCAGAACATTTAAGACATATTCAAGTTAAGAACAGGGAATTAAAAGAGGCATCTTAGAACATTAAAAGGTAACAGTAGAGCTACAAAGAGTACGCAAAAAGAAAAGAAAAATTCATTATGGCACATGCCTATTCACAGCAGTGAGCTACGGTATGCCATTTAACTTAGGCACAAGTGGCCAATAGAATTTTGGCCCTTGAAATTTGAAACCCCTTGTCATCAAGGCAATCATGCCTGGATCATGGCTGTGCTTAGAAAGGCACAAACGACTCATCAAGGCCTCCACAGTGTTTCCAGTAATCCGTCAGATGCAGCATAAAAAAATGATTGCACAGTTAATGGAAATCACTTCCTTAAAACGCATTAAAATACTTCACTGGTTAAGAATTCGTATCAAGAAGACTCCATATGGGAAAGAAGAAGGGCTGAGTATTTATTACCTACACAGTTTTCCAGACAGGAATATACATTTGAACACTTGCACAAAAATATCTTTTGATTATGTCATGAAGTTTGGAACTTTGCCTTGCAGAGTGGAGAAGAAAACTTTGGGAAATATAAAAATAATAAGTAGAACTTTCATGAAACTCACAGTTTTGAGGTGGGGGGGATTCAGGCAGTTAGTAAAACACAACAGCAGGTACACTTTGATAGTATCGGTGGAAAAAAAGGCTCCATACAGCAATTATTCTAAAATAAGCTGTAATCTGTGAATGTAAACACAGCACTGCTAAGTCACCAGGTTCTGAAAATGGCCAGAAAAATAGCTTGATATTGAGATGATTTTGTCTTTGCAGAGGCATTGCTACACAGGTAAGACACACAGCCGTTCTTAGAGTTTTCTGAAATGAAAATACAGTACTATTGGTTTAGATCACAACTTTCGTCATGGATTAGTTACATGATCTATTATAAAACTGGAAAATGGCTTAAGTTTTAGATTTCGCAAGAAGACACGTTTCAAGATAAAATCCAGTCATCTATAGTAAACAATACTCAGACCCAAAATGCTGTTAAATGAATATTGTCTACAAGTCTGCAAAGAATCAGGAAGTTTGTTTCCTGTGTACTATCCTTTACAGAGCACATTAAGCTTAAGCACTTATCATTCAAGGCACAATGTAAAGAGCATGTAGTCATGTGTCTTCCTCGGAGGACTACTTGACATTATTCAGGGTAGCACATACAGCACCCAGCACCGGTAAACTCAATGTCACTCCTCTGTCTTCCTCCACCAAGTAGTGTCTCATTAAGCTTGTGTTCGGCTATTATATCCTCGACTCGGGAGATGTAAAGGAATGTTAAGAGCACTCCAAGGAACTGTAAAATAAAGCAGCAGCAGTGACAACATGATATGCTGGTTCTCAAACATTTCGTGCACATGTTCATTCAGACATAAACGATGAAACACAGTTTTCATTTGGTACTTGGGCAAGGATGTCCATGTGCTAAAAACCTTCCCTGCTTAACCACGAGTGGTGGGCTCAGTCAAATAACATTTGGCACAAGTCCGCTCATTGTTCTTAGAAAACGGTATCGTCAGGGCTCTATTTTACGCCTGCATGACTTTGAAGCCTCCGTGAGTCACAGTTCATTTTGTGTTCCGGTGTCAAATACGCAAGTTAATGTAAGATGTGCCTCCCAAACCAATGCTACTTGAGCCAACTAATTTTCCACTTAGAGAAACAAAGGAAAACTGTGATGGAAGTAGGACTTGAGGGCAGTGAATTTCTACACAATCCAGGGGACAGTTATTTGAATAAACATGTCACATTCTGGTAAATGAATCACTGGGGTTCTTTGATGTAGACGAGATGGGAAAGCTTTGGCCAGATCAAATCTGGGTGGCTTGAATGTACGTCAAGCGATTTCCCAAAGAGTCAAAAATAGCCTGACAGTTTCAAAGCCATGCCAGCTTCTGGGAATCTCCTTCCTACCTAGCCACTCTGGTTCTCAAAATACTTCACTGCAGCTGGTGTTGTGAAGCTTCCTAGGCCTTCCTCTTAAAATTAGGCCGATAGGCAATACCATGGGAACTGTAGTGGCCCTGTAGGCTGATCAAAAAAGATAAAAGGAAGAAGAGATGGCTTCCTTCCCTCTCTGGTGTACTGCAAGCATGTCATGAGGAAAGGGCCTGACCGCTCTTAGAAGCTGTCATATTTTTAATACTGCAGTGGCATTTAACCTGAGCTGAAGAAGACGTAGAGACCCATAAACCTCACCCCACATTTAGGGCAGGCTTCTGTAAGGGAGTATCCAGGCCATGGACAGGAAGGGCCATGGTGATCACACAAAAGCTTCATGCGAACAAAGCCCAAACAGTAGAAAGATGCTCAGAAATGAATACAATAGGACAGGTTCTCCCAAACAGGTCTTACTGGCAGCCACGACAGTTGCTACTCTGCTACCCAACCTGGCCGAATTAATTATAATAAATATTATTTCACAGTCTGCAAACAGGAAGGGTATTTTCAACAACATTCCACTTTCAGTGTTCTACCAAATGTCCTGGCTGACATTTTCCTGGTCCCTTCATTCTAAGCCAGTCCAACAGGCGGCCCCCGCTTATTAAAGAAGCAACACAATTCTGCAAATGAGAGCTGGACATCTTTTTGTTTTTGAATGCAACTCTTTGAATCCCTCACACAGTCTGGCTACTGGGTCCATGTACCCCTGAGGAATTCTGAGATCAGTAGTCCAAAAAAAAAAAAACCAACAACAACACATAAACCTACACTGTTGTTGTTTTTTTCAGGCTTTGCTTCTAGCCCACAAGAAACACAGAAATGGCCATCTGTCTTTTCCTCCATTGTAGACCAAGAGAAGGAACTCAGAAGGAAAAGGACTCCATAGTCTTCCTTGGCTTACTAATCAAATAAAGACACCAGACAAGTAATGCTCCAAATACCTTTTCCCCCAGCAGTGTAGTCACTTACTCTTACCTGTGGTAACAATATACCAAGCAGAATGCCCGCCATGATAGCGTAGTTGTCCAAAAACCAAATGAGTACTGCGTTGGTGCATCCCCTCACATAAATGAGGTGTTGAACACTTAAGCGCTGTGAAATAATAGATACAAGCTTTAACCAAGCAGCCTGATAGTCCACTAAGCACATTCGATCCGTAATGTCAGAAACCATCTAGTGGCCTGCTAAGGGAAATGCAGAGGGCGCAAACTTGCCAATGGAGTTTTCAATACATGCTGTGCTACCGCGGAAGCATCTCAAACAAAAGTGCACGCTGTTAAGGTTTGAAGGATAGATATCGAACAATCGAAAAACCGATTAACCGGATTTCCGGAATTCCGGATAGCCGCATGGCGCGGTGTGGAAAATGACAGTTTGTAGCAAAACGGGAACGTGAGGATACTGTCATTACGGGAGAAAAAATACAACCCGTGAGTACACAGGAGGAGGGACAGTCCCGCAATAAGCCCATGTGACCGCTACCGAAATCAACTCGGAAGGAAATTCCTCGCGCGATGAGAAACTGCGTGAAGTAACCGTCTAAGGCTACATGCAGCCTGTCTCAAATGCTAACAATAGAACTTGCTGCTGGATACCTGCAGGCTTTACTTAGGAGAGATTAATCCTCTGCTTAACATTGATTCTATGTAAGTCTTTCCCTAAAAGTGATATTGTCTACACGGGACCTTATTTGAGTTCTTTGACACACTTGTTGGAGGTGACCAGGTGCAATTCAGCTCACTTTGCATGGGGTGGGGTGTGGGTGTTGAATGAGAAAGACTTCCTTATGTTTTCTAGACTGTCCTTTTCCTTCTCTAATCAAGGTTGACTTTCCTTCAACCTACACGTGTGTTCTTAAATGCTGCTGACACCACTTCTTTCCTTTTTACATTTTCTTATTGACACTCTCTGGGACAGATAGCATCTCGCATTTATCCTCAAGAGGTGAGAGAAGAGCCATGGCCCTCTGCTTTATGCACAGTTCATAAGAAGTCACCAATGTTACTTCTCCTCTCTAAGAAGTCCCCAGTGTTACTTGTACTGAGAAAACTGTGGAGCTCTGTTTGACAGTAAACAATCCTTAAAAATTAAGATTCATTTATATTTAACTTAGGGACACCTGGTGTCAATTTTAAATTCCAAAAGGACAAGAGAAATGCAATTTAACATTATATCCCTTTTTTTAGTCTTTACCTCTTTGACCTGCTTTGAAGAAGGGTGATTGACTGCACTCGAAATTTTGCAATGTTCCTTTTTTATTTTTAATAGTGGCCTATGAAGGTATCACCTGTAACCTATTTTTGCAATTATTATTATTATGAGTCTTATCAAATGCTACCCTGCTTGCAAGTAAGAGTTAAAGAGACTGCAAAAGAGCAAGCATATTTCTGCTTCTCCTCAAATAGGTTTCTCAAGAATATTTGCAATTCATTCTGTTCTGGTTTTATCTTGTTTTAAGGATATAGACTCAGCCTAGTTGAGTATATGATTCATGAACCTGTAAGTAAGGGTTTATTTATTGTGATTTTAATGGAAGAATGTATAATTTTGTACTTATTTCAAATTTCAAATTGTATTTATTTATTGCAAATTGTTTGATGTTTTTGGTCTTTGAATGTAATAAAGCTATTCATTCATTCTGTTTCCCTATTCATGTTTTAATCCAGTTAAGGCAGTGGTTCTCAACCTCCCTAATGCCGTGACCCTTTAATACAGTTCCTCATGTGGTGGTGACCTCCTTGCCCTGCTTGGAAGAGGCCACAAGCCCCCTTTGGCAGGCCACTACCATAAAGAAGTTCCTTCTACAGGCACCCTCAGCCAATCGCAGCCTCGGGTGCCATTGACTGATATCCCCTCCAACCTATCAAGCTGTAACATTCTTTCCTCCCCCTTCCTCCCCCAGACTCAAGCCGTTTGTGCCTTTTTCTTCACTGGCTCATGGCGCCCCCTGTGAAATGGTTGTTTGACCCCCCAAAGGGGTCCCGACCCCCAGGTTGGGAACCACTGAGTTAAGGTGTCACCTCAGTGAAGAGGCTCTAATTTGATATGTGGAAAGCACAAGGAGCAGTGCTTCTCATAAATAAGCATGCTTCCTGGGTGCAAAATGACAAGTGGATCTGTTTACAGGAAATATCTCCCCCACCCCGGCTCCACACAACAAACTAGTGAGCACAATAACATCTGCTTGCAAGAAGGATTACTGTTGGCCTTTCAAGTACTTCAAGTTCTCTTTGTGTATATATAAAGCATGAAAAAGATAAGACAAGGCAAACTCAGCAACAGAAGGATGGTTTTTCACTCCTTGTTTTTGACAGGAATGCTTAAGGATATAGACATGGTGCAAATCCATTACCTAGCCTCAGAAATGTAGCTCTTTTAAAGGGTTTCAAGTCAAACGGAATAAGTAAAAACCAATAAAAATAAATCTGCACTCTTACCTCTTCGTTAATAGTTTTATATCCACACATTGTATTGACAACTGCCGTCTGCAGGTAAACATACATACATATACTTCAAAATATGAACATAATATGAACATAATAAGAATTTAGTGTACCATAAATATATTTATACAGCTTATTTTAAAACTTTAGATAACAAAACTTATATTTTTGCCATCATTTAAACTAAGTTTTAAAAGTACATAAATTAGAACAGACTGCATACACTAGAATGTCCAAATGTTGCTTCTGTGATAATATCCTTCTGCAGATATATGGAAGACATTTTCTATTTGCAGCAACAAGAAAAGTTCCAAAAGTCAAAGTATTCATGATTGCTATAAGAAAATTTCTAATATCCATATTCAAGAGTAATACTTTTACCAGGACAATAAAAAGGAACACATTTTTTATCTTTTGCTCTTTTGGTATTGATTTTATTTACCAGTCAAGCCAATTCAAAGGAAGAACCCGCATCTCTCCCCTTCCAATGTTGCCACTCCAGTGATTAAAAAAAGAAGAAGCATAGGATCTAGGGTGCACAGGCAAGGATCCCAAAGCCCTTCTACTCTACAACCATGTCATGTTTCCACAGAGAAACCCAGAGCCTCGTGGCGCAGTGGTTAAACGCCTGTACTAAAGGTAAAACTGTGCTCACGACCTGGGGTTCAATCCCAGGTAGCAGGCTCATGGTTGATTCAGCCTTCCATCCTTTCGAGGTGGGTAAAATGAGTACCCAGCTTGCTGGGGTACTGTAATTAAAAACTGTAAACCACCCAGAGACTACTTGAAGTGGTATGGGGCAGTATATAAGCAGACAACTTTGCTTTGCTTTGTTGGGTAGGGAGCTTCCAGCTGCTGGCTGGAAACAGCCGCTGAAATTTTCCACTCTGCCTTGTGATTCCCAAACTTTTCACTTGGAAATATTAATATCTATACAGGGGGGGAAATTTAGTTCTACATTTCTCTCTTTGATACAAACTAGTATTTAAAAAAACAAGTGTTATAAGAGATCTAGAACGTCATGAAAAGTAAGTGGTTTGAATCAAGCCCAGAGGAATGTCATCTGGATGCTGGGGCAAGCTGCATTAAGACCACTGATAAATGGGAAATTTAAAGGGATAGCAATGTCCCATCTAGAATAGTCCATAGAGTTAGCCCTTACAGCACAAGCATTACCAGCACCTGCTGGATACTGAAGGGTGTATCTTTCAGGGTAGTGCAAAGGGCTGCCAAATTTTCACTTCAAGATCCCTGGCCTTGTGGCTTCTAATCTTAAGGAGTGTTTAAAAAAAGCAAAAGATCAAGTCTCCTTCTCTGTTCCTCCTTCTCTCCACTGCCCCTGATGAGGGAGATGCCTGTCAAGGATCCAGTAGCATTTTATGGTAGGGATTCAGCATCCCTTCCAAGGCTCTAAAATCAACACTGTATTCCAACACTGGGGATAGCAAGAAATGTGCTTGAGCTGCAAAATGTCCCAGGAAATGAAGCATGCAAGCTGCCCCAGGCTCGACAGGGATAGGAAATGACTTACACACAGGCCATAGAGATTTACAATGCAATATAGGGATCACATTTGCTGTAATTGGTGGTTCTTGCATAATGCACACTTGTCCAAAATATAAATGTACTGACTTCATATATTAACAGCACTTTTCCGTGACTGCAAAGTGAATGACTAATTGCTGCTCACATTTCCAATTCAAATTCAAGCTAGTTTTGGAAACCTATGTCAAACAGCAAAGATTTATCCCTGCTGCTTCATTTTAAGACTGTTGGGGTTGCACCTTTCAGACAAATCAACACAAGAAGACGTGTTTCAAGGACTGCACTTTGATAACATGTATTGATTCATATGCTTTTTCAGCTTCCAAAAGGCAGTATTTTCATTGTTTTGCAAGTGTTACTTGTATAGAGTCTGCATACATAGATAGTCACAGGGAAATAAAAATAATTCATCAGACTAAAAGTATCATCATCCTATCTTCCACCAAATCACAAGGACACATACATTTGTAATTCACTAGAAAGGTTGCCAGGCTTTTTATCCTATCAAAATTAATATGACTTTATTTACTGAAACTGTGCAGCTTTACTGCAACCAATTAGAGCAGGGGTCCTCAACCTAAGGCCCCGGGGCTGGATGCGCCCCCCCAAGGTCCTGAATCCAGCCCCTGGGACCTATTGCAACCCCCCCACCTACCCCGTGCTTTGCGAGCAAGCCAGCTTCCGCAGCTGCTTCTATTGCTGAGGCAGTTCAAAGCAGTGGGCTATGTCGCTTCTCCCACTCCCCCCAACTACTGCCCAGATGATCAGCATGCTGATCTAGCATGCTGGCTAGTGGGGCATCCATAGTGGGAGGGCTACTGCAAGATCCCCCACTCCCTCCCCCCTTTTTTCCATGTTGGCTTTTTGTTTTTTTGTTTTTTTGTTTTGGACAGTGGTCCGGCCCCCAGTGGTGTCTGGGGCATGGTGGACTGGCCCGCTGTTTGAAAACTTTGAGGACCCCTGAATTAGAGAAATATTTTGTTCCACAAACTGGTTAGAAAAGAAGTTATTTAGTGCCTTGTCTATAAATGGAGGAACAGGGGTGGGGTGGGGTCCTGTTACTTAAATATCTGGGTTTTTGAAAGCATGGCAAGTACTTCATCACAAAAGATTGGTAGAATTGCTTCTAAGACAATACATTTTGATTTACACCATTCCCCACTGGTGTTCTATTTCTTTATCTTACATCCAGATGGATTTCAATTCAGGATATCCACATTGTATCCTGCTGCCATATACAGATTGTCACTGAGGGTGCCAATTTTAACTTGCCAATGCATCCTTTTATAAGAAAGCTATTCATTTGCTGAACACCTGAGGAACAAACAATAAACTTCATTTACCTTGTTCATGATGCAACAAGTGTAAGGAACTCCACAAGCCAGGGGTCCTGGGGCAGAACAGTCATGGTACGGATTAGTTGACCAGTCTTTAAAATCTTCTCCACCACAACACTTAAACTTTGAGGGGAAAAGATACAGCAACATTTGTAAACCTGTTGCAGAATGTAAGAATTATTAATTTAAAACATACTATTAGTAAGAGGGAGGGGGAATCCAGTGATCACAATAGTGCCATCCTGTAACAACAACATCACAACCCACTGCAGTAATATCTGTATTGATGATGACTGTGGAGGTCAGCCTTTCAGAGGTGCGGCCAAGGTACCACACTCCATTCAGTACAGAGCAGTAAAAAGTCTCGCCTCACTCTAGCACAGGCCCCCAGTCATCTCATGGACCATTGACCTGTACCACTTTAGTCTCCGGTTTCGCTGCCACCATTCAAGGTGTCCCAGTTCAATAACTGAGTCCCAGACAAGATGTAATGTGGTAAAATCAAAGGAATCTTTATTGAATACAGAAAGAGGTTGAAGTCAAGTTCACTTGTATGCAGTTACTTAAAGTTAACACAAAGCAGTTCACTCAACTACTGTTCTTAGTTCCCTCACTCAAACTTGACAGTATCCCTAACTGTCCTGTCTCTTCTTCAAGACGTGCCTGTCAGTTCCCTAACTTCACCCTATCTTACATGTGCAGTTTCCCTATCTGAATCTAACTACTTCATGTGGAGCTATTTAAGCACTAGGGCTCCACCTCCACACTCCTTATTTAGGCATAAGCTTTAAACCTTTATCTCCCTTCCTGTATAGTCACATAGACAGTAGAAGGGTGAACACTACAACGACCAACTCCTAACCCCGTAATAATGAGGCATGTCAGCAATTTCTATGATCAAAAAGACTAGCATATATATTTGCCTTAGCTGTTCATACAGGAGGAAGTAAAAGAAATCCTGTCATCTATTTTGGTATCCAGACATGAGTATTTTTATTCATTTAGATCATATGTGAACGCTTGAAGTTTTACAGATGCAGGAAGAGGCTGTGACAGACTCTGGAGGAAAAGTAACAAAGCAAGGTGTGATCTAAATCAAATTGCTAAAACAAATTCCAACCCACTGGAGTCTTCAAGGTTATGAAGGCTGTTTTAATACTGTTAAGTAATATGCAAAATGAGGCCTTGTTATATTACAAAGAAGAAGAAAAACTGAAGCAATGAATTAGTAGTTTGGAATAGATGGAACTGATTGAGCCTAAGATCCAAATATTGTACAAACAAATCTTATTAAGTAAATTGTCCAGTCCAAGTCCCAAGAAGCCAATGTAAACATCTTTTATTTTTAAATCCCAAAGCATTTGGCAAAATACTAAAATCCAAATGTTAAGGTCTTCCTTCCACTAAATTCCTGAAGAAGGCTAGTCTAAAAACATGGTGAGGTAAAACCAACTTGATTTACCCTGGACCTATAGCTTCTAACTGATGCATTTTAATCTACTCAACTTTCACTCAACTCACTATGGGGTTATGCTACAGATTTTATTAGAAACACTCTAGATAGGAACTTAAAAACAGATAGTAGCCCATGTAATTTAATTATCAGAGAAAGAGCTGGAATTTCAAAACTAAACACTCTCTGTTATACTTTAATGCATTAACTAAACATCTACTTGACATAAATCTAAACAAGGATAAATCAAAACATGTATAAGAAGTCTAAATGCTTGTGTATACATACAATAAATGGAAAACTTGGAAAGCTATGGACTAGCATAAACCTAGAACATGTTTTCTCTGATCCCTTTATAAATAAATAAGTCTGTTCCTTCAAAGAATATGTCTTGTAAAAGGCACAATTTAACTATAGCATTTTTTTATTACTAGCCCTATTGCTACAAACATTACTGATTAAGGATGTACACTGCCTTGAGACAAATGTGCATAAGCCAACTGAATCAGGGCCATTTGTATGATGCCAAAGCAATCTGACAAGAAGTCACTGTTCACTCCTAGGGCAAAAAAAAAAAAAAAAACCCCCGCAATGGATCTTTTGTATCCTATCCAGCATTTGTAGGGTTAAAAAGATTGTAAGATATTTAAACTTTTAAAAAGGGAAATTGAAAGATAGTAGACTGAGCTGTTGGCACCCAAGGAAAAGGTGAGCGAGAACTCAGACCCCCCAATAAAGCTGAAGATCTACCATGGACATCCCAAACACTGAGGTGTTAAGGAGGTCTCAGACTGACATAACTGCATATATATTCTTTACGGTTGCTGACAGTCATTTCTCATTGCTGTAAGTGGAAAGAGTTACAACATCCTTTCACATTCTAGAAAAATGCTTTTTTTTAAAAAAAAAAATCCTCCCATTGAGTTTATTTTACAAAATGCTACTGAAATATTATTAAACTACGAAGATTGAGTGTGTGGGACATTGGCAAGATGACTGTTATATGCCTGGGCTTTGAATGGACAGGTCACACTGTTAGGTACTGTAGAGCCCCCACCGGGTTACAGATTTTGCATGCCCCTACCATCTTGCTCTTTCTCTCTGCTACACGACATTGGAAGAATAATTGAGACGGGAAGAAGCTGAAGGTAAAAATATCAAAGATATCCTAATTCCACCCGTAAAGTGTTAGCAAACAATTTGGTTTTTCAAAAGCCCCTTCTTCCTTCAGTTATCTGAGCGAGAAACTTCATTCTTGATAAAACAGCAGACCAGTTCTAACATACTATCTTGGAATAAACCAGGATAATAAATAAACCTGTAACTGAGGTTTCTGATATGTTTCTTCCAATCCTAGCAACCACGATTTCCCAGTATGAACATGGCAGGAATAAACCTTTAATTAATAATAGTAGTAGTGAAGTACAGCACAGGGGGGAGGGGGATGGAGAAGAGAGGCATGGGCTGAGATATGTACTTTCCAAGTAGGATTCCTCAGTTTTGAATGGGCTGTTGTGAATTCCAGAGGAGCGGGGTAAGGACAAATTCATGACATCCCCCAAAATTGAGAATGAGGAATTTACCTTCTATTATTGCAAAGAAACAATACATTATCCTATCGTATGGGGGCCAATAAGTAGCACCCAATTACTTGGCGCCTTGAAACAAACCTTCTTTTGAACAAAATCCATTATGTTCTTGAAGTCCAGGTCATCATAATAATTCTTAATTCCACTTCGGATGTTCTCATTTAGAAAGTCAATTGTCTAAGGGAAAAGAGAACACACAGAGACATCATGAAAGAAAATCAAATTAGGCTGTATTTGTATACTGAAACCCAGCACCAATACTGTAATACTCCTCTTCCCACACACCCAGTATTTCAGTCTGAATTGAGGGAAGTGAGAGAGTTCATACAACCAGAATTACCCTGGAGGAATTTCACCTGTATAGATAACTACAGTACAAGATACAGTGGTATCTTGTATAAAGGAATTAATTCGTTCCAAATGATATTATGTTAAGCAAAATTTCCTTTATACAAATTTCCCATAGGAATGCATTGAAAACAGAGTAATCCCTAATTGTGATCATTTTTATGTTGTATGGATTCAACCCATAGGCGATTCTGTTAAGCAGATTTCCCCTATCTCTGGAATTTTTTATGTTGTACAGATTTTATGTTATACAAACCGTTTGTTATAAGAGGGTCCACTGTACTAGCAACTGGTCCCTTATTATGCATGTAATGGTGTATTTGCCCTGTTTTCTCAAGTGACTGCTTTACTAAATTCACTGTTCATAAGCAAGCAATGTTCCTTTATTAACTGTGGGAGGTCAGGAACGGGGTTTGTAAAACAAGGAAAATGTATATCAACTTTTTTTTTGGGGGGGGGGGAGACTTGCTCAATGAACTCATACTGAAACAAGCTCATACCTCTTAGATCCCTGTCTGGTCAGTAAAATGATGGTCCAGAATTTCTCACAAGTACTGTCAAGAGGCTGACAGAGGACTGAGTCCCATCTCCACCCTACAAGCTAGATAAGTCTCACTGTTACTAACATTAGAGAGAGCACCATGGAGTGCCGTTCCAATGCCTTGATAACCTTCCCACTTGATATCCCCTCTCTATGGCAGTAAGGCAAGTTAAGGATATTTGTGCACTTTTAAAGACATTGACACTGAAATTTAAAGTTCTTCTCACCATTCAGAATGTATTTCTTCTACTCAGAAGTCATTGTAACACCTCTTATCATGCCTCCCAATTACAGTATTGGTATTCAGTGCCTTAATGGCGTAATCTTATCATCATTATCCTGGGATTATATTACCTTGAATAAATGGGATCTATCAGTGCCATCACAAGCTGATCTTACACCCAAGGTGAAAATATAAAAATGCACCTTCCTATACTTTCCTTAATGTCACATAGGAACCACTGTTCTTAATAACAATTGTGAGAAAGAGAAACCAAACAGCACAAATAAACTCGGTCTTTGAACTGTTGATGCATTATCTTTTGCTACATTTCACCATGGAAGTAGAACCAATGAGCAGCTGCTAGTGACTCAATGCGCCTTCTAGCTGAAGTAAATTTCAGAACAAGGTCTTCAGATATCCTTCATTTTTCCATATTGAAAACTGTCTGAAATCCCTCTGCACAGAGGGAAATTGCTGTTAAGCTTAAGGAATTTCTGAAGATCCTGTTTGCTGTGCACCAGGACAGTTGCCTCAGTAAGCAACAAATAATATTTACAGAAATTTCTTTACTTGTGGAAATTCTTTTCTAAAACGTTACGCCCTTCACATAACTGTGCAAAAGGATTTCTGCCAGAATACACTTTAAATCAGTATATTACATGATTTCTGACGTTTCCAAAAAATAAAGCAAAAATTATCTCAGGGAGCAAGTTCTCCTGACCAATACTCAAGAAGCATGGCTGATTTATATATTTTTGAAGAACCAGCTATTAAGAATTTCACGTGGTTTTTTAAGACATGTTACTGAGAACATATCACACAACTAGAAGTATGTCCGTAGAATTGTTCAATTTGATTTTTACATTCACACTGTTTTTTTCACTGCACTAAAAACACACCAGTTTGAGGCTATAGGCACATTTTTGAAAAGAATAAATTTGACCATTTACATACCAACTGACATGGGAGATTTCATAATACTTAAAACAGAGAGACCACATGCAGGTATCAAACAGGTATTGAAACAGGTATCAAAGCTAACCATGATTTCCAATTAAACTTTATTGAAATACGCTACAGGCTTGCAAGTAAACACTTAAGTAAAGGTGAAAGACTATGAAATGGGCGGGGGGGGTCACTTCTGTGATACACAAAGTATTTCAGTTAGGCCAATGTAATAACCAAGAAAATGTGGTACTATATACTGAACATAACATGTAAAGAAACTGATATTTGACTTTATGGCTCCAGCTGTAGGGTCAAAAGCAAAGGTATTTAAATTTGTGTTTCTGGACTACAGGAAACCTAAGCTGAAAATGTAGTTTTAATCCCTTGCATAGGTATGTGAATATTAACTACTAATGAATAAATTACATATAATATATATTTTTCCTTTCATCATCTAAGCCTTCCAGAATCTTATTTTAATTCAGGGGGGAAAGTCTGAAAAGTTCTTCTGCACTGAATTATTAAAGTTAGGTACATTTTCATAATCTTCTTACCTGGTTTCTGAATATTAAGGCTATTACTCCTCCTACTAATTCAATGAGCAAGCAAACGCCCAAGATGTACATGAACTGCAAAACAATTTCAAAAAAATTACATCAGTGTGGAAAACCCAAATCCTTTGGCATTTGAATAATGCATTACAGTACTTACTGTATTCTAATTCACGTAGGACTCTAAATGAGGCAGTGTCATCTGAGTACACACAATAATGGTTTTGTCTCCCATCTATTGAGATAGGTTTGGCACAGAAGAGAAGGAACTGGGATTATAAATTCAGATATATAACCCTAGTTAGATCTCACCCTCTCCAGGTGGGCATCTTCTGCAGTTTACGGCATATGGGCAACATGCTTCTGTTTTGGAATGTGAAGATGCAATGCCAGTTTGTAAGATGGTTTGTTAGAAAGTGGCTTACAGTGCAGCCATGGGACATGGGAAGTATTTTCTGCTATTAACCTTCCACATGGAGGCAGCCCTGGAGGCACAGGGCGCCACAACCAGTAGAAGCACCTGCATCACTGCTAAGTGGATGGGTGCTACAACCAATGGGCAAATCTCTATTGCTTAGGAACAATCTCTCCTTTACATGTTACTCTATACCCTCTTGCAAGCATAATAAACATCTGAGCATGGCTCTAATAATGTATGAAGATGTACAGGAGGACTGACCGGTCCCCATCCTTGGTTTAGAAACCTAGCTTGGAAAGAAGTAAGCTGCCTCATCAATAGCCGGAGAAGCACCTTTTCTAACAGCCAGATGATGCCAACGGATCATCACTCTTTAGAAGGCAGAACCAAATGGGCTCCATCTAGATCCTTCCTATTGACACCCTTAGGCCCAATTTAGGTCTTATCCTAAAAGCAAGATGAAGGTTTAAATTGATGGGACATGTGTAAATGCCACATCTGCTGGTTCCCTTCACTTTATGCAACAAACACAGAAGCCTCAAGAGGCTCTTGCACCTGCTCTAACTTTATACTACTGTATTTCCATGATCAAGAATTCTGCCTTACTAAGATACCCAAGTGCTTAAAATTCCAAGCAGGAGGGAGGCATAGAAGTCTATGGCCAGCACGGGGTCTTCTCAGTGGTGGCTGCAACCATATGGAATGCACAACTGGTAGAGATGCACCAGACCCCTTCTCCTCCAGCATTCCGAAAACCAATTAATAAAAACTCGGCTCTTTGAAGAAGGCTTCTGGGATCTCCTCCCCTCATAATCATTTTAGGTTTCCATTATGTTTTTTTGATTTTGTTGTTTGATAGTTGTCACCATTTGGGACTCTTTTATTTATTATTTATTGATGTGTGAGGGGTTGGGTGCTTATGTTTTATATAGATCTCAAGTATAACGCCTGTACCAGGGCTTAAGTTCATCACACCATTCTTCTTCTCTCCCTCCATTTCATTCTAACAGCATCATGATGCCTGGAATGAAATGCTAATGAACATAAAATGGCAGAGAACATTATGTTTCTGTATTTCCTAAAGAGACAGGATCATCTACAATTTGCTGTATTTTAATATCTTGGCAATGAAACCCTCTTTCTGTGCATGTATTTTTTCAAAGAATCTGAGACAGATTCTTCCTGCTGCATCAACTCTGCTTACTCAATTTTATAACATTCGAAAAGCACGACATTTTAAAAAGGAAGGAGGATGAGATTCTTAAGAATAATGTGTGACATCTGCATTCTCTATGTTGCACAAAACAGCAGGTAAACATTTTGTTGTTCTAATATAGAAGAGGATGTTTTGCACACACAAATTCCTGTATGTATATTTAATAATATATCTTGGAACAACTAACGCCCACTTTGCTTTTCTCCTTACAGATATAAATCTAACTTTCTTTCTAAACATGTGCGTCAATATCCCTATGACTACATTCAGACTGCAAACACATTTGTTTGTTTGTTTGTTTGTTTGTTTGTTTGTTATATTTATATCCCACCAGGATTTCCCAAAAGGAACTCAAGGTGGTTAACAGATATAAAAATTCCATAATACAAACCACAATCATCATCATCATCATCATCATCATCATCATCATCATCATCATCATCATCATCATCATCATC